>VZTU01009621.1:0-20107 GCA_013400835.1 Zapornia atra
TAATACTTGACTTGTTACTGCAACGTGTTACTCGTAGTAAAAGTGCCACAATTGAACTATAAACATGACATTGCCATCTTAAAACTGCTTTGCTATAAACTGTGGAGAATATACAGAGTTACAAAGTCATTGTGTTTTTATCAAAATATACAAACCCAACCCTCCCCAACCTAACACAAGCTATCAATATTTTTCTTATGAACTATACAGTTATATAAAATATTTGTAAAATTATCTTTATATTTATAAATATTCTACCTTTTTCGCTTTGGTCTATAATTATCATCATACAAGTCCACTTTGAAGTTATCTTTGTGTACTTCCTTTGAAATATAATCATACTTTCCTGTGTTTACTCTTCTATTATCCTCATTTAAATGGAACCAAAGCTGCCATGAAACCAAAATTTCTCATGGGGTTCATAGCATTCACCAATGATAGAATAAGTAAGTGGACTATATTATTACTTCAACCAATACTGTATTATCATTTCAATTGTAGTTTTATTGTACCCAAGCTATAGTTTCTTTTAAAATGTTGAAGAAGACAAAATAAGTAATCAGTGTACCATATTTGCACATAGAATGAAGTTGAGGTTCACTAACCTTTGTCCTGACTTAATTTTTTAATGTTTCAGAGATGAACGTACACGACTAATTAGAAATGCAGATACAGTACAACGGAGCCCTATCATATAAACTGCACCTTGTACACCTAACACCTTCTTTGACTTTTTAAAAATGTCTTAAATCTCAGTTCAAATTAATCACATGTTCACACAATGATATTCACTGTACTGTTTTGGTGATGACTTTCAGAAGCCTGTTCTCCCGATTCTGAGCAAACATAAGGCTCGCCGTAACCCTTCGGTGTGGCAGGATGAGGGAGGTAGAAGGGCTGACACTTCTTCCTCCAGCAGCCCCTTCCACGCTACGGGCCCACTGTGCTGGGCCAAGTGACACCATGACCACGCTTGCCTGGGGCAAGGTGCTGCCATGGTTGGGGTGAATCACTGAGGAGAAGGGACATAGGAAAGTTAGATGTTGTATTTAAGGCATGGGAATAACAGGGAATCCCACCAACTGGCCCTATCCCTGATTATACACTGGGACTGCCTCAGGGATATACATGGAAGCAAGAATCTGAGTATTTACCTACCCCTCCCAAAAATCAAAGGTTTTACAGGGAGTTGCTCTGTCATCTGTTGTCCAGGTATTATTCCAGGATGAGGAGGAAGACACTGTCTAAATCTCCTCTTCTTCTGCTGAGAAGAATGGTATTTCTAAAAGACAGGAGTTGCAGACCCACAAAGAGGGGGACATTTATGTACATTATTTCTTTAAGCTAGGCTGTTTCATGAGAATAATCTGTAGACAAATGCACCTGAATAGCTCTACCAGGCCACTGACATTGGGATTTATGCAGTTTGGAAGACTGGCTATCATGAGTTCCACTGAATCTTTATTAAACATCTCAGAGATATCATAAAGCTGGAATACTTTCCACACAAGCATTCACACTTAACGGTTATTATGGTAACTACAAAACTGAATATGGAAAAGAAAAGAGATTTAAACTCCTGAATATGATTTGTAAGTGTTGAGTTACAGAAAAGCACGCCCGAGCTCAACTGTACTTCAGCATACCCAAATTCATGAAACACTTCCCAACTTCACTTTAGAATACACTAAATTACAATTATTTTGTTTATAAACACATTACTTTTTGCTTAAAATTGCAATATATTGTTTCTGCAGCAAAAATTCCTCTAGAGAGTACACTGTGAACCTACATATTTATTTTGCTCAGAATGATTCTCATAACCAGCACTGTGAAACAGTTCAGTGACCAGTGTCCTGTAATGTGGAGTAGAAGGGTTTTGGTTGGTCATAGTTTTTGTTTTTCATTACATATATGATAGAAGTCTATTGTGGCAAAGCATTTTGGGTTTTTCACCTTAAGTTCGTATTATTGCAAATACTAGTTTCTCTTTTCTGTGTTACTTTTCCTCCTTTTGCATATATTGACACGTTTACATGAAAGAAATTTGACCATGTAAGTGATACTAATTGGAGCAGAGATGTTTCCCCATTCAATGCATCTATATTTTCCCCAGTATAAAGTTTCCAATTTTTCTTCTCTTTTGCACAATTGTCACTCACATTATAACTTCTGGAGTTACATTTTGTATATTTTTTACTTCACTTCCTTCTGAGCCAAGGAAACAAGGGTTTTCCAAAAGTTTAGGACTTCCATTACAAAATTGTTCTTTTCTGTCTTGTGGACCCAGACTTTTGAAGAGATGTTTCTTCTGGTGCATCCCCAGAGCAGCTGCTGTCTTGCAAACTTTGGTGCAATAAAAGCAAGTGTAACCTCTTCCATTATGCTCATGTATGTGCTTTTGCTCATGGTTCCTTTTGGTAGAAAGATACAAGAAGCTCTGGAAGCAGAACTGACAGTGGTAGCGTTTTTCTCCAGTATGAATTCTTTCATGTATTTTGAGTGTTTCATTTAAAGTGAATGCCTTGTTACAGTACTGGCAGACAAAGTCTTTGACACCCAGATGGATACGTTCGTGTTTCTGCAGATTTCCAGGAACTGAGAAACATTTACCACAAGTTTTGCAAGTGTAGGGCTTTTCCCCAGTGTGACACCTCATATGCATTTTTAAAGTGGATGGACTTTGAAACTGTTTTTGGCATAATTCACAAATGTAAGGCTTTGAAGTAGCTCCATGCCAGTGTATGTGATCTTGAATTTCTGCAGTGGAAGATTGATCTCTTTCACAGAGCTCACAATGAAGACTGGGCATTTCTGCATTCTCTTCTTGACTGATCACCTTTTCCTCAGGAGCATTCCTGAGCGTGTACTCTCGACTGCATGTGTTGTGGCTTTCTATAATGCTGCTCTTGCTTCCGTGCTTTTTCCTCCATTTGGTTTTCTTCATTTTTCTTAGCTGTTTGGATTTCTTTTTTGGCTTGTAATTATAATAGGGTCTCCAGGGTTTATCACTGGAGTCCTGGTCACTTACATCATCACACATTTCTGTCAGCTCCAGGCATTCTGAGCTATAGAGCCGAGATGGGCTTCTCTCTTTTATCTCCACTTCCGATTCCTCAATTAGATTGTCCTGTTTGGACTCGTGTTTAGATTTTCGTCCCCTTTTACAAAACAGCTTAGATCCCAATATATGTCTCTTTACAATAGCCTCATTACCAATTTTGACTGTTATCTGACAAAGAGGCGCCACGTTGCTGTCAGTAGATGTCCCAGGTAAGGCAGGCTTTGCAATGTATGTCTCAGTTTTACTTGATTCTTGGACAGCGTTTGTTGTTTTGCTAGATGAACCTCCAGATCCTGTGACGTGTTGCGTATCCTCAGTTGCTTCTGCTCTGCTGTACAGCAGTGTTTTCTTTTTCTCCTTAACTGTTTTTGATTTTGTAATGCACTTCCCATAATTATCTGACCCATATTTACAATCATCACTTACAGACTGACTGGGTACATTATTTGATGATTCTGTCTTACTGTTTTCCATAGAAGTGACTGTTTTACTGTGCATTATTACTGATGAAACTCTGCTGCTGTGCATTATAACGGAGGGTGCAGAACTGCCGTAACTGATGACAGATGTTGAATTTTCATTCACCTTAGTTAAAGACACAACTGAGGAATCACACTCTTGGGACCCAGAGTCATTTGCAGCAGTGGAAACTCTTTTTTCAGCTGTGAAAAAGTCCCTTTGCAGATCAGAATTTAAGATACCTACTCCCCAAGAGGAAGAATTCTGAGTATTTGCGGAAGATACCGTATCATTACATGAAGATGTATCCAAGGCAAGAGTTCTGTTGTTTGCTATTATGGTACTTGGAAAATTCAGTGGTGGTAGTTCGGAGCTGAGAGAACTCGGAATGAAACAGGTAGTAGAAGCAGTTTCATTAACCTGGCTGCTTGTTTGAACATTTTCATATGAAGAATTTCGGTACGACTTGTAAGGTAGTCGCCTGCATTTCATAGGTAGAAGTCGATAAAGTTTGTATGGGTACATATTTGGCTTTAAACCTCCGTTCGCCGTCTTTTTATTGACTGAGAGACGATGGTCAATCGCATGGAAAGACTTCTGATGATTTTTTAGTATATAGTAAGTCATAAAAGTCTCCAGACAGAAAATGCACTGATACCGTCTTTCCCCAGTGTGCCAGATCTCATGCCTGGTGCGATACTCAGCTAACGCGAATACTTTATTGCAGTAGTGACAAGGATATGTTCTTCTCCACGAGTGCACATTTGCATGTCGCCGAAGGCTAGACAACGTTACGTAACTACGCTTGCAAACGATGCAAGTATATAGTATCTGCCCATCGACAACTTTAACCAAATGATCTGTTTCTGGTAAAGTGCAGTTTGCATTAGAATAATCAGTGATGCTGTTTTCAGACAATAGAGGCTCTGCATTTGAATATGAACTTCCGTTCCTTCCTTCCGTAGCAGTATAGTTATCTGCAAAACTCTGTTCACTTCCATTGTGAACTGATAAGCTACTTGATCTCATGCAAACTTGTTCGTGACTTTCCAGTATATTTAGATTTGCAAATTGTTTGCTGCAGAATTTGCATATGAAAGTTTCCTGATGCTCTGAATGGAGCTGAAGGTGAGTACTGAGTAATGCCCTGTCATTGAATGATTTTGCACAACAGTTACAATTGTAAACAGGTGGAACGACAGTCGCCGTGGATCCAGAAACATTAGCAGAACTGTCTTCCTCTTCTCTGGATAAGTGGAAGTCTCCTGTTTTATTCTGAGGTTTAGAAAAGGATGTATTTGTCTGATCAGTAACTGCTTCATGTTGGGCTTCTGTAGTGGTTACTGTAGAGGCTGGAACTTTTGCTGTAGCCGAACCAGTACCCTGGGGCTTAAAGGCTGTCTTGGGAGTACTGCATGCTTGTTTTCCCGGCTGAACGAGTGGTGTGGCTTGCACATTTTCATAGTGGTCTTCACCCACCTTGTATGAAGGGCTGTTATTCTGTTCAAGGAAAGGTGTTCCTTGAAAATTATCTCCTCCCGAAGAAACTGCATAGGAGTGTTCAGCCAGTGTACTAGCTGGCTCAGCATCTTTGCAAACATCGCTTCTGTCGAGGCTGATGGTGGGAGGTTGTATTGTGTCAGATACCTTTTTAAAGCTTGCCCTCAAATCAAGTGGAGAAAACAAATTGTTTTCTGTTTCAAAAATTGAGAATGCATTTGTAATTCGTGGTCCATTTGTCACAGCGGAGTCTTCATGTCTCTTTTCATGCTTTTCCTCTTTGACAGCCCCTTTTTCATTAACACAGTATGCATAGGGGCAGGGGGAACTTGAAAAATTAACATCTGTAAGATCTTCTAGGAATGATATTCCCAGTTTTTTCCCTGCAGCTGCAAGGTCCGTTACAGTCTCCTGCCTCTTAACAACTACTGTGGAACTGTAGATGTAATTCAGTATTTCTGTAAATACTTCAGCTTTGAGATCATCCAACTCCAGTACATGACCTGAAATACAGATAGTACGACTCCAAAAAATGTTTTTGAAGTAAAGGCTTGATGCTGCCAGCACATTACTATGGGCTTTAAATTTGGTATCCTCCACAATTATGGTGACATCGCATAAAATGCCCCGAATGCGCTGTTCATTTAGAATGGAAAGCACAGTGTCACTGTGGAAGTCGTCCTTGAGGTCCTTTGAATGGGACATGACTGTCATCTACAAGAAAAAAAAAAGGTGTTTTTTAGAAGGTGTTTTTCATCCGTAGCAGTTACAGGTCAAGCTTATAGTCATATATTTATTTATACATATGTTTTTGATTTCTTAACTTCGAAATTTTAAGAACGAGTAAAATTTTGTCCTAGCATTTCAGGCTGAAGTCGTCTTACCTTCACTTCTACCAACAACACTGAAATTACTCTAGGTACATATTGAAGCCTTGAAAGGATGCAGACACACCAGCAGCATCTCAGCAAGAGGCAGAGGATCTTCTCTGTCCCCACCTGGGTCTGTCACCCACCCTGTGAGCGCTGGGGGTCGCAGCTGACAGCTTTCTGGTGTGCCAGTGGGTTCATCTGCTCAGGTTCACACCAAGTGATGCAGGGTACCCTTAAGGTAATTCCCCCCAGCATGTGGCTGAGGTATTTGGTAGACATTATGGGCAAGGCTGAATTGCTGCAGTGCTGTAGATACCAAGGACTTTGTTTTCTGGGGCTGTTTGTCAGACAATGGCTTTACAACACCACTACATCTGATCCTCTTACTAAGCTGATATCTAACACCAGGACCGGAGATCCTATGCCATAGAGTGTCAGTTACAGGATAAGACTTTATAAACGAACGCAGAAGCAACTCAATTTCATAAACAACACCTGAATGTAACACTCTTTAGATAAACAGAATATTATTTTTTAAGTAGTGATTAAATTTTAGTAGATAGTTTAGACTTACTTTAAAATGACTGAAAATTTAAGTAGCTGAATTTTCAAATTCAGTGAATAAAACAGAGAGTAATAGAATGTCTTTTCTTCGCTTGTAGTTTAGATTTATAGTTTTCACACTTCATAATTTGATAGGGTGTTCTTAATTTCTACCAAATAATAAGATTTAATTGCAAGAGTAAAAACTGTTAAATAACTGCCAATTTATAATAAAGAGGTTTAATGCTGACAAAAATGTTTAGATTAGCCAGGCTGTTACTGTATGAATATTCTAGTTTGTTTAACTGACATAAAAGATGCAAAACATGAATGAAAAACAGACTGAAAAAACAGATGAATTGACAGTATGTATCTGGAGAAAAATCTCTTTGACTTAACCAGATGATTTGGGTTTTTTATTCAAATTCAGATCTGCACTATACGAGTTTTATTCCTTTTTTCTTATCTGAGTAGTGTTTTCAACTACTACTGCCCATTTCTGACTTCAAGTCATGAAGAAATAGTTGTCCTACTGGCACTTACTAATTACTACAGGAAAAAAATCTGTATATTTATTAAAGACCCTTTTCTTTCAACTCATGGAATCAAGATGCATCTTAAAGAAAATGACCAACTACAGATGTTTTGCAAGATTTTACTCTAATGAGTTAGGAATACCTTCTAAACATTCTATCTACTGCTCCAACCTTAAAAGTTAAGCTTCAAAGGTTTTATCGTGACCCTTACCCCCAAATAGTTCACATTAAAAATGTTCACATTAGATATTTATTAAGATGGGTTTGATTCAAATAGTGAAACAAAGTTTGATCCACCTTCACTAAACAAAAAGCAAAGCATTGGCTCTCACACCCAAGGCATTCAGAAGTAATCCTTTTTGTCATCAAGTACTATGGGACATACACCCTTGCTTTGGACACTTCATCACAAATCCACCAACTACTTCACTGCAAATCAAGTTATACAAAAAACAATGCCAACCTTTCTGTGAAGACAAACACAATGTACTATGAAAAAGAAAGTAATTTGGTGCATTATGGATGAAGCTTGGAAGTAAAATTTCTACCTTGCAGCATGGCTGCAGTTTCTATCAGGAAGGTACTGTCTATGCACATGGCCAAAATTTCTAATACAGTTTGATGGCTGAGAATTTTCAATGCACATCATTCAGAAAATTAAAATTATGATTCACAAAAAACCCCCAACCTACTAATGCTTATATATGCCATGGATACCAAGAAATTAGTTCAACAATAGAACTGTGATACAAATGCAGATGCATTATTTTGATTAACTCATCATTTACAGCAGCTGTACATCCAGATGCATTGGTGTGTGCCTTTAAATCTTAAAATTATCATTTATCATGTGTTTGTTTATTGCACTTGCTTGTCTTAAAATAAGAGATATTGGAATGATAACCTGAAATTCGCAGTAGTTAGGTAAGGTTATCTGCTTTGGTTTGGTATCTGAAAACCCATATAAAATTGTAGATAGTTTCTGGCATATCGTATCTTCTACAGAAAGAACACTGACAAGAATGCCTTTCTTCAAGCAAGCAGCCACTATCCCATAATTGATTCTTTTTTCTCATTGACAATGTCTGAGATTACATCTGACTTGCTCATGTGATGTGGTATAAGAAACCAACTGTCAGACATCAAAAACATTTCACAACAGGAGCTATTGATAGAGTTACTGCCTGAGTATAGGAAATAAATGATGTCAACTCTACCT
This sequence comes from Zapornia atra, assembly GCA_013400835.1. Taxonomy (NCBI): domain Eukaryota; kingdom Metazoa; phylum Chordata; class Aves; order Gruiformes; family Rallidae; genus Zapornia; species Zapornia atra. The sequence goes on from VZTU01009621.1 coordinate 8,194, forward strand.
CCCAGTGAACTGCCCCACAGGAACTTGCCTGGGTTTTTTCTGTTTCTTTATTGGAGACAGCTGGTTTTAGTTCAAAGACACATCATGACATTCTGTTTGCTAAATATATCAGACTGCTACATCTATACTAAGAAGCATTTATAAGCGAGGCCTACAAACCCAAGTGGTTTTAGTAGATGTCTTATTATTCAAGTAGTTATTTCTAAATTTATCCTCCTAAGGAGAAAAGTGATTATTTTCAGTTTCTCCTAGCATGTAAATAGACTGCCAGTTTTTGAAGTCCTGGATATTTTGGTACTCCCGTAAGTCACCCAACTAGATTCCTTGGGTAAAAATAGTTGAAACTGTGATTTTCTGTTTGGACATTTAATGTTTTTGCTGTGTGCTGGACCATCTGCTATATATCTCACTGGGAAGTTACAGAGAATAATTCCAAGCAGATTAATTTTCAGAGGCAAGACTCTGCTTCTCACCTCAACCTATGCACTACCCAAACGGTCCACTTATTCACATGTAATGATTCTCTACTGCCCTTCATTTTACCTGGCTTGCTGCTCACATTTGTGAAAGATGTGTCAGAGGTACCTTATTTGCAGATTTTATGCAAAGACAATAAGAGACATAACCTGTCCTTAAAAGCTGTTGAATCACATTAAGAAGTAAGATTTAAATATTTCTTGGAAACCTGAGCATACTGATCAGTAGGTTGATTAAACTCTTTTCTGACACCAACAGAATACCACCCCAGGACAAGAGTCATAAAAGAAAACAAGTAGTGTAAAAAGTTAATGGAAAGATCAGAGACTGATGCATCCAAACACAAATTTGTGTACTTAGGCCTCACAGATGATGCAGCTAGTTACAAACATTAGAGCAGCCAGCTCTACATGGACACTGCAGAAGGAAGAAGCTGCTGTTTACTTCAAAGTAACAGTAATATAAAAGTTAAGAGATCAAAGAAGGTTTTCTGGCCCATGAATACCAAATTTAACAGATACACTTTTTTTTTTTACTCCCAAAGAGAACTGTTGCAATCTAAGAATATTGGTTTTGACTTTTGAAATTCACTGCCAGGCGAGTGTATCCTATTACATATGAGAAGAAATGCTTTTATTTCACTTAAGTCACTTAAATTTCAAAGGCAAGTCAGGGCCAGTTGCTAGTACGCAGGGAACATAAGAAACAGCAAGATGCTGATAAACAGTTCTTCCTCTCTTTTCTTATCCCACATATTTCCACCAGGATTTTAAAGATTTTCTGGTGCTTACCAACATGACACTATGGAAACATGTTCACTCCATAATTTTCTTATGTTCAGTTTCATTCCACTCTATGAACATACTCTGAAGGCTCTCTTTGCTTTGTTTACGGACTGTTGCCCCAACTGAGAAGGAACGCTCATCTGTAACTAACTCTCTCCTAAAGGACACGATTTTGGTCTAGAGCAGAAACAGCTAAGCAACACAAACAAATTAAAACCCAAACAACCCCAAGTACACACCCCACATCTCCACCAGCTCTATCCTGACCCTTGCCCACCTGGGCACCTTCTACTGCCCAACCACTGCTCTTCTGATGATAACTTAGGTTTTTTATGGAATCACTCCACCAGCCCCACCTGGGCAGTATGGCAATGCAGGGCTGCCTCTGTTGTGATGCCTTCAGTCTCCTTACCGCCTCAGGCATGCAGGGAAGTTTCACTAATGTCTAATTATGTTCAATAGCTTGCAGCGGCATGTAGCTTAGTGCTCCAGTCTACATAGCTCCATGTTATTTCAAGCAGTACATTTATACTTTTTCTTTTTTGGACACTCCACCCTTCCCCATTAATATTAGGTATTTACCTTCTCTATTACATTACAGCCTCAGAAGCCTTGCACTCTTACCTCTAACATAATTCAGACAGCTGGGGGGTGTGGAATTTAGCATAAGAATTTTATCATAGATTAGAATCACTTAAGCTTTAAGGCTGGAAAAGACCTCCAAGATCACCCGGTCCAACCATCAGCCCAGCACCGCCATGTCAGACAACTTGTGCTACTTGTGTTAGTGGAGATCTCTGAAGTCACCAGACAAACCATTCTTCCACACTTGTAATTCTTGCCTATTATTAGCATCCCTAACTCATGTTCTCACTTCCTACTTCACACTTTCGACAAGCGTTTCTCATTACACGGAAAAGAGCCTTTAAACCCTTCTCGGTGCTGGGAGCGGGCTTGGCGCTTTTTTATTAGGTGACATTCCTCATTACGAAAGCCAAAGCGAGTCCTGGCCTCGCGACAGGGCACGCTGTAACTGATCCGCCCCTAAAAATAATGGGAAAAACCCCAAACAAACAAAACACGTCCCGCTGCCCGCCCGGCAGTTCCTGCTCTGGGAAAGGCTTCGCCCTCAGGCCCGCGCCGAAGCGGCAGTCAGGGCGCAGCGGCCCTCCGGGGCGCGGACCGGACGCTCGGCCGCCCGGGCGAGCTCCCTCGCAGCGCTCGCCCACACGGTGGAGCTGGACGCGCGCGGTATAAGCCCCGTCCCCTTTTCGTACTGAAGCAAGATAGGAAATAAAGGCTCTTGCGACGACATTAATCGCGAACTGCTACCGCACCGCTCAAACGTGGTTGTCTCTTAATCCCGCACGAACCACATAAAACGCGAGCCCCCGATGCGGTCCGTTAGCGCCGGCGTGCCGCTGCTGTAATAGGGAGCCTGCCGGCACATCAAACTCTCGGCCCGCCGTCAGCTGCAGATAAGTTGAACACACTTCCTGTTTATGGGTATAGCTGCGCGCCGCACTACATTAAATCTCTAGCCGAGGAAGCAATGCATATTAACCCCCGACATGATGTCTCCCCTCGCAATAACAGAAACGCTTACGCAATTTTACGTTCGAATGTAAAGCAACTCACTGTTTTTTGAGCTACCTGGCGATTAAAACCATGTCTTTGGGGTTTTCTCTAGCAGGGAGAAAGACGAAAGCAGCGGCTCAGCGGGATGGTGCGCTGGGTGCCCGGGCGCGGGGTGACGCGACAGGTGCCATCTTCCCGGCGGCGCGTGGCCCGCGGCGCCCGCCAGCCCCGCCACAGCGCGGGGCCCGGTGACGGCGGCAGGACGGCGCAGCCGCCATTTTGCTCTGATAATCCCTGGTAATCAGATCTGCGTGTGCCTTGTGAAACCCAGGCTGGTGCCAGCACCCTGGCTTCCCTGCTTCGCGTACTGACTGCGACATTATTTTTCATCTCTTTAGTTCACAGCAAATGCTTTAGTGCTTAATTAACACAGCCAGCTGGGGTATTTAGTGTATCGGCCAAGTTGTTTATATGCAGGGACCGTAAATTTAGAAAGACGAGGAAATCCAGTGTTCCCTAGCTCCAGCCCCTCGCTCCGTGGCCATCCACGCAGTTTTGTTCGCATCATTTAGAATGTCTTTTAAACCTAACGCAGCGGTTTGACTGCCTCAGGCTTCAAAGGAGAGTTTCTCAAATGAAAAAAGAGAAAGCATTTCTGGACATCGAGTGCTCTGTGCGTTAACTTCTGCAGCTTCCCACTAAAAGGGAGAGATTAACTATTTCCTTGAAGAAGCAGTACCTGAAATAAATCACGTTTAGTTACTTAAGTACAGCTGCGTTTACCTTATTTTCCTTAATTGTATTTTTTTAAGCGTATGTAGACACTGATAGTGAGGATGTTTTGTTTAAGCAGTAGTCTCACTCTCTAATTTTGATTTAAGATTATGTACTACCTCAGGAAGCAAGTGCAACAAGACTATTAGTGTCTTCATAAGCACTAACAAACGCTTACCTAGATTAAGAAGGAAGTAGCTTGATTTCGTTTAGCCAGATGCTCCGACATATTGGGACAGTCTCTCTATATACACTCGCTTGCTCGCTCTGCTTCTCACTGTAAGTAGTCAGCAGAACCTTTTTTCCAAGAACTTGGAATCATGCAGTTTAATGAGCAACAGGCCTTTGAGACAGGTGGAAAACGTTACAAAAATGGACAAATTGCTATTGTCTTAAGGCTTGCTTGAAAATACTAATTTTGCTCAAAGGCTGACCTGTGTTTATTTTTACACACTATTGTGTATGAGGTTTTACTAGACAGTTACTCTGTTCTCAAATCTTAAGCCTATGCATTAGAAGCTCTGAATAGTAGGAACTGATTAATTTTATGCAAAGAATCCGTTTCTTCATTGTCACCATTGATGGGTCTGGAAGTTAGAACTTTGCTAGAGCATCATAATGATAAACGCTGCTTATCATCTGAGGAAACTTTAATATCAATGTAAGATATACAACCTATTATAAGGAAAGGAGATCTTTATTTTTTTTCCGTTCATTCTGCCTTTGACCTATCATACGCTTTTCTGGTTGTTTAAAAGATAAGGAAAAAACTTGTCAGGAAATTGTCCTAAATTCAGTAACTGATCGATCCATCGCTCCTACACTTTTTTAGAGAATCCATGTTAAAAAATCAGCTCAGAAATACTGAACATCTCTGTGGATAGCTTAATTATGGCTTCTGGATCACTGGAATTCTTACTGAAGCAGTGAGTATCACTTTAGCTTAGGGCTCTCTGCTACCAAAAAATAGAAAGGTTTCTTTCACCTCAGTACAAACTGTTCTTATCAATAGCTGTTTACCAACAGTTGAACACCACAACAGTATTGATTGCAAAAGCAGAGTGTGTCCAAAAGTTTTCATAACTTTATTATTTTTCAAACATACATAACTGAGAAGCAGAGTTTAATACTCACATGTAGGTTACCTTACACCTCAGACTGTTTATTGCTTCTTTACTATTGTTTATTATTGCTTTAGGTGCCTATATACATGTTAATGTATTAATTAAGATTTGTGACACAAGTGCCCTAAGAAGCATTTGATAGGGAATAAACCCCTTAAAATATTTTAAAATAAATGGATTACAATAATAAATATAAGCATATTTTTGGATTACATAAAACAAATTTAAGCAAGATTAGATTATGAATTCCCCCTAAATCTTGGAGACACGAGTTTATTTGTAATTGACCACTTGATGCTCTAGCAATCTTAGTATCTTCAGATAGGATGACAGGTTTGAAGAAAACCAACTTGGGTTTGGGGGTTGTTTTGTTTGTTTGTTTGTTTGTCTTTTTAATTGATAGGTTGTTTTCTCAAAGCAACTTCAGGTCATCCACTAAAAAAGAATCGATTTTTCTGTGGCAAGCGCTGTAATTGCAGGTCCTCATTTCCATCTATACACACACACACACACACACACACACATAAAAATAAAATCTGAGCTATTTGGAATTCACAGCCCCATCAGCTACTCATGTATTAAAAATATTCTTCAGAGTAAGAAACTGTTCATAAGGTGATCTTGGCTGCACACAGGATTTTACATTCTCATTGTAACGTTTCATGTAAGACCAGCGGCATGCAAAGAAAATGGAGGAAGCCACGCTGCAGTCAGACCTACGTGAATAGACTACACTGCTATCTGGGAGAAGTCGTGCAAGATTTAGCTGCACCTGCAGTCCTGATTTCAGGGTGTAAGCCAGAATACAAATGACATACTTTAAAAATAGCACTCTTGGTAATGTATGCGTTCCAATTCCCATTAAACATTAAATGATTGCACATAAGATCGCACAAATACTACGTTCTTTTAAAAGAAGAAGTCCCAGCAGTTTAGCAGTGCATTAGTATTTCTAAGGTAAAATCGCAAGCTATAGAGAAAATTATCAGCAAGCTTTTACTTTAAAATGTATAAAACAGTTCCAAGGTTACTGAAGTGATAGTGTTTGGATGCTTTGCTGAAGTCTGATAATCTCACTTCTGCAACTCATGGCACGTGGCATTCTTTCCTTAAGAGTATTTCAGACTGCCTAGGAAAAAAAATTGTTCCAATGTTCCTCTGTAGTCAAGCAGTTTCACTTCTTAAATCACAGCAGGAAACAACATATATAGTATTACCAACTCTTGCAGATTCCTCGTGAGTGACAGGATTTTGGCCAAGGCTTGGCTGGTTTCCTTCCCAGTGCCTAAAGCAGGCCAGCCTATCCATGAGAAAAACACTTGGATTGACTGTCATTCTTTGCTTTCACTGCTGAGGTCACCGCAGCCAGTGATGCTGCTGAGAAGGAAAACAGAGCTCATCTTCACCCCTCAGGCAGACCAACACTTCACTCAGATGTGTGTTGCAAGAAGGACCAAGCAGCCCAAAGTGGCTTCACTCCTGTAACATGACTAAGGGAAGGAGTTCCTTTTTGTAACCCTTATCCTCTTCTTGGGCATCAAGTGGAGGGAGAGGAAGGAATGAGCAACACAGTTACGGTAGACCTGCAGCAACTGCCTGCTCCTCCAAGTCTGGTTGAGAGGAGAAGGGCCTGGCAAGACACGTTTGGATCTCAAACTGTATGAGCAGTGCATGTGCACCAAAGAAGGTTTTCTTCCAATTTATGTTGCCTTCCTACAATTTAGGTATGGGCTAGCCTGAATCCTATTAACAGTAGACAGAACACATACAAGCAAATTTTAAAGGTATAACTGTACCTTTGTCTCTCCATCAGTCTAAAGAAAGAAAATGAAGCAACCACAATAACTAACATAAATCCAAATTATTTTTTTGCACAAAATATAAAAGCTTAAGTTGTACTGCTACTAAGAATTAGCTGACTTTACATGTCGCTGTCTCTGAACAATCTCAGTATTATTTTCCATTCAAATATTTCATTTTTTAATGTGCTGCTGACAAGCGACTTTCTGGCCTCCTACACTTCTGGGACGTATCACAGTCCTAAGCTAGCATAGATCAATTGCAATTGTAAAGCTATGTTTACAGGGAGTGACAACAACACATTTTTCTGTTGTTGACTGTTGTCAAATATAGTAACTTAGGTATTTAAAAAGCTTTAAGCAAAAGTAGAAAATTTAACATTTCTTTTTGTTTATGTTGGACAAGTACTATCTGGTGTTCTGTTGCCCCTTCAGTTATCAGAAAGACAAAATAAAAGTAGTTGAACCCAGCCTCTCATTTTCCATTTTTCAAAGGAAACTATCCTCTAATTATCTGAACCAACATTCACAAGAGCAGTGCCAAGCTGGGTGCTCAGGGGCCGCTGTTACCTCAGTCAGGTGTGCTGGGGGCCAGTCCAATGCAGCCGTTCTTGCCCTTCACTATGGCTGATACAGCAAATCACGCTAGACTGAAAATAGAGCTACATCCCTTCCCTGGAAACACCTGTTCTGGTTGGTCTGCTGGCTGGCTGGACACAGCCATTTGGAATGCTAGAACTGGTCTTCAGGCTGTTAACCAGCCACCCTGATCTCCCATATTCCTTAAAACATTGCAAAATATTCACTTGCTGTTATACTGGTAAACTTCAGCATGACAAAAGCAATGCGTAAGTGATACCTGTCACTCTGAACCATCACTTTAGGCTGGCCAGTTATTATGATAACTTATTTGACAGCCATTAGCTTCAGCTGTATGCTCTTAAATATTCTTAGGCTCCATTTTGTGCTGGTCTAAAAGGCTCAGCTGAAGTCCTACTCCTCCTTTTCCACCCTGCTGCTCGTTTCTATCCTCAAAGCTGTAGTAGGGCCTCTGCTTGAGCAATGGAGAAGGGCTGTAGCAAAAGCTGGTAGCAGCTGGCAATAAGAAGAAAATGTTGATGACTCCAGCTCTGGTTTGTGCTGCATACTCTGTCACCAATGTGAATTGCCCCAGGCACAAATCCTGGCCTGACAGTGAGCTCAGCTCAAATGGGGAACAACAAATAATGAAAAAAACTGTTGACTTGTATCTCCCTCATAATCTCCTGAACTCTTTCTTACATGCTCAAAAGCCTTAGTAGTATTGTAGCATATAATGGTATATAACAACATTGTTTATGGTTCAGGATCATGAAAAGATTGATCTGATAGTGTTCAAGCTATCTGGAATTGATACTAGTTTCTGGTATGTTTGACTGTTCAGAGATTTATAGAAATGTTTAACACTGTCAGGATAATCTTTATTTGCTAAATGTCGTTGCTATGTATGAAGCTGCCTCTCTTATTCCACACTTCAGAAGTCAATGGGAATCTTTTCATTGATTTCAGGGGAGTTTTAATTAGGCTACTGGTCACATAAACATCTTCTCAGATTACACCAACTGCATTTAAGCTCAGGATTTGCAAAATGATCAGCATTTTAGACATTTCTTAAAGATATATCATCTTGGGAAAACAGTTAATCTGAAGAGCTGCGTACACTTTTCATTTTATATACAAATGAGCACTTGAAAGGCCAAAAATAACCTCTACATAACCTTGCTGAGGTCAGTAAACAAGTTTGTCAAAAATGATCTTACGTATCTGAATTTACTTTAAATTCACAACTATAAATCAAACCAGTGCTATACAAACACTTGCCCAGAATGCGTGAGTACAGCCTGAATGCTACATCCAAACCTTGGTCTGAAGGTCCCTGAACGACTGCCCTTCTGACTTCTGCAGCCTTTTCCCTGTGCTCCCCCCCGACCTTTTGCTGTTGTGGACTGTTAGAAGACAACACTTGGCCCTGTCTCTGCCGGGACACTTTGGATACAATGAGAGTGCTACAAGAAAAACTAGTATAATTTTTAATTTAGTGGCTCCAGTTTGTCACTGTGTAAAACAGTAATCTGACTTGATTCTGAATGCAGTACAAAATTCAAATTTTGAATGTCTAAGCATTTCTGAAAGATAATGTAAACCTTCATTTCTGTCCACATTTTGTTGTCTTAAAGCAGCACTCTGAGCATCCAGAATCTGGGAGAAAGGTTGCGATTTGCAGACCAAGCCTACCTACCATGCCAATTCTGTCAGTTCCTGCAAGTCCAATTTAAAGCGCAATGAAAAAAATAATCACAAGAGATCTGTCTATTGAAAACGTGAAGGTTTTAGGTTAAAACCTCTGAGTATTAAGAATCCACACTGGGCTATGCCCAGAAATCTTTTTATATGGTGATTTTCAAGATGCATGCATTATTGTGAGCACATGGTATGTAAATGCATTGGGCTGCTTAATAAGCATTCACTGACACACATCTGCAGCTTTGCTAATGTACCTTTTATTCGTATGTGGTTGCCAAGGAAACAGGTTATGGCCCAGTATTCTACCTAAAATATACTGAGCAAGTGGTCTATGGTAATTTACTTAAAATAGGTACAACATAGATTTTATAGCCCATTGCTTCTGTAAGCCCAGGTAACTTGAATTTATCTAATTTTGATATTTCGCCGATTATTTGAAAGCACCGGTGCCATCTTATTGTCTCTGAAAATCCATTATCATTTTGCTATGTCATTCAATATCATTTATTGAAAATACAGAAGATATTCTGAGATATTATAGGAATTGAAGAGGGGTTTTTTTCTTTTTTTTTTTTTGTTTTAAATTTGGTTCCTTACCTTACATTCTGCCTGGTAGCCTCAATTACTTATTTTTACTTAGAGTTACTGCAGCATTAATGACTATGATGCAACAAACCGATTCCTGAATAAATTTCTGCAAATAGTGCTACTGAAATCGATGAAACTACTCCTTTTCTCTAATGCAAATTGTACTCTGATGCAGAGAACCACGTTCAAAATTAATTAATCAATCAAGATTTCACCACTTCTTTCATTCCGTACATACATATCTCAAATCTAACATACAGATGCCAGGTGAACTTATTTTAACCAAGATGATTATTGAAAGTTCACAGTAAGAAGAAAGGGGAACACTTATATTTGAAAGACGTGAAAAATGTGAAGCTTATTTTGAAATATCCCGCTTACTTATCACAATACTATACTTGAATTTACTAAGTGTTCTTTTCAGCTCACGATTCAAGAGATATTTTACTACACCTGATTACAGTCGTGCATAAGGTAGAGATTGGATGAACTATATACAGCTTAGCCAAAACAACAGTACTAGAAACTATGGCACCAAGAGAGTTCCCTCTACCTTTATTTTATGGCACAGATTTGTAATGAACGTTAGTGACTGGGATCCTGGGCTAACATTCTGGCAAGCTCAGGAGGCTTGCTTGCCAATATGTTTGGTTTGTACAGATCATTGGAGGCTATAACAACTTGTTTCAAATATCTATTCTGCCTGATTATGTTTGTCCAACCTCTATGGCAATAAAAAGCCATTGGGAGCTAGAAAAATCCAACAATATTGACATGAGAATAGAGTAATGTGGTACCATGGTGAGAACAACTCAAATTACTTTCAGAAGTAGAATTTTAAATTAAGAAATAATGTAATACAGTGCTTTTAAACTCTTAAATATTTTAGCATTATTTTTGTGTGAGTTTTAAAGAGATTTCAGCTTGCTATAATAACCCCATAAACTTACCCACCTAAAGTCAGGTTGTTCTTCTGTTAGAGTCTTTTAGAAGTGGTATTGACAGCTATTTTCGGCAAAACCATCTCAGTAATTTTGTGAAGTCTGTGGCTACTGTTTCTCAGCCTGCAAAGGGGAAAATCCAACTTTAATGACTAAATTATTAGACAAATACTAATTTCCATTGTGTAATTCATCAGAATATACCCTAGAGTGCTATAGGACCCCAAAATCTGGGAGGCTTACAACACACCAGCAATAAAATAGTACCATTAACCAAACCCCTGTGAATACTCCTGCCTGCATTGCTGTCATATGGTTTAACCTGTGTCAGGCAAACTGGACATAATGTTTCATAATATGTTTTAGACAGAAATACAAGGATGTTTTCAAGTTTAAAATACTTCATTGAGTCACTGTAAAAATTAGATTAAAACCAATCCTTGGCTTTACTTCCCGTTCCTCATCTCAATTATATCCAAATTATGTCTCACACATTTACCAAATAAAACATCAAATAATGGAGACTTCACAGCTTCCTCAGTTAGTCTGATCCTGAGTTTCACACGATAAAGTCAGTGGAGAACAAGTATATTTTAAGATTAGCTTCACAGTTTGTCAGTTTAGGAAACAAATCATGTCTCTGCATAAACTGCTGAAACCAATTACAAGTTATTCTTTATCTTAAAAGCCTCCATGGTTGTTTTTGGGGTTGTTTTGCAGTCTTTTGAAAGGTCTTTTCTTTCTTCTCTTTCCATTCTGCCACTTTTCTGTTGGTCTCACACTGTCTGTGCTGATGACATTTCTAGGCAACTCTCTTCTCTGGGATACACTTCCTGTATTTCTCTTATTTAAATGATTATTCATCCTTGTCAAACATCCTGATTTTATATTATTATGTATTGAACATCCTGATAAAATTATCATGTCATAGTGTAAAAATTACTCAGAATAGGGCTTTGTTTCAAAGATACTAAACAAATTAAACTGTTCCACAGAGCACTGCAAAATCTTATGGATTGGGCCATATGACTCAGCTGATAGGCATTTAGATAGGAGCAATTAAGAATGCATAGATCCACCTTCCATTTGCAAATATACCATATCCTTATATAAATAACATTATGCAGGAAATACAGGATCCATTACATTGACTTTAGAAAGTAAGAAGGTGAGCTAATTTTTTTGGCTGTTTTTTGGTATGTTTTTAGTATATTTTGATTTGAATAAGTATTCTGTAGCTCACATCTGTCTGTAACAAAGGTCAGAATGGAAGAAAAATGTATTAAGCCATTATTATTATTATTATTTCAAATACCAATGAAATCATATTCATAAGTGACTGTGAAATATTACGGTGAATGGGAAGCTTAAACATCACATTTGGAGGTATCCAGTAGCAAAAGATCTTACCAAAGCTTAAGAATTCCCTAATTTGATAATACTACAATTCAAATGTAATATCATACATAATAAAGCCCTTTTAAAACATCATAAAGCAATTCACATGATAAAGTGCAAGAGACTAGATGTCCCAAAAGGGTTAATTCATACCTGTTTGTTACTAC
>VZTU01009622.1:0-28428 GCA_013400835.1 Zapornia atra
TATCAAACAATAGTGACTTTTGTCTAAGCTTTGTTCTCCAAAGTATCTTCTCTTAACGATACTGATCATCAGAGAGATCCAGAAGACATAGCAAAATAACCCTGGGCATCACCATGGCTCCAGAAAACATAGCAAAATAACCCTGGGCATCACCTTGGCCGCTTCTTGGAACATAAACAGGGAGTTATTTGCATACCTAAATATATAGTGGCAGCTTAGATACCAGGACACTCACACAAGGTTGACAGATACAAGATGGGGCCAATCTGGAGCATTGGCCAGATGTCAAAGGAATTCCCTAAGACACGTAAAATGGCTTTACAAACTTGCATTTAGTTAGCCAGACAGTTTTACAGACAAGTGAGATAATAAGCTACAGCAAGGTGAACTAGGATGTGAAATACACTATGCCAGCTACTGCACAGTCACTGTCCATGCATGTTCTCACTCTGTGAAGTGGGTAAGAAAGTTCATCCCTCTTTCAACCACAAACAAACCTAATGGTATTTGTTCACTCGTATGCCATGTAAAGACAGAAATAAAAGTGTCAGTACAGAAAAGAATACCACAGAAATAATATTAATGGCTAATTCAATTAAATCATTGGGCTGTCTTTGCAGGAGAGATATGAAAGCTTTTGGAGTTAAAGTTTGTTGCATTCGACCCGGACTGTTCAAAACAGCATTAACAAATCCAGCAAAGATTATGAAAGAGAAGGAGGTTATTTGGAATAAGCTTCCCCTTGATATCAAAAAGCAGTATGGAGACAACTATGTTCAGAAAGGTGAGGCAATTTCCAGACATTTGTGTGAAAAGCAGCAGTGCATTTCTTGCTGAGAAAGCCTTGCAAAGTAGCATTATCTCTTCTAATCATTCTGACTTTCTGGAAAGGCTGTAATGTGAAAAGTTACTCTTCAAACGCGTCTGCATCACAATAGGACTATCTGCACAAAAGACTGCTTCTGAGAAGCTTTATTCAAATGTTAGTTAAAGATTAATTATTTATGCTGGCATGAAGCTTTTGAGCAAACTCAAACAGAAAAACTTTTATCTGATGATGTAATCAATGTACTCGATGTGGTTTTCCGTCATTATTATTTATTTATTTGGTAATCAAATAGGAATCAATTCCTTTTGCTTCTGCTAGTCATGGTGGGGTTGAACTATTCAGGACCTGTCTGACAGCACTTGCTAAGCCTGCCTGAATAGGGGCTGCTTGTCTTTTGATCGTTTGACTTCCTCGTCTCTGGAATCTCTTCTTTCCAATCGTGTTTCACAACTTTCCACAAAGCGATTTCTTTACTACAAGAGACTATTTACAACTACAGCATTTCTGTTTCCCTTTGCCTCTTACATTGTTACGTTTATTCTGAGCTACTGTCAATGCTGGTTGCCTGTCCTCAGACCATACTGTTCCACAATTAAGGGTAACTAGACCATTCTTGGGGTTAACTACATCATGAGGTAACTTTGGATGGGGACTTGGTCTTCAGAATCTGCTACAATTTCTTATGTAGGGAGAAACAAAAAATACTAATTCCTTAGTGATATTGCACAGATCGGTGTGGGGGGAAGAGGTAAAAGTCACCTCGCCTGACTGTCACTAAATGATCTCTTTTTGAGCCTTACAGATGCAGCGAAGAAAGAAAAGCTGTCCAAGATCTGTCTCAACGAGGACATTTCACCTGTTGTTCAGTGCATGGAGCATGCCCTAACAAGCCTCCATCCACATGCCCATTATGTGGTGGGGCAGGATGCTAAGTTGTTTTGGAATCCCCTTTCAAGAATGCCAGTAGCTATACAAGACTTCGTACTTCTGCGGAACAGAGTAGAGATTGCAGCTTCCCAAGCAAAGTAAATATTTGCCAATATACCCCCCATCACAGGCAAGGGTGATTCTGTAAGATCTATCCTTCTTATCAGCATGATACAAACTATACACGAAACACACACGCACCCCCTACAAATGCAAGAAATACATTTATTTCTCCAATATCTGCTACTATTAAAAACCTTACAATTTTTCATTTTTTTAAGTGTAAAGCAAAGGATAAAAAAAAGAGGAACCACTAAGCTTTCAGAAATTACTGTGATTTTTCCTTCACCTTTACGGTGCTCATTTTGAGAACACCTGAACACTCCAGCTTTCACAAAGAAAGACAAAAATATCCCAAGAAAGTAGGGAACTTGGCTTTAAGTCCCTACAGCAGGAAGAGTCTGGTCTCCTCAGGCAGATGAGGGAATGGAAACAGGACCTTCCTCTGGGAGAAGTAACTCTAACAATATAAACTAGGAAAGACGGTGGAAAATCTTCTTCCTGATACTGCTTTCTTTAGCAGTCAGCCCTATTCAGTTTTCAGGCCAGGGAAACTGTTTGCCTTTCCTTGGTACACTCCTAACTAGTGAGAAAACAAAGTCGTTAAGCTGGATTCACATCCATTCCCACTCACAGGACTTTGCAGGGCTTATGTAATGCATTTACCCGGGCAGCATGCTAAATCCTGAAGATCTCTACAGTCCAGCTCTGTACCCCTCTGTGTTAAAGGAACTACAGCTACAAAGGCAGACTGTGAGTCCAATTACAGGGACTCAATACCTGCAATTAAGGTAGTGAAGAGCTAAGTTGCTTGGTTTTCTTTATTAAAAAAATACAATTCTGAGTTTTCAAGTCTAGGGGTTATTTCTTAACATAAAAATCATAGCCCTGTGTTTTGTGAGATGCTGAGTAATTCCTGTGGAGAGGAGCTGCTCTTGTTCAGTTCCAGACACAAGTGCCTGTTAAGACCCAACTCCACTGGACTTAATCATGGCAAAGTGCTTGAGAACTACAGAGACCCCATGCTGATCTGTAACTAGGTGTTTCTCAGGAAGTCACTTTCCACTGCCATGGAAACTACTCAATGATGAAACAAATGCCTTCCCATGACGGTGAATTTGCTGTGACCTGATGGAACTAAGGAGCAAGTTACCTGATGACTATCCAAATAGTGCTGGTTTTCAATTTAGTTTCTTTAGAGCTTTCAAAACATCTCTTCTTTTATCAGTGTGAGATTACTCAGCCAAAAGTGAAACAAAGAAAGTATGAAATGACATCACCTACTTTGCATCTTTAGAAATTACAGCTTGGCTTGTTTAATGCAGTTGCTGTCAGACCACAAGGATGCTGTCAGCTGCTGCGAGACCCTGGCACTGTGGAGGTTAATATTCAAAGGAAAAGACAGAATTTGGGACAAGGCACACTACCCGTGAATATATTATTTGAATTAGAAACACAGGAATAATATCAGCTACTCAGTGTATTGCTTCTCACTGTATGGACGGCCAGATTCTTCTGGCACTTTCTCTCCTGGAACCAGATGCCTCATTTACTCAGATGCCAGCAATAACAGCCAGTCACTTCTGGAAGTGAACAAAGTGTGCTCTGATATGGCTATCAAAACCTGTCCAGCTTACAAGACTGTGTAAGGCAGGTGAATATTTAGGGACTAGAAGTGACTTGTTCAGAAGAAGACCCACAACTTCCACCAGGTCAGAATGTTCTGGGGCACCACACCCACAGGACCTGCCTCCAGCTGGCATATGAGAGCCAGCCCACAAAGGTGCGCTTCAAAACCTCCACTTGCAGCACCAGCCACTACACAGCACCGTGAACAGGGAGACAGGGAGGCACAGAGAGTGGGGGAAGAGGAGTTGTGCTTACATCTTTGCGCAATAGCACTCTGAGCTGCATCACAAGTGCACAGCAGACTCTAGGCCAGGGAGCAAACAAACAAGCAAGCTAGCAGTAACACGTTAGAGCCTTTTCCCATCCAAACTGTAGAGCTTCTGTTTGCATAGTTTGTAGAATTTGAGCTTTTATCTGAAAAACAGTGCCTAGTTACTCAGGTGGTTGATTTGTTACTAGTCACAAAAAGCTGCCCCTAGACTAGAAAAAATAACCTCATCCCTGGGAGTTTTCACACACAAGCATGTATCTGAAAAGATCACTAACAACTCACATGCAAGGAAGGTCTGAACCCAGCCCTTTGAAACCAGTGGAAAGCCTCCTGCTGCTTTCCAGACAAAGCACAGATAAGTCCTTCCCAGCTGAGTAGATTAGTTCTTCCTAATGAGTCCTGACAGCCCCCCAGGCTGTTTAGATTACTATATATAGGCAGCATTGCTTATACAACATAGGTAGGACAGGCAGGCATGGAGCATATATAGAAGATTAATAACAAGTAAGTCCCTAAGGTAGAAGCATCACAGCAGGGATCATCAACAGCAGGGAGAGGGGCAGTGCTTGTCAGACGATGTACAGCGATCAGAAAACACCACCAGGCACAGAACTTACAGCAAGATTTTTCTGGAAACTATCACCATGTGGGTCTTGGTGCACAAGCTTATGAGTTTGACTTGGGCAGTTTCAATGTTCTGACACTGAAAAGAACTGGCAAGGACAATTCATGAGCACCTGGAGGTAGACTGAGCTTGAGGATGTCTCCTGAGAATGTGAGTACAAGCACAACAGAACTCATGTCTATTGTTATAGTGAGCAGTACCCATTACAGGCAATTACAGAATAGCTAAGAGAACAAATTAAGCACTTGTTTTTGAGTGCACAGACAAGAAAGCATGCAGTCCCTTCCCTTTGGAAGTGATTTTAACAATTGCTGCTTATCTAAGCACCTACAGGGTATGAATAAAATGCTAACTCAGAAATGGTCTTCCCAACATCTGGACTCTTTCTCTAGTCCTTTATTTTCATGTATTGGGTCAGTCACCTAAGAGTCTAGAGGGGTTTATTTCCTTTGATCTTTTACTGATGCTGTGGTAAAAATCTGAAGCACAAGCCATACAAGGAAAGATATGATCATGCAGAGAAACAAGTTCCCCCATTGTACCAGACTACATTTATCTCCTTGCAAAATGCTGAGTAGGAGAGTTTGGAGATCTATTTCTTTTGACGTGACACATTAATGAAGATCTTAAAGTAATCTGCTGACCACCAAACTGAATTATCACCCTGACATTTTTGCATAGCATATAAAAAAGTACTTCTTTTCCATTAAATAAAAATGCAAAGCCCAGCATGCGAAGGAATAGCTCACCTAAGGGTGGGAAATGGGATTTGTTTGTGCTGGCATATTTATTCAATTTGTTAACTGAGGACCAGGCAATTTGTAGCTTTGGAAGTATAACCAATTATTAAAGTTTTTACTTTCTAGAATCTGCAGAACTGTTGAGTAATCTGTCAGAGTGCTGTCTAATACATCTAAACCCTTCCCGAGTGCTACATGAGTGCTGTTTTTCAAAAAACCCCAGTCCCTAAATTCCCCCTTGACGGCTCTACTCCTGCATGCCTGTCAGGTCACTCTAATACACTGCAGATCACCGACTTCTGGAGGTTTGCACTGCCTGCTCAGTGGTGGCTGAAGGAATCCAAAGCACACCCAGAGTCCAAACGTCAGCCCAACCTGAGGTTCTTCTGCGTAACTACCAAAGCAAACTTGCTGTGGGAGTACAACAGTAACATCTCCCCTTCAATACCGTCTGTGTGCTTCAGTTTCCTTCTGTGCAGAGGGATGCTGTAATTTGCAGTCCTCTAAGCACCCTAAAGGGCTCTCAGAGCAGTCATGCTGCTTTTCTCTAAAATCAATTGCTTTTATAATGGCATTTGTCTAGGCATAAGAAGCCAAGCTCTATCCCAAGAGTTCTCAATTTGCCAGGCAAATATCAGAGTTTTAATGGAAAGTAGAATTTGCCTTTAGCTATTTACTGGCTACATTAGTAATCAGAATTCAATATTTATGAAGATATATCAATACTCTTGAAATATCATGCTGACATTTTCTCTGGAAACACACCCTGCCACTCCAGGCAGCTGGTACAAAATCGATATGCCCCTGGAAGACAAGTGGCATTTTTTTAGTGCTCCACAATTATCAAAGGAGAAATATTTTGTATAAGATTGTACATTCACAGATCTAGACAACTTTCTTGGAAGAAAACTTTAACTGAGACTGTACCCTTTGATTCAGATCCCAGACTCCTTCCAGTAGCAATGGCATAATCTAGCAGAATAAATACTGGCAGAAGGCTCCAGCACCGTGGTGCTCAGCACCAAATGTTCCTGTATTATCAGAGAAGGAGCACTGGTACTTGGGGAGAACTAGGTGGTTAGGGATTACAGACTTAGGAACATTGGCCCAGGGCTGACAGGGGAGGGAGGAACAGTGGAGGCTCCACACAGTGCTTCAGAGCCCCTTGTTTTACAGCATTTCTGTGCCAATTATTGTTACCTAAATACAGGGACTAACACTAACCAGAGCAGTACCAGGCATTTCCTTTACAGGAGCCAAGTAGGTATCCTGGCCAGACACTCCAGGACATCTCCACAGAGCCCAGTTTCAAATTTAACCTGCTTTCCAGCAGCAGAAGCTCACTGCCCACTCCTCCCACCCTACAGCACAGCAAAGGAAGGAAGGTGCAATTTACAGTTCCTGTTTCCACTCAGGTTAATCTTTTCCCCAAATCTCTAATTATTTCATTTAATTTTGTATTGAGAAATAGGTGAATTGAGTCCTAAAATGATATATCACAGCACTAGCTAGCTCAGATTTATCAGCATGGGGTTATAAGAGCCTGCTGGAAGCAATTCCTTTCTCTCTCTGTGTCTAGCTCAGCTCCAAATTCTAAACCAGCAGTAGAAGGAAATGTCATTGCCTGGCACATCTCTGCAAATGGACTGGGGGTATCTACGATAAGCAGCTGCAATGTCCTGTTTTCAGACTTCATTTTACAGTGCAGAAGCCTGAATTAGCCTGAGCTCTTTCTCACAGTTTTAATGGCATTTTTTCAGAGCACACTCAGTGAGTCCTCTCAGAAAATAAATGTCACCAACTCAGTGAAACATTACAAAGATGATTCCAAAGTGCACACATTCAGGAACGCTACAACCCTTGTCAGGCTTAACAGGAATGTAGACAGCAAAAAAGCCAAGTAACTAAGTTAAATAATTGAACTAGAGGGTCAATTACATCAGCCTCAAAACAAAAAAAAAACCAACAGTGAGATGAGCTGCTAAAATAACCAGTGCAGCCCAGGAGCTAATCTAATGCCCCAAAAATTCAACAGGAGCCTCTCCGCAGATTGCAGTGGAAGGAGAAGCAAACCCTTAACTGAATGTACTTGTGTGATGTTTAAAATCAGAGTGTGTCACCCAGTAGCTCAGAAGCCCATATTGACAGCTACTATGTAAAATAAGATCATTAAGGGGCAATGAATGTTGTAACTTGTTATCATTTATCTGCTATGTGACCAATTTAATTATTTAATGAGAGTCCAACATAGATTCACTATCAGATTCTGAGATTCCTTCCCTCCCTGCCTGGCAAGGTGACAGCAAAGTTTACAACTAGAAGAAATCCAAATTAATCCATGAACTCAGTAGAAACAAGACCACCAGACAGGCTCTAGAAACCAGGCCTAATACACTTGTCTTCCTTTAGTATTCATGTCTTAAGGGCAGCAAGGGTGGTACACAGAAATAAGCCAAATGAATGCTTAACTTCAGATGCCTATGAATTAGAGAAGAAAGACCCCTTCCTCTTGGATTACTTTTAGGACATAAAAATAATCACAAATTCCTTTGAATTTAAGTAAACAGAGCCTATGTGAGCAGTTAGCACCAGTAAGAAAGTTTCTTTTTAAGAAGATGACTGGACAATGCTTGCCAGTCTTCCCACAAATACTGGGCTTAATTAATTACTTTGGTTTCATTCTTGCACAAACCAAAACTACAAAAAAACCCAAACCAAACAACCCAGTAATCAATCATAAAGATTTTCGATGTCAAGAACCACATTCTACATTTAAAAAAAAAAAATTTTTTAATAAGCAAACAGTATCCTCCCCAGCAGAGTTGGGGGTTTTTTGAAAGCAATATCTCAATTTTTCTTAAATACAAACACAATTCCTATATTATATATTCAATGTGCTGTGTATCAGTGCTAAACAGGCAAGGAGGAAGGAGACAGAAGACTCAAGCACTGCCCTAAAGTCTACGTTGTCCAAGGGACAGAGAACAGAGCATTCACCATCACATGCCATGAGTCACAGAAGAAATTAGTCATCAGATCCACCACTATAGCTTAGGCTTTTCCGGTTGTTCTTGGGGTCACACTGCTTCTGTGCAACAGGTTAGAAGAGCAGCTTGGATACAGGAGGTCAAAGAGAATTGTCCTATTTCCCAAAGGAATTCCTCTCTCCAGTATTAGGAAAAATAATCACCAGCGTCCACAAAAAAACCAGACTTTATCGTTAGAACTGATGCAGTCATTCCTGTCAGTTACAAACATCCAGGAAGGACTGGGCTGACTAGAAAGATTGGTCAGCAAAGCTTGAAAACTGGAAATCTATTGAAAAAGAGGATAGGGAAGGTTTTGCCAAGGCACACATTATTCATGGATTGCAATCACATTGTGCCAAAGCCTCCACCTCTGCTCTCCATAACTTAGAGTGAGCTGGAAGGGCTGCAAAGAGAAACAAAGCCCCTTACGGGAATTCTGTCTGAGGAAGTTGAGGGGCTGGATGACCACATTTGCTTCGTTGCATTTCTAGATCATTAACTTATTTGCTTGTAGCTCTCACTTTCAGACTCACTGCACATAGCAATTCTGGCTTCCATACTTTCTCTTATCATTTACTGGCTCATCAGAGACAGTCTGCGAGTGAGACACCTGAGTGGAAAGCATGTCTTCATAACAGGCTGTGACACTGGACTTGGAAACTCACTGGCTAAATGCCTTGACAAAAGAGGATTTTCTGTCATTGCTGCATGTGCCACGGAAAAAGGAGGCCAAGAGCTACAGTCCTGCTGCTCACTCTCACTGAAGACAGTAAACCTGAATTTAGCTGACTCCAACAGCATTGCCAGGGCTGTGGTGTTTGTGACTGAAGAGACAGCTGGCAAGGGTAAGTGCTAATTTCTGAGAAAAATTATTCAAAGTAACCAAATCTGATCTAGCTAAAAGTTCTGCTGTCTCCCCAGAGGCATTTTTCATCTTACTGATGAAACACATTCAGTCTTCAGTTCTGTCATTTCTCAGTTCAAAGAGATTCTCTCCAGGAACACTTTTGGGCTTTCCCTCACTTTCATCAACAAAGGTGCCTAAAAACGTAGTTGCTCAGTCGATTAAAACTAGATAATTCCCAGATGAAGTTTTCAGACTCTTTTTGCTGCACCTGAAGAATCTCAGTGGGGGGATGGTACCAGAAAGAACTTTATTGACAATAAATCTAGCCCATGGGGCTTCTTCAGCCCTCCTCTAGTAATCCCAAGAGTGTTTTTGCATGGCTGAGTAAGCCTGACTTTTGCAATGCACACAGCAACAACTGCACTGACTGTGATAGTTAAATATTTGCTATTACAGCCAGTTTTCTTCAGAGTTGCTACATCGGTAGCTGTCACTACTGCTATTGTACCTATACCTCTGAGCAGTTATCTAAAAGAGGAGAGGTTTGTCCTTGGATACCTGGGAGTGGAGTTAAAAAACAAGACAAGTGTTGGTTTTGGCGAAGCGGGATGAAAAGATCTGCACGGTCAATACATTCAACTGTGGCAATACGTATTTCATTCTCAGCACCGATAGCGCAGACTAGACATTGTTAAGGGCTGCCAAAGGGGATCACAGCACTGCAACTACCAGCTGTAACACGCCTTTATACCTATATATGCTTTATATATGTATATATTCAGTAGGCTTGTTAATTAACTAACTAGGTAAAACAGCAAAACATTTATCTTCTACCAACAGGACTCTCCTCAAAGCTTGTCAAACACTGTTGGCCTCAGAATGAAAGCTCCAGATCATTATTGAATGTAGTGAACGAGGGCAAGGACAACATAATTATTAGCACTTACCTCC
Source organism: Zapornia atra (assembly GCA_013400835.1). Lineage (NCBI taxonomy): Eukaryota > Metazoa > Chordata > Aves > Gruiformes > Rallidae > Zapornia > Zapornia atra. The sequence goes on from VZTU01009622.1 coordinate 9,909, forward strand.
TCTGGCCCTTCCAGCTGGCAGAAGGCCGCACATTTTCGGTCGGAGTAGCCACTGCTAATGCTGTCACCTCAGTCTGAGAAACTCTTTATGAATGCTGGACTTTTGGCCTCTCCCATCAGGCAGAGGCTGTTCTCAGCAAACTCTTGAAAGCGTCACTATTTAGATAAAGGTCCTTAAGTCATTTATAAGGTAGTAAAGCAGTATTATCAATACACAGGGTTAAGCCAATATTTTTAGAAGTGTTGAATAAATCTGCATGTCTGGTTCAGACCTTAAGAACCCAAACTGTAAAAATCAGTCTCTCCACTTTTATGTGGACTACTTGATTTTCACAAGAACCTTCAGAGCCCACATACTTGAGTGGATCCAGGAAATAAAGCCCAGTATGGTGGCATGTACCTCCAAATAAAATAGTTTTCCTTTAATACTTTATTCGTGCTCTTTTAGAGTCATTGCCTGAGGCCTTCAACAAAATTTTCCAGGTTCAGAGAGTAGATCTTCCAAGCAAACCCTCGACAACTGTATTCATCTCTCTGAAGTTTTTGCAGACTGTGTGCTTGGTTCCCAATGCTACATACAAAACTCTAGGGTAAGATATTGCCGTTGCCACACACTGAAATAAATAGTTCTGTAATCCCCTTAGGACTTTTTGGGTTGGTGAGCAATGCTGAAGGAACAGCACCTGTAGCACCCACTGAATGGCTGAGGATTGAAGACTTCCACTCAGTGCTGGATGTCAGTCTGCTGGGATTGATTGAAATCACGCTCAAGCTTCTGCCACTTCTGAAAAAAGCTGAGGGAAGAGTAGTCAATCTAATTAACGCCAAAGGCCTCATGGCTTTTGCAGGGGGTGGCTACAGCCTATCCAAATGGGGCATGGAAGCTTTCTCTGACACCTTACGGTGAGTAGCTACAAATACATGCATGAATCCAAGATCAGATTCCAGATGTGCTGAGAAAAAGTGACCGTGTTTGCCCCTCTCATTTTCTCTCTGGAAATCTTGCCTAAAGGGGAAAAGGAAAATATGAGGATGTTGGTCAGTTGTCTTCACAAGGACTAGGAAAGTTTGTTGCAAACCATTTTGAGTCCTTTATTTAAAGAAAGTATATGCCTTAAGAATATATAATATAAGCTAATGGCTAATGTACATGTGGTCTATTCCATTGTACACTTTGGAGTCTAGCTGTCTGGGTCACCTGAGCTGCCCAGCAAGACAAAGAGGCCATTTTCATCCCAAGGAATTGCATTCCAACTTAAAATTACACAGAGGGAACCATGCTACCAGAAAACAGCTAACCTTTATTACACTAACACTTGATCACTTAAGCATAGCCATTTAACCATATGACTGAGAATAAAGTTCTAATCCAATTGAAAATTTTTACTCTCTTTTTGTTTTTTTTCCCAGGCACTTTAATAACCTGTTCCTGCTGGAAACTAAAATGATGCAAGAGTATTTGAGAGTTTTAGTTTGATAATGCATGGCTAAGATGAATGCATGGCTAAGATGCAGCTGGCTGCTGCATCCTTTGCATCAGTCCAACATGCACCACACAGAAAGCTGTGAATCTGACGCTGCTTTTTTCCCTTAGAGTTAATTGCCTGATATGCTTTTACAGGACAGGTACACTGCTAGTAAGCTAATTTGAACATCTAAAAGTTATTCTGACATTTGATTATAAGAATCAAAGTCTCAAATACTCATTTATATGACAGATTTTCAACTTACTTATATTTAATGGTTATGCCATTATTGGGTGGTCAGGGATGGTTATTGTTTTTTTTCCTTCTAGGATAGAGATGCAGCATTTTGGAGTGAAAGTCAGCATTGTTGAACATGGTTTCTTTAAGGCAGGAGCTGTTAATTCAGATGTCGTTGAGAAATACCTCTTAAGACTTTGGAACAGACTGACTCCTGAGATCAGGGGCTCCTATGGAGAAAAATACTTTGTTGAATGTAAGTAGCAAAAGGACTGTACAAAACCTATGGGGGATCTTATTAATGTATATAAATAAATACCTGAAGCAAGACAACAGTGCCAGGCTCTTTTCAGAGGTGCCCAGGGACACGACTTGATGCAATGGGCACACACTGAAACACAGGATGTTCCTGCTGAGAATCAGGGAACACGTTTTTACTGTGAAGGTGACTGAGAACTGACCTAGGTTGCCCAGGGTAGTTGTGGAGTCTCCATCCTTGGAAGATATTCAGAAGCCATCTGGACATGGTCCTGGACAACCTGGTCTAGGTGACCCAGCTTGAGCAGGGGAGGTTGAGCCAGAGGCCCCCTCCATCCTCAACCAATCTGTGATTCTGTGAACATTTTCTGGACTTCATTAACATTTGTTAAGAACCCATTGCTGACTGTTCTGGACTAGTCTCTGTTAGATAAGACCTGTGCTACTACTTCCCACATGAGATTGCTGAGCTATGATGTCATGCTACCATCCTTAGTCCCTCCATATTTAAAAGGTGAATGACCCAGAGGAATGAACTGCTATGACCATATGCTAAAATTTATGGCTTACTGATACCTGAAAAGATGTGTTGTGTCACACGCACTAACTGTAGGGAACATCTGGCTCACAACGTGGCCAGGGAGGTTTCTGTTTCCTGGGCTCTGGGTGTTCCGCAGCCTTTCCGGTCTCCGCTGTGCTGTAGATAATGCTGCACTCAGTACTTGTGTCAGTAGTCTAAAGCAAGCCTGAAGATGTAGCTAAACCTTTGAACAGAATGAATCCTTTCCCAAAGAATGCTGCATGTAAATGCTTTCAGGTTTATTTTCTTCTTTACAGATATAAAAGCTCAAAGATCGTCAGTGAAAAGACTGTGTGACTCTGATATTTCTAAGGTCATAAAATGCATGGAACATGCCCTGATAGCAAAGTACCCCAGGACACGATATAGAGCTGGATGGGATGCAAAGTTCTTTTGGCTGTTTCTCTCCTATGCCCCAAGCTATTTATCTGACATGTTGCTGCGTATGATGTTTCCAACTCCAGCAGCTAGTGGGAGATCAGTTCCTGGAGTTCTAATCAACATTTAGTATTAAACCAGTATCAGCTCTGTGGAAATAAATATTAATCCTGTCAAAAACAGATATCCTCCACTTCATCAGTTATTAGACTGCTTAAATTCCTTTCAGAAGACACATTCTCCACCTCCCACCCCTCCTTACCTGGAATTTCTGAGTTTGCAGACAGGATTGTAAATCCAGCATGTTCTTGGAGGTAATTTTTTACACTCAGAAATTATACCTCAATAGGATCTGCATTCATAAAATATTAAGCTTCAAAGCTGGTTAATACTACTCACTCAATAATAATTAAAAAAAAAAAAGAAAAAGAAAATCCCTAAAAGAATAATTCTTTTCAAGTAGACTTCAACACGTAGGCTGCTAGTAAACTCAAAACAATAGCCTTTCAGAACACGTATCTCATACACGTACCTTACAGAATGTATTTAGTCAGAATTAGTCATCTATTTCATGACAGGTTTGCTAATGGTCACATTGGGGAATTGCTAAATTTCACAAGCTACTGAACACAAGACATGAAATAAAATAACAACAAAGCCCAGCTCTGCAATGTATTTCAAAAATTACAACTGCAGTATTGGACCACATCTAACCACCCCAGTATTCAACTGTGTAGAGATAAAACCCCAGCTATTTTACAAATATGCATATACAGGGAAAATCAAAGCTACATTGTACTCTGTTACTATGCAAACAAGTATTCAAAGTAGTATTTTAACCTGCTTCCTCATATTAGTATAGTTTACGAGGAAAATGTTAAAAATACTATGCATTCACATTTCTTTTGTTGTCAAGTGTGCTTTGCAAGTTAAAAGGATGATTATTTCACTCTTCAGTTGAAACAGGTCATTAGCATATGCTATGGCAAATTATTTTGACAATACAAAGTGTGTTTTCAGAATGGCAGAATGTTAGTTGAGATTACTCTGCCTCTTGTACACTATTTCTATCAAACTGCTGGCCAGAAGCTCGCCAACTGGTGTTCCTAGAGATATTAAAATTGAAGGGGGTAAAGGTTTTATTTGCTAAAGAGCTGTGCTGGTGATTAATCATTAATGTTCAATTCAATTAAGCTTACAAAAATACCATGTGCAGGTCAGAACTCCCAATGTAAGAAAAGGAGTTTCATCATGGAGCGTGTGTGTGTGTTTGAACATGCACAAGAAAAGGACAGACTGTAAAAAAGTGTTTACCAACTATTTCACTGAGGTTCTATTCTCTGGCAAATGGCCTCAAGAATACATTTATATTAATCCATTTCATGACAAATGCCTGCAGAGAGATAGTTCTCTGTTTGGCCTGACAGCTATAAAGACAATGCTCAAAAAAAGCTTTGTGGTGTAATTCTTCAGTCCTATAGCAGCAGAGGTGCTGAAATCTCTAAAAAACAGCATTATTTGAAACAGAATGAATCCAGAATTCAAGAATCTAAGAAAGGACTGTCCTCATCAGGGAAAAAGAATACAAGGGGAAAAAACTAGGTTAGAAATAGAATTTTGCATAATCAGAAGGGCACATTGTACGCTACTGAGAGGAAGATGCCCAGGTAAACCTTCGGAATCCTTCACCTTAAGGTAGGTTAAACAATCAAATCAACATACTACCTACCTACACAGTATCCCAGGGATAGTTTTCTTTCAGATTTGGAAAATTAAAATTCTTAGGGGAAAAAAGGGTGCCTGACACATGGCCGACATACTAGCAGTTTTCTCCAAAAGCGGTTCTAAATCTTTCTGTGGACAAAGACTATTCAGATCATTGATGCTACTTTTTTTTGTGGTGTGCAACTGGAAGTGAGTCTTGTGGAAATGTTAGCCCTGTCTTCTCTATTTAAAAAAACATTGAGAACTATTTCATTAAGAACAGCTACCTGCCTTTCAGACAAATCCTCTCTCAGAGACTTACAATGTGTATGCTGTCTCCCAGATTCTAAGAAATCTTCAATATTAAAGCACTCAGATATGGAAGTTGAGTGAAGGTTTTAATTGTTTACATGCCCACAGACCCTGAGAATCAATGTTTCCTGTTTTCAAGGGCCAGTTTTCACACTTACAGTAATATGATGTCAGTGAAGTTACATCAAGAACTTTAGACAGTTGTGTGAAGCAGTGAGCACTGTTATTATAGTGCTTTATTCTAAAGCACTGTTCTCATCTCAGAATGCACTGAGCCTCCACAACTGAAAAAAGTACATAAAGCCTTGACACAATTTACGGAATAGGGATGTGATAAAATACATTTATTAGATTTATTCAGCAGCATCATTTTCCAGTTGTCTTTTCTAATCAAAGTACACTACCAAGTAATTATAAGCATTCTAATTAGAAATAGTATGTACTCAGAGAACTCAGATATAAAACAATCAGACAGCAGAAGCTTCAATGATTATAACTTTAGGAATTTTTGAATTATATGTGTAGCTAGTCAGGAATGCTGAATACCATGTTCCTGCAGTGGTACTGAGTTTCCTCAAAAGGTTCATGTTGTGGAAACTACCTTGGCTAATTAACAGAAAATCTAACAAGACGTACAGTATAGTATGACAGAAAGTTAGGAAAATAACCAGATAACTATGAAGACTGCATTAGTAGAAATTGTTTCCCTTTCTATTAATGTCCACCTCAGGAAATAAATAGTCAATAAAATTAAATTTGCACATTAAAAAACCTGAATAATTTCTTAAATGAACCAATATCTTTCATACTTTACTGTTTGGAAATAAGCCATTATGGAAAATTAGCTACTTAAAATTTAATAGTACAAATTACTTCCAGAGATTCCAGCCAAGAACAGAGCTATTCCATTGATGAGCAGGAGAAAATCTCATTAATTACTTGTAGCACTAAAATCTAAATATATCAGATCTTTTTAAGAACACTATTAATGGAACAGTGTTAATTGGAACCTAGAGGAAAAGTATGTCTTATGGATTGAGAGGAAATTATTTTATCTAGGCAGTTAAAATTTTGTAAGAACAACATTTTGCACAGGTAACTATTCAGCATAATGATGCTGCATTGACTCTTCCACCTTTTGGTTTACACAAGATAAACAGAGACACCCATTTTTAAACTAGTAGATAAAATAGGTGGTAAAGATGCCTGGAACACCAGTAGAAGTTTTAAAAGGTGCTGTTATAAATAGACTAACAATCCTGTAAATCAGTAATGTTCTATATTTGCCTTGTTCAGTTCTTTTTTAGTTTAAACATTTATATAATGAATTTATCCCTAAAGATACACCAAATTCCATACAGATTTCTACTAGCAACATCACCAAACGAGATAATCTTCCAAAAATTTACAAATGTACAATATATTTATAACATTACTTTCAGACAGCTTCAGTGCAAAGATATACATATAGTACATCATGATATTTGTTCATAAAAATAGAAATTGGCATTTGTCAAAAAACAAGGCATAGTTTCAGTACACACCTCCAGCCATTGGCTAAGAGATGTATACATTTTTATAAAGCATTTGAATGTGAACCTTACTTTTCTGTTTATAAAAATATATGTGCAAATGGATGTGACTAATTTTCCCTAAATCAGTTACCTAGTTATACCACAGAGTCCTCTTTAACAAGATTGGCGGTGTCTTTAAATGTATCCTCTGTTGCTGTATAAGCTAATCCTTGGTCTCTCCTTAGAGTGATCTTGGGAGGCAGTGAAGGAGAAGGACTAGGGACATTTTCTCTGTCCTGTTGCTGTTCCTTTTCCTTTTCCATCTGAAACAATCAAAAAATCCAGGTTTACATTCTAATCTACAAAGCATCCAACCTGAACTTTCAGAAATGTTTCATCCACATCCAAGTAACTTGCTAAAGTCAAATGTCATGGTGTAACTTACTTCTGCAGATCACTGCCTGGATCAAAATTAAATGCTAATTTCACCTCAGACAACACAGCTGAGTAAATACACTACTAGAAATTTACTCCACACACCAGGACTTCTATTTTAATGCTTAATGTCAGCAGTAGCTTGGTATGCCTATATGCATGTACATGAATGTAGGGAACATTGGCACCACATGACTGTAGATGACATTGGCACTAATGGTGTTCGAAATGGCTACATTCATGTTGGGGAAATGAATCCCTGGCTTCCTGACGTCTCTCTCTCTCACCTTGTTCAAGCATTAGCAACCTAAATCCTTCACAAAAGGCAGCTAAGGTTTAGTCCCACAGACTGTGGGAGTGAGGTTCTTAAGTTGTTTAGGTCATCCAGAAATTTTAAACTGTAAGATGAAAAGAGCTGGAATTACTGGCTCAAGTCAAGTAGAACTCCAAACCTTCATACCCAAGGCAGGGGAAAATTCCTCCAGCACATACCCCCCGCTGGTACACCATCCTCAAAGAAGTTTCATACAACCGTATGGATGAAAAAATAGAGCTGGTATAGAAACAGGACTGGAGCACACAAAGCTGTGACATTTGTGTACAGTGCTGAAGCCAGGGCTGAAAGGGAGAAACACGCTTCCCTCCCAGTGCAGTACCACAGCCTCCCACTTGCACTGGGTCCCCAGGCTGTACCAGAATGCACCAGCCCCTTAGATCCTGGAGCAGGCCACAGTGCTTGGGCTGGGAAAGCAGACATGTGGATGATGCAGCTGTGCTGCTCGAGCTGGATGCCTGCTGAACACCTCATTCTGCACAAGACTTTGTAACTTTTCTCCAAACCAGCTCAGTCCTACCTTGACCTGGGCTAGAAGTTCTGTGCTACTTCACTTAGCAGCAGTGAAGTGCTATCCTATGAAAGCAAGAACAAATTCCAACAGTACGTTAGCTAAAATATAGAATTACACAAGATTAAGCAATACCTCTGCATATATTGGGTTTTCAAAATTAGTGTTTTGTTTCATTTTTCTCTTGAAGAAACTCCACTTTGATTCCTGAAACATAAAAATTATTAGAGATTTACACCTTTTTCTCACAACTTCTTTGGAAACTGACATCACTATTGTTGGATTTCACACTGATGGCTAACTCAGTGATTTCAGCTATATGTTCTTACATAACCATGTTGCAATTCTAAGCATGGTACTCAACTTCCTTTTCTGCTAGATCACCAGTTACGGTTAATTTACCTAAAGCTAGAAAAATAGGTTAAACAGGAAAACAAGTCTTGAAAACAACACAAGAAAAAATACTAAAGGGCATGGAACTAGAGCTACAGGTTGGCAGAGCTGTCATTCCAAAGCCCAGGGGTGTTTCTTAGTGTACAACGTGTGAAAATTTTCCTGTAAACAAGCCACCATCAGTTGATTCATATGGATTTTAAGACATTAAAATGTATGAATAATGTATCAAGGCAATACTTTGATCTTGATTATGAAAAGCAAACAAGGCAGCTTACAGGATTTCTATGTCCTACCTGAGGTGCACCTGTACTCTGAGGGGGTTCCTTTGGACTAGCAGATATCGCAGAGGCATACACAGGATTTTCAAAGTTTTCATTTTCCTCACTACCAGATGCTACTACCTGTAGGAGAAGGAGGAAAAATCAACATTCTTCAAAGAAGAGAAAAAAAGGTCACAAAGGAAAACGGAAAATGAGAGTCAAGTTTATGTTTCTCTTACATGTGTTGGCCGAACAACTGTAACTGCACTGGCTGTGCTGGCTCCACCATCTCTGGTTGCATACATGGGATTTTCAAATGTGATTGGCTGCTTCCCTGACTCCACTGCAAAGTTTTCATTCTATGAAAAAAAACCCAAAACAATTACAATGCATCCATATTCCTAGGAATTAATTTATAGTCTAATTCATCATCTCAGGGAAGAATACGTGTTTCCTTTCACACAGGTGCAGACAAAACCTGGCACCTATTAAAATCATAATATTAGTTTGTCATCCATTATTTTACTCCCTGATTTAGCAGCCTGGATCATTGTTCCACTATTACCACACTTCTTAACTGGGTGAAAAGGCCCCTTGCATTTCACTAACTGACTCAAAGTATTTTATGATGAGGAAAAATGACTCTCACAAATTATACCTTCAACAGGGAAGAGATATCAAAGTAAGTATAATCCCAAAATAAATAGTTCACTTAGAGACTTAAAAATTAGGTACAATAAGCATTATCTGAAATGCAAAAGAAGGGGATTCATTCACTTTGTCCCAGCAGAGAGTCTGCTATATTTTTTCAGCAAAGCACTAAGTGCATCCCCTTAGTTATAACATAAGAGTTATGTCAGAAATATAGTATTTCACAGTTTTTAGCTCATCTCTTATTACAAATAAATACTTTGTCCATGCATGAAGACCACTGTGGGGATAGCAGCTACTTTACACATACTGTGCCAAACTCTCAGCTACAGCTATGATGCTTGCAGCAGGTAGACAAAAGTGCCAAGTTAAATATTTCTTAAGAAAATATTTAGTGTCACAGAAGGACAGTGACCCAGGGCTAAACAGCTAAGCATCAACAGGTAGAATGAAACAGGGCAATGAAAACAAAAACCCTACTCAAACTCATTTGTCCTGCTCCTTGTCACAGCCCCATCACGGACATATTGAGGAATAACTCAGCTAGTTCTTTAAACCTGTTTTATTTCTACAAATCACAGCTCCATCCCATATGTGGTCCTATCAGAATATATAGCTATTTACCATACAGTGAACTTCTGTCAGCTCCCTCTAGCCTCGCCTGGCGTAGAACAGCCACACTGAAAGATATCCCCGTAACAACTACTCATACATGCGTGATGTTCAAATTTTAGGAGGCACACCCCACTGTTTTTGTTGCCATAAATCAAACCCTTTGAATTCTTTTCCAGTAAACTATATAATTGTCTGTTTATACTCTGAATATATGGTGAGAATTAACACCACTTAAGTATAAATACCATGAGCTAGACCTGTTGTTAGCAATGTAAAAACTGCATCAGTTGGACTTAAGTATGTCAGTATTAGGACAGAAAATGGAACTTACTGTAAAGTTTTTAATGCATAAAAATGTTTCGAGGCAATGTTCAAGCCTAAAGTGATTTTCACAGTACGTATCGATATGTTCACATGGTTCTTTCATCACACAAGCTGCCTAGTTCTAACAAAAAGTGTTCTGCTCCATCTAGAAAAAGGTCATGTAATTGTTATGAACTTATCTTTACTGGCTATTTCATTACCTATTAATTTACTGTTGGTTCAGCCTGTAATTTAACTTTAAAAGCTATGGGAGTTTCCAGTGTAGACTTTGCAGCAGGTGATTGCTGACAGCCAACACAGCTTTACTAAGGGCAAAAAATGCCTAACAAATGTAGAGGCGTTCTACAACAGGATTACAACATTGGTGGATAAGAGTGACAGATATCATCTACGTGGACTCGTGCAAAGCATTTGACACTGCCCCTTCATGACATCCTTATCTCCCCAATTTAGAGACATGAATGTGACAGATGTACCACTCAGTGGATAAGAAATGGGCTGGATGGTTACACTCAAAAGAGTTGCAGTCAATCATTTGACATCCAAGTGGAGACCGGTGACAAGCAGCCTTCCTTGGTGGTCAGGATTGGGACCAGCACTATTAAACATCTTTGCAAGCGATTTGGAGAGTGGAAACAAGTGCACCCTCAGCAAGTTTGCCAACACCACCAAGCTGTGTGGAGTGGTTAACACAATTCTTCACTGTGCGGGTGGTGAGGCACTGGCACAGGTTGCCCAGAGGAGTTGTGGAGGCCCGATCACTGGAAGTGTCCAAGGCCAGGCTGGATGGGTCTTTGGGCAACCTGGTCTAGTGGAGGGTGTCCCTGCCCATGGCAGAGGGGTTGGACTAGATGATGCTTAAGTTCCTTTCCAACCCAAATCAGTCTGTGATTCTATAAAGAGCTCATTATTCAAACATAAGTGTGATCTGTTTCCTTTAAATAAAAACATCTTCTGTTCGTTGTACTTCCTGTGGTAAACAGGGGAATAGTTTTTCCATGGAAAAATTACACAGCAGAGGAAACACAAGGCTGTGCTATTTCTCTGATGTGGATAACAAAACATGGATGAAGTAGACTTAAACTTAATGATGTCTCCCAAATTATTAAACTATTTCTTTAAACTTGTTAAAATAAGAAACAGTCCAATTTACCAGTTGTTGTGTGAAGCAGTGGATCCTGTGGTTAGACCTGAGTTTTACCTTTGAAGTTTCCAACATACAGTCTGGATCTGAAACCCACACATTCTAACCTGTTCTACGGAACACAAAGGTATTAATTCCCTATATATTCCATGAACATGCTGAATTGGGCAAGGGAGTACTTGACTTAATTTCTATGATATAAATCTTAAGTAAAGTCACATTATTTTGAAGAACAGCCTGCATTTGTCCTTGTCTTCAATTTACAAAAATCCTTTTCAGGAAATTATGAATCATGTGTTCTAGAAAATGAAGTGAACAATTTATCACCATCTTGCTATCTTTTTACATAAAAGATTTCCCTCTATCAGCTTAAAGTGACATTAAAAGAACAGAATTTAAAAAAAAATAAATCAGAATAAACCTTACCATTTGCATTGCTCTGTCTATAGTAGAGTCTCCTCCAAAGCCAGCGACTCCTATATCCATACTCACATCTGCTCCAGATCGGAAAGTTACCCCATTGCCATTTTCAGTAGATTTCACAAGACTGCTTAAGCTTAAAAAAAAAGAGAGATAACAGATTATACAGAAAGAGAGCTTATAAAACTGATTCTTCTAGTTGTTCTTCCAAGTATAAATATAATTAGGAATTATAACTGGCTACAGAGCAGGGGCACTGGAAGTAGTATTCCTGCATTAGTTCAACAGGTTTTCTTAACCTAAGTTAGTTGAGTTCATTCTGAACAGGTTACCTTTATGTTTGCTGATGTAGAGATCAAATGAACTACATGAATTACAATTCCCACAAATTTACCTACATTTTGACTAGTCTTACTTCAGTGTTGATTTACAGGCAAATGCATGAACCCACTCAATTATTCAAATTCATTAAAATTTATTTTGAAAAAATGCAGCTGAAATGGCATATAAATTTGTGGGTATAATTCCAACAACACCTAAAGATGTTTATGCTCTTTCCATATAAGCAAATGTTCAATCTGCATATAGATTTACACTAACCACAAGTTCACATTAAATTTGCATGAGAAATACTGGAAATGGGCTGAGAGAACATAGTCAGGGTCAAAATAATAGGGGCAGTGAAAGTTAGTAGTTCGATGCTGGAACTTCTACACAGAACTCTTAAGCATGCAACTCCCCCAAAAACATGCAACTGTCTATCCACTGCAGAGTTAACTTTTAGTTCATTTTGTCAAATTTGCCTGTCTTAAAGGAAGACAGAAGCATTGAAATAATCTTTCCATTTGTGTGTCCTCATTCGAGCTGGCTTGTGCTGAAACTCTTGCCTACAGCTGGTATGCTGTGCACACACTTTACCAGTCAGCCCCACAGGCATCAGCTGATTTGGTTAAAAAAACCAAACCAACTTAAATCTTAGCTATGATTCCTGTACTTGGACATGTCCTAAGTTAAGGCTAACAGCCAAGCTATAGGCTTGAGTTAATTCTGCAGTAAAGGTCTGAGTTAACAGTTTGAAGAAGGACTGAGCAAGAGCAGCAGAGGCATATTCATGGCAGAAATGCAAACTGCAAACCAAGCTTCACATACAAAAAGCCTTCCATCTCCATTTCACATGGCCTCATAACTTACACAGGAAGTATTGTTGAACAATAAAGTTTGAGTCTGTGCATTAAAATTTCTATTTGTTCATTATCTAACCATGCAGAAAATTTCCATTCAAGAAAGCAAGGAACAGGGAATCTCAGTGAGCAGCTTGGAGTTCTCTTACAAACTCTTTGTCCTACAAGATTGATCTGCACAAAAATTTTGCCCCAAGTTAAATATGTCAAGCCATAAATAAATGTAATTACTTAAGCGTAATCTTCAGGATTACAATGAACTAAGGAACTGAGAAAGCAGTTATAGCTGCATCGACATTACTAATTACAATGATTTAAGTACACTGATTTAAGAGCTACTACTGAGAAATTGGTGTAAAGACTATGAAAATGCTGCTTTATGCCTTCAAAAAGACATCATTTGCTTAAAAAAACCTGAAGCATCATATTTGGGCATCTTTTTTTTAAAAAATTAAAACTATAAGCAATATTTCTTCTTCCTCTTCTTCCAATTTTTTAAAAAATAATGTATTTTTGAATGGTGTTTCACAAAGCTGGTATTCACTGAACAGCAAGACTGTCAGGAGAGCAAGAACTTACAAAAAGCCCAGGTTTCTCATGCACCAGCAACAGTCAGGACTTAACTACATATGGTCCATATTTTTAAACAGACAAATACAGACATATGGCAAACAAACAGGATTTTTCAGAAACATTTAGAAACAAACATACATTTTCAGTGCATGGGCATTTCAACTCTAAAAGCCTTCAAAACATACCTTGGCAGTTTGGGAAGCGCTGGTAAAAGGGAGCCTGTTCGTCTGTAGTTAAAAAAGCCTCCAACTGCTAACACTCCAATTATTATGATTAGTATGACTGTCAGCAACACTGCTACTGCTGCTATCGAAGACAGAACAATAAGCAAACATTCAAGCAAGCATAGTTCAATGTAAAAAAGAGTCCAAAGAATTATAAGCTTGAGCCTGAAAGGTATCATAGCAATGTATTATACATTCACTAGCTGCAAATATCAAGTATAATATATACTCGAAGCTTACTTGTTCCAGGAGGCACTCCCTTTGACAATCCTATTTCACAGTAGTTCCCAGTGTAGCCATAAGAACACCTGTAAGGGTAAGAAGGACAGGTGACTGAATGGCTTGTTTGAAGTCTAGGAACTCAGCTTTATTATTATATTCTGCCATGTTTATCTACATGCCTTAACTCCACGCTCAGTAATGATACGTTTCACTGATTGTAAAGATAATATGTGTGCTATCTTCACAGAATTAAAAGGGGAAAAAACCAAAACAATCAAAAGTGCTGAGTCAAAAAACTAGTCACTCAAGTCAAAAGATTTGGTTTCAGCAGAGCGTCGGTGGCACCTACTGGCTGTTCCAAGCTACATTTACTGAGCATTACTTCATAGGTAAAAGTTTTTGGAATAGCCTTTTACTAGAATCTTCTGGGGTTTTAGCTGATTGTGGTTGATTTGTTGTCCCTGTCCCCCCAGACTGATGCATTTACGTTGCTTATTTGCTGATATTTTTATACATATATGTGCTTTTCTGCAATTGTTACAAACATGCTATTGCAGACATACGACATTTTCTGAAGCATTTCCAACACATTTCAAATAATTTGTTTTGTGAGACTAAATCAGCATGATCTGGCTCAGCACTACCCTAACAACATACATACTTGCATTTTGGAAGGCCGCTTTCATCTAGATAGCACGTTCCTCCGTACATGCACCTGCATGCTGGTGGCATTGTGGGAGGGGATTCAATAGCTGCAAAATTTCAAAGCCACATATGTGTTATCAAGATATCTGCCACAAAAGAAATACTACCAGACAGAGCATTTGATTTATCTCTAAAGAACTTGCAAACTTGCAAAGTTTACAGTCTACTTTTCACAAACTTTGCTTTTAATGGCACATGCATTTGTTGCTTTTATATTTATTCTTCTGCCAAATGAGCTTATTTTAATTGAAGTAAAAGTAGGCAAAGACAACTCAAAAGCTGTCCCCCCCATGCAATGCAGCCCACCACCACCCTTCAGACTTGCAGACTTGTCCATTCAGAAAGCAGCAATATTTTATCTCCTTTGCTCAGACTGCTCCAGCAGCCAGCTGGAAGTTGCACAGAGAATCATAGAATCATAGAATGGTCTGGGTTGGAAGGGACCCCAAGGATCATAGAGCTCCAACCCCCCTGCCACAGGCAGGGCCACCAACCTCCAGACCTGGATCTACACAAGGTTGCCCAGGGCCCCATCCAACCTGGCCTTGAACACTTCCAGGGATGGGGCATCCACTACTTCTCTGAGGAGAAGGCCCCAGTATGATGCATTTACTTATGAAGAAAAACAGTAGTTGGAAATGTGCTTACAGGAGAGCCCTTTAACCTCTCATACATCCTAACAATGAGAAGAAGAGACAAATACAAAGTCCTCAGAGTTTTCTTTCAAGATAGGGCCCCAGGTAGCACAGAAGGCTGTTGTTCCTTGTGCTAGTGTCTCTGCTGCACTGCAGGAACCCTGAAGTGCCCAAGTGGCTGTGCTGCCTGAGCTGGCCCAAACATAGAACTACAAAGGTTCTGACGCTGTTCTAATGCTGAGTCAAGTGAAAAAGAATTTATAAAAGAAAAATAAAAATCTTGCAGATGTATTAGCCATCAGTAAAAGCTCAGGATATGCTGTGAAATATGTAGTTTACACTGCAAAAGCTCTGGATCTCGGACACCATTATAGGCCATAAATTAAAGTGCACTTTGAAAGTCTGTCTCACACTGGTAAGAGATTATAATACTTTCGTCATAAAATTTTAATCAGCCAGAGGTAGAGGAAGTCTGCCACTACAGTGTTCCTTACAGGTAAAATTCCTTCAAGTAAACGGGAAACAAAACAGGGAAATACAGAGGTTTTACAGGCTGTGTTGCTCAGCATCTCCAATTCAGTAATACATTTGTGTTCCTAAAGAAAACCCTCCTTTGTTTTCATTTCCAGATTGACAAATTATCCTACCTGCGTCACACTCTGTGCTGCTGCCTTCTATGAATCGAGTCCCTTGAGGACAAGTGCAGGTGTACCCTCCTGGTCTCAGCAAGCAGAGATGGCTGCAGACATCTTTACAAGGATTAGGCACTGGAAAAGAAAAAGTGGTATCAGCAGTTAAATTCAGCATGTTCCTCAAGTAAGACAGGGAAATTCCCTAGTCAGTGGAGTATCTTGTCAATATCACACACTGTAAGTCTAACAAGTCCAGATCTGTTTTTTTTAAATAACTGATGCCCAAATACGACATTCATATCAAAACCTTTTCTCTATCTGTTCTTACATAGTTAAGGGAGAGACCATAGCTGTTGGAAGCCAGCGTAACACCAAAAAGATTCTGACAATCTCCAAACAACATGGAGCTTTCTGATTCTGAAAGCTAAATCACCTTTAAAGATGAGTTCCTCTGGACATCCTCCCCTGTGATTACTGTGAATATAGCATAGGTGAATTTTCCCCCTGGGAGGCAGTATTAAATGTCCAGCACTTTGTATGTTACCAGGATAAATTAATATTGTGACTGCCACCTCTGTGATCTCCTCCAAGATGTAGAGGAAGAGGAGAAAGTTCAAAGTTATGACCCTGTCCTAAGAGACTCAAAAGAGCAGAGTGTGCAATTCTAATCTTGATTTCACTTTGAGCATGCTGAAAATACTTGCCAACTTCTATTCCATTTTTAGGTTTTCAGAAATTATTATTATCACATACTGACAGACACATTTTTTGAAGATTACTAAGCCCTTTAAAAACATTTGTAACAACTTCAATCTCACAGCAGGGAATGACTTACCAGGATGGTGACTACCTACCTGACTGATTGTATCTATGCTGGTGATAGATGCGCACTTGAGTAAGCCAGGGATTTACGGTCAGCACTTTCACTTTTTCTCCACTTCCAAATTTATCTTTCTTCCAAACTTCTCCCCGTTCTTTAGCTATCCAGTATAAATGGCCTTCAAAGACATCGAGGCTGTATGGACTGCCTACTTCTCAAAGGAACCAAACAATGGACTGTCAGCAAGCAAATCTCTAGCAGGAATGATAAAACCACTCTTCTTCTTCAGCTTAGATATATCATCTATTCCTTTCACTTAAAAAACATTTGCAGCTATGGATATGCACCCTCATGTGCCTGACCACTTCATGCCACTGTGCTTGCAGACTGCTTAATAATAGACATAAAAAAGCATTAATCCAGTTTTCCACATTTTCTCCTATTTGGGTCACATAAATTATGTCAATTACCCTCAGGGAATCTAGTTATCAGGAACTACAAGCTCTAAACCTGGTGTGCTGTTTACCCCTGCGTAAAGGAGAAGAAAACACTACTAAGAGTTGACTCTTTGAAAATGGTGCCACATCTAGCCCCACTTGTGAAGCCCGAGTTCTTGTTAGTATACATCTTGGTTACTATTATGTTACTATTATATTAACCGTGTAAGTTCTTACCTCCATGTAATACTATGGTTCTGTCTGTCCCATCAGGTCTCATGGATTCGATAGTATTTTCTTTAGAATCACTCCAATAGATCCTATCATTGTTCAAATAATCAATAGAAAGACCTGTTGGCCAGCCAAGGTCTTCAGAGACCAGAGTTTGTCTTTGTTGTCCATCCATCCAGGCACATTCAATCTTTGGCTGCCTCCCCCAGTCAGTCCAATACATGAGCCTGAAAGGACAGAACCAGAATTTAATATAGTTCAGAATTCAGTCACCATGACTATCTTTTGGAGTTTGATGGAAAAGGCAGTTGCAGAACCATAGAGCTGTTCAGCAACCGAAGTTCTGCAGATATGATGAGGAAAGTCAGAGAGTTCACTAAACAAGTTTGTTTCAAGTGCAGAAGATAAATACCAGAAGAACATTTGCATCTGTGTCCCGATTTGGAGAGTGGTTTTAATGACAGTTCCTTATTCTCAGTGGAAGAAAGATTACTGTGAATACTAAACATCCATCAGTCACGATAAAAGCTGCAGAGCCCAGGTGACTTCAGGGAGTTGTGCTGTTTTACTCCAGCTGAGAGAAGCACATATCACAACATCTGGTGATCCATCATATAATACCAGATGTAGCAAGCACAGCTGTTGAATGTACCAGTACATTTACACTGCTTTCCACCGTGAACGAGGCTTTGCCTGTATTGCTTGGAGCTGGTAAAGAAACATTCCTGTCAATCTCCCTATTTCAGGAATAACAGAGAAATCCAGTGGGCAGACAATACTGTAGAAAGATCTTTATTTGGCCTACCTGGTGTCACCCACACCCAAATGAAATCTAATCCTAAAATACTGTCCTATGTACACTACTTTCCTAACATTAGTAAAGGGCTAACTCCAGAAGCATTCCCTTAGTCTTTCCTGTAAAGTTTATCATTGTGGGATTTTTTTTTTTAATATTGAGTAGCATCTAAACGACTTCTGTGAAGTCCTCTAATACTTACCCACGTTTTGGATTGACAGCAATAGCTGCTGGTTNATTGACAGCAATAGCTGCTGGTTGATCCAGTAGAGAAAAGATAAGCCATTTTCTGTACCGTCCATCTAATTTTGCCACCTCAATGCGATTAGTCCCTGCATCGGTCCAGTAAAGATGTCTGAATTACATCAAACACAAAACATTCCAAAATTAAATAGTTTATAATTGGGAATTTTTTTTTTAAAATCTTTTTAAGAAGAAAAGCTGTATCAAACCTGAACAAAATTAATATAATGAAGATTACATCTGAATGTTTTCAGTCTGGAATATATATATAATACTATATATA
>VZTU01009623.1:1696-12044 GCA_013400835.1 Zapornia atra
TAAACTACAAATCAGTTTTAGCTTCAATATAAGAGTGAAATGAAAACTCTTGTGTTGCCAACTTGTGATTGCCCAAGCACTGTGCAAAAATAAAGTGAAAATAGAATTATGAAAAAACATGAAATTGGACTTTAGGTGTGTATGATTCCTTTTGCTGGAAATATATCTAACCTTTAATGTAAGGTACCATGCTAAAGAAAATCAGAATATTAAGCTATTTTGAATGTGTATGATGGAAACTTTTCTTAGAACACATAATGTTGGGATGTGTATAGGATCAGTATAAAAATATTCTTTTTAACAAATGTTGACTAAATAAAATTCATGCTTTGTGCTTTAAAATTTAACATGCAGATTCTTAAAGTTACATCTCTATTTCTGTGTTTTTCATTTACTTCATACGTGGCTCATTTCAAACTTAGATGATGAAAATTATATATTTAATTTGTGCTAAAAACTGAGACTCATTTAGTTTGAAAAATTATAGTCTGATCAGACATGAATATTAGCTTCAGATACTAAGGAAAAAACCAAGTAGAATCAAGGTGTATTTCTCAGATGCTATAATACCAGTCATACAAACTATGTCAACAAATGACATAAGGGGAAGTCATGGTTTATTTGGTTTTTTTAATCCCTGAATTCCACTCCACTATTTTCATTACGACAAGCAGTGTGGCAATGAAAAGCCCAAATGTTGCAGATTTCATAAAGAAATTTAGTAATAATGTCAGAAATACGTTTGGAAGACAAACTGTGGTATGAAGTTGTATCTTAATTGATACCAATACGAAGAATTTTTACTCCATAGGGCAAGTTCTGTAGTGTTTGTCCATATCCTAGCCCTTCTGCTGTTGTGTGTTGTTTTACCCTTCTGATTTTTAACAGACTCTCTCTACTTTTTCCCTTCATGTGATTTTTCTTGGCCAAATGAAGAGGAAAAAATAGCTTTATGTAATAAAAATCAGATCAGTTGTTAAGGCTCATTTAGTCATACAAAGAAATGGTAAATGAAGATGGATCTTGCCAAGCCATGGTGCCTGTACCTTTGTGTATCAAGCTAAGCTATTTTTATTTCTCTGCTTTATAGAATGCAGCATTTTTAGTGAGGCTTACACAAAAGCCAACTCTGCCTTTATATTACAAAACACTATTTGTAGCTGAGAGATTTTCATTTGGGAAAGTGGAAAAGAATAGTTTGTGGTCTAGATCACGTGCAGATGGTTTTGAACGAAAATCCCAACTTCAGTGATTTGAGTGCTTCAAGATGATCTTTTCCTGGACACTTTGCAGGGGAACTATTGTCTATGAAGCCTTCAGCACAAGTCTCACCTTTGTTGTACTTTCTTATCTTTTTAACTCCTTTTATTGAGGCTTCTTTGCTATTTTTTTTTTCTGGTTGTGTTTTACAGACACATCCTGTTGCTTGAAATCCTGAATCTACGAGCTTCAGCAACACAAGATTTTAACTTATTTTTCTATGTCACTTGCCATTTATGTGTTAAATAGCATTGAAGTGGAGAATGGCTCTAAAGATATTGCATCAAATGCACATGGAAGAATGGTTAGTTGTTAGCCTTGAGTTAAATTGAGGAAAAGAACAGAGTTAAGGAAGAATGACACAGTATCACTGACTTCCTTTGCAGCAAAACATGACACAGCCACAGTACATTTTTCTCAGCAGTTCTGTCCTATAGGTGACTCATTTTGCTCTGAAAACCTGTGCAATCACTAAGCTAAGTTCTATCCCATGTGCAAGGTTCACTAATTATTGCATTGCTTAATTTCCAGGAAGTAGTAAGGTGCCTGGCATGTCTGACACCGCTCAGCTGGTGGAACAATAGTTTATATGTGATATTAAATAGCCCCTTTCAAGTTCAAGCCAATATTCGCCTACTTTAAACTCAGAGGGTCATCTTTGTTCATTGAATATACCAGTGATTTAATAGCACTCATAATTAACCAAATATACGTGGTTGTAGTTTATCCTGCTTTCTATCATACAGATAAAGGCAGATAAAAGTGTATAGCTCCAAACATAACATATTTGCTGAACTGAAGAGTTGGGAAAGAGCTAAATCTTGGGTCATTAAAGAGGATCTGTTCAATGCCAAGTTGCTAGGATCTGGCAGTTGGTAGAGTCATGCAGTATATAACTTTCCCTTCTTTATTTTGACTTTCCTATAGTACAAAAATAGGAAGGACAGTAATAAAAATAGTGCTGCCATACTGTGTTGCCTTGCCATAATAAGGTAATGTTCAGTAGTAGAAAACAAGCTTTTAAAGAGTTGTTCCCTTTGTGGTATTGTCTGTAAATCTTTGGTTCTTGTTTTGCTGGGTGTTGAACTGTCACGTAGTCACAATCTGTGTCTCTGAATTTATGATTTAGATGACAGGAGTAAGTCTGACACATCAAAAGTTACAAATGAAGCCCACAATTTAAAAAAGCAATCAACCAGAACATGTTCTTGCCTCCAGTACTGAGTACTGAGTGTTTGTAGTGTAATATGAAATAGGCTGAACAGTGGTGACTGGTGATTAAAGCCTTGACTGCCATGGGCATCCCAGCAGAGAGAAAACTTTTGGAGGATTTGGAATAAAAAACCCAACATTGGTTTATAGATATTTTCAGAAAACTGTTAGAATTTGGCATTAGTTTTAAATCTTTGTATGTCAATGTGTGCATTTAGAATATTTTATTTTGCTTTTATTGTTTGCTGAACGCAGAGGGTGGTGTTTAGCGATGACCTTAAAAGGCTTCAGCAAAATGTGAAGGAAAATGTTTCTTTGCCTACATCCCTTTTTCACACTGACAATTGGCAGGAATTGTGGTTTGATTTGCAGAGTGTTTGAAGATTACAACTAGGGGTACTTGCTGATTATGAACTGAAAAGAGATTTAATTACAGATGCCCAGCATATTCTACATAGCTCAGAAAATGCTTGGCTAATTTGAAGGCATTTTCTGTAGGGCTATTAGAGATGCTTCATTTGTCATCGTGGTAGAAGCCTACATTAAGCAGGTAGAAACTGTTGGGATTTGGTCTGGTTTTATAAATTCCTGTTTGAACTATGATACAAATTTTGGGATAGAAAAATCCAGTGAAGAATACATTAATAAGTTCAGAAGTTAAATGATATTCTGGTATCATTAGAGCCTACCTTTTTATTAGAGTATCTTTTGCAAGCGTCAAGAAATCTCACAGTACTGTACACCCAGGAAGTCCCAAAAGCTCTGTTGGTAGCCAGTGTTGTGACATGGTGAGGCAGCTGTTATCCACATACTGTTATGAGACAGCATTCCTACTCCAAGCAGAGAAAATGAAGGTGGCAAATGACAATTACCAGATTGTAAGTTGGCCATGTGATTGGTTCCATAACAATGTGTTACGGATACCAGTAATGATCACAGATTGTTAAAACATAATCCAAAGTATGTTCTTCACAGTGGACTACAAATTGAAGACTAACTTAGAAGGAGAAAATACCAGAATTATCAGCAGCATTGCCTGTCATGTTCCTTGGAGAGGTGTGTGTAAGCAGACCCTCACCTCAAACCCTACTGTTCTGCCAATTTGGTATTCTTCCTTTACATGGAGATACTAGTAGTAGTAAATTGTCAAGCACTTTAGCTTTTTTAATTAAGAAGCAAAAAGTGGTGAGCTTCTGTCTTACCATTAGCTTTCATTAGCTGTGGGCTGTGTTACATGAAGCTTTTTGAGATGATGCCTGAATAGTGATCTAGAACCATGCCTACTCTTCAGAGAGCATGGGTGTTCCTGAAATAACTTCAGCTTGTGTCCACCTCCTGAGTATTTCTGTTCAATATAAGAGCTGGTTGTGTCCCTAACACCAGGCTTTATCTACATAGATACACATGACTTTGAATGGTAGTTTCAGAACGGGCAACAAAACAGTATCTAAGAGGGTAAGCTCATCAACTGTGAATATCAGCTTTATAGTAATGCTCACACCAACGTCATCTCTGCTGCTTGGTACTTGATTTTGAAATTCTATTTCTTTTTCATTGGATTGCCACACAGATTTGGTGGTTAGGTGCTGAACAACAAGTGACATGCTTACTTCTCTAATTTGACCATTTGCAAATCAGTTCAGTGATCCTCAGGATGCTTTGATCAGCTCCTGTGTCTTTTCAGTAATACCTTGGACCTCTGCAAAAAGTCAGTATGCTACATGTTTAAATGTTATAGTAGTGAGAAATTAGCCCAAATATATTAAAGTATAATGTAATTTGTGTGTGATGCCTGGAACATCTCCTGTATGAGGACAGGCTGAGTGAGCTGGGACTCTTTAGTCTGGAGAAAAGAAGACTTAGGGGGGACCTAATTAGTGTTTATAAATATCTTAGGCATGGGATGCAGGGGGAATTGGCCAGCCCCTTTTCAGTGTCTGTGGGGACAGGACTAGGGGCAATGGCTGTAAACTGGAGCATAGAAAGTTCTACACCAATATGGGGAAGAACTTTTTCCCAGTGAGGGTGACAGAGCCCTGGGACAGGCTGCCCAGGGAGGTGGTGGAGTCTCCTTCGCTGGAGATATTCGTCTCCTCTGGTTGCCTATCTGTGTAATATGAGATAGGGAGCTGCTTTGGCAGGGAGTTGGACCCGATGATCTCTTGAGGTCCCTTCCAACCCCTAAGATTCTGTGATCTTACTGGCATGGTGAAAACCAGCAAGTTTTTCAAATGGTAGTTCCATTGTGGGCTGTGTTGATGGAGGCTCCCACATATTTGAGGTGAAAATTCAAAACTTGTCCACAAAGTGAAGAGACCATGAAAATTCTGTTCCATGAGAGCTTGTTCTCAGCAGCAAACACCCCCCTTGCTATTATTTTCATGTTTAAAGGCACTTTATAGGGACCTAAGAATAGGGCTGAACTAGGAAAAGAAAGTGAAATGAGAAGTGGCAGGGCTGTGGAACAGGATGGAAGGTCAGTGTCCTATGAAGAGAGCAACTTTGGAATAAGCTTTCAGTCATATAACTGTAGTTGAATAGTGGTGTGTGCTTAACTTTCTAAATGGCAGATAAACTGTAGAACATAAGTATGAACACACAATAATGTACTATTTATGTTCCAAGGAACAGATTGCATGTGAACAGGTAATGGGATTGGAATGGTTCTGCTGCTGCCTCAGTGGAAAGAGAATCTGTCACCGAATACTTGCGTGCCGTGGAGCTTCTCTCTGTGATTTCCATAGGAAGCTTCTGCGGTCTGGCATTATACAGAATAAATTCTCAGGCCTTCCTTTGTTGTTTGCAGCTGCCTTCAGCTGGTCTGTTGCTGCTTCTGGACTTAGAGCAAAAGCTGAATGTTTGCAAATAATTCAATTCCGAAGAACCACATAGTATAAAGCTTCATTTAGCTATAAATAAACTATTTGTTAAAGAGTCCAGTCCTGGTGGGATACAATTCTTGAATTCCTCCTTTGATGCCAGAGAAAGTTTGGTCCAAGGAAGTTTGGTCTAGCTGGCCGGTGGTATAGAAGCAGCAGGCACAAACAGTAAGGTGGTGGTGATGTTAGTGATAGAGGAAGCCGTGAGTACCACAGATGGTGACCCCCACTGGTGAGGGCGGGGGGATGCCTTCAGCACCAGGCCCGGCTCGGACAGCGGCTCCACGAGCTACACTTCATCAGCCTCAGACTTCATCGAGTCTGGCATGATGTGGGAATCAAATAAGGCTGCTTGTTTTCTGCCTCCCTGGGACAACGAGTCCCCCCCTTCAAAGACAGAGGAGTGGAAAGCGGCGTCAATTCAGTTCTGCCTAGTTACAGAGCCATACTGCTTGCTTTGAGGAAACTCAGAAGGGCCCTTTTCAAGGGTCATTTATTGTTTGTTTTTATAGTGAATTAGCCTTCATACATATTTCTTTTCTAATGGCTTCTTGATCAGTTCTCTAATTTGGGAAGCATACTTTGAAAGACTTTAGGTGACATGTTTATTTTTCTTAAATGTTTATGGAACAGAAACACAACCTCATGAGGCATGTTGATCCCAAAGGGAATTAGAATGGTCCCCCATTGTATCTCTGTCGTTTTCTCTTCTGTAATTTTCAAGAAACTGTTTTGAAGGACTTTGCTTTCCATACACATATTAAAAATATCAGTAGGGTCTAAGTGTGTGGAAAACTTGGTAAGAAATTTCTCCTCCCTTCATCTTCCCACATATACAAATGAACATTATGCTGGGGGGTGGGAAGGCAAAGAGAACCAGAAATGTATCTCTGACCTTTTTCACCTACATCCTTGATTATAACCCTGTACTCTCAGTCTCTCTCCTTTTTCAATGAGATCTTAGAAATTTAAGATATAGGTAGTGGAGTTTACAGGAAGATACTGAAAAGGTGATGGTCTCTGCTTCTTATTGGCTGTGGAAGGAAACCTCATGTAGTGTAAAAAAGTGTAGAGAATTCTCAGATTTGATGGATTGAAGAAAATATTTTTGATTTATACTGTGTACTTGCATTTTAAAATTGTATGCTTTATTGCTAGATGTGGAATTGGGAGGATGGGACATTTTGATACACTTTAGATGTGTGTGAATTGTAAAGCTACTAATTGATCTCCCTGTGTTGCAGATAGCTTGCATCTGCTTTTCCCTAATGGTTTCACAGTGCTTTCTTCAGTAAACCCTGAGAGCAGCAGGGCTCTGGTTTTTATTAAAGAAACAAAAGGAGAAACCCCACCTAGTTACTTGTAGTTGCAGAAAACTTCCTAGTGATTTCTAAGTAAATTAGCAACAGCAATTTACAACAAAAACTTCCTGCAAATTTTTGCAGCCAAAAATTTGCTAAAACCCAGCAAATCAGAGATTTTAACATATTAAAAATTAATACCTTTTATGTTCTGAGAGTCTGAGTGAGGATACCATAGTTGCAGAATCTTAGTTTTATCAGTGATGATGCTTAATTTTAATTTCCTTATTTCCCCCCCCAAATTCTTTTCCTTTCTAAACAATATAAAGGGAACTAAAAATAACTTTTGTGAAATGAGTCCTCTGTTTACATTTAGAATAACTTTTTTCTATTTATTAATTTTATTAAATGTGGTAAAGATGTAATTAAATGTATGTTGTAATGCTGATTTTAAGAAACTTCAATCTCAATGCTTTTAATATTGGCTGTCTGGCAGTAAGTATAATAGGTTATTTCATGCTGCTTCTCTTTACGTCCCTGGTTATGATACTGAAATGTTAAGACCACACACAGACAACAAGGTCTCGAGCCACTTAAGCGTGTAAACAGTCTGGCTTTTTACAAAGTGGAAAAATATTTCTTGTGCAGTATTTTAACATGATCAGCATGTTAAGGCTCAATCTGCAACGGTGTCAACATTTCTTTGGCTGTAACCATTAATTCTGTAGCCTCTTGATAATATGTAAAATGTGAAACTGGTTTGTTTACTACTGGGATTTGTCAGCAATTACTGTCTGCATTTAGCTTAGTTCTTTCAAATAGATAATAGATCAAAGAATTATTTTGCATCATCATTCTGGTTTTAATAAAACAAAGGATTTTTTTTTTTTTCAGCTGACTTTGGGCTCTTGAAAGGGACATTGGAGGAATAAATTTCACAAATATTGTTCTTATACCTGTTTGATGTTAGTAGGCAGCAGTACAGGATATAAAATAAGATGCTGTAATTTCTATTTGAGGTGAATTTATCTATAGGATGGGAATGGATGTTTCTTTCTGGCCCCAGTTATAAGACCTGTCATGGCTTCCATCAAGCTTTTAAAATTTTTTTTTTTAATTATTGCATATTTTTGACATTTTTATTCCCATTAGGAACTGCAAGTGCAGTGGTCATGCATAATATTACATAAGCACCGTAACACCTTTATCACAAAGAATATCATTTCAGTGTACCTTTGAGGTTTTATAGGTAACAAAAACCTCCAAACAAATAAAAAAAACTTCATAGACTTATCTACAGAGCCTTATTTTTTTTGTTGACTTAGAAGTAGGCTGTATAATCACTAACTAAAACTTGCCACTGCTTCTGAGAAGATGGCCATTAATTCAGGGGCACTGTGTTAAAATGCTTTGTTGAGTTTTTCTTATAGGTTTGTGCTTTTTTTTCCCCAAGAGTCTTTTATTTGAGAGATAAAAATAACAGCATAATATAGAATGCACTAAGTTAGTAAAGCTGTCAGCTTGTAGATCACTATCTTCTCATTTTTAAGACTTCAATGCTCTTTGCTACTTAAATTCTGTTACCATCGCCGACTACCACTCAGACCAAATGTTTTGTCAGTGCTAAAATTTGAATGAATCTTTTGCCCAGTATAAACCAAACATACCATTCTCCTAAACAGCATATGAACAAAGAGATTCAAAGTTTTTAATCATTCCTGTTCAGCTGTCTGGCCCAGCTTCATTTCCTTTGATGGAAAAATGATAAATATAAATTACAAAGCGAGGCAGCACATGATTTTTATCTGTTAGTTAACACTAAATTCTTGATTTCTAAAGAATTTCTAAAGTCTTGTTTTCTAAGATTGAAAGCTTTCAAATTGGGAATTTTCTGTAAAGAATTAGTAAAGTAACTGGAACAGAATATTTTTTCCAGAACCAGTAGAGGATCATGTAGCTGCCTGTTATGCCATAGTAAAGGAGGAGCTCCTTTAAAACCGTTTCTAATAATTTATTCCCCCCACCCTCATGTCAACCGACAACTTATTTGGCCTCTTCCACATACACGTACTGTATAGTGTTTATATGTTTATATGTTAATGTATATATTAATACCTATACTAAAAAATAAATCATTGCTTTTTTGTATTTACCCTGCAAATGCTGAAATTTGGACATACCCACTAGCCATGTAAGGTAGTCTTTTGAATGGCAAGAAATCATGGGCTGTAAGAAGCAACATTACCTGTAAGTTGAGTTTTGTGATAAAACTGTCGCTATTAGTTTGGAAATCTCCCCACCAAATTATACACATCTGGGAAAACCAGTTTACATTTATTCAGTAGATTCAGATTTAGGTAAGAAACCCTTCCACTGAGAGGGAATCTCTTGTGATCTTATTTGCCTCTGCAGGACTGGAGATTAGAAGGGTGAAGATGGAGTCTGTCTAATTTGGAAGTAAGGAAGAGAAAGGGTGGGATGACTTAAAGCAAAAAACCTCCACCAAAACCAGAAGTCAAACCAAAACCTGCTAAAGATCCATATTATTTATGGGGAAGAGACTGGGGGATGGCTGCTGTGAGAATGGGCTACAGGGATTTAGTAGTTTGGGTGAGGAATGGAGACTGACTGAGAGCAGTGGAGCAGGAAGGAGGAGAAAATTAATGATGGGCGTCAGCGTTGGAGCAGGGATGTGCTGGTGTTGTCAACCTAAATTAAAATGTTGTATGGAGTGAAGGTTGGGAATAGGGCAGGAGTTTCCCACTTGCCTTTTCTTTTGTCAAAATATGGAGCAGGGGGAGTCAAGCAGGACTTGGTCATGGCTTGATAATGACATGAGGATTAGGAGTAGTAAAAAACGGTCAAACTGATGGAAAATCTAGAATGTCAAAATTAATTGATTGAAAGACTGGTTTGGGCACCTCAAATGAGGAAGAGATTAGCAGTACCCAGATGCTAGAAAGTGTCATTTCAGGGAGATGATTGCACAATTACATTGTAGTCTGTGACTTCCTTTGCACCCTGGAAGGGGGAACCTAAGGCTCCTGAAGTAAAACAAAGTTGCAATATGTTGTATCCTTCCCCAGTAGCAATCTAAAGGCAGGATGATGGTTTACTGTAGGTTAATTGTATCAGTTCAATTGGTAGAGACCTCTGCAGTGCTTCCAATCCTGCTAATTTCCCAGAGGGAGTCAATGTGTCAACATATGGTAGGTTTTACTTAATCAATTTGCTGCCTGCCGTTACCAAGGTCATAGTCAGAAACTGTTTAACTTAACAAGTTACCTGCAGACATCTAGGAGCATATGTGATATCCTTGGCCTTTTTTGAAATCTTTCTGTATTATATTGAGATTGTGGTTTTACTATATCTCTGTGTCACTGTGTGCATCTTTCTTAGGAAGAGATGAACCATATCTGAGTAAGGCTGGGGGGAAAAAAAAAGTTGTCTTCAGTGTGGTATACTTATAGTAGCATGTATTTAAAGGTGGATGTAACTCAAATATAGGTAAGCTATTCCAGGAGCCCACTTCTCAAGATTTTGTGAGAAAGGTCAGACCTGTTCTTGAACATTTATCTTCTAGCTATTCCTACTTTTAATCAGTTAATGGAGGATAAAATATAAGTGGATAATCTCCATATATTCAGCAGTACATAAGGACATGGCTGCTTTAAAAAAACAAATCAAACCCCTTTG
>VZTU01009623.1:12055-136923 GCA_013400835.1 Zapornia atra
AAAACAGAAAAGTTGTATGAATAGATTTTTCAATTCTTACTTTATTATGGTTTTGTTGTCTACACTTATATAAAAGGTCTAACACTTTATTCAGTGTCTATGTCTCTTAATGGCTATTAAACACTTGCATATTTGCCTGAATGTTTCAAAAATACTTAATTGATAAAATTGCAGATTTTTTAAGTAGTTGTTTTTCATTGTTTTTCTGAGGCATCAGGTAGGAAATTTTGGTCTGTGAAAGGTTTTTTACTGAATGCTGTCAATTAATGAGGTTTTTTCCCCTCTAGTCATGCTTANTGCAATTTTTGTTAATAGATAAAAAGTCATCCTAAACTTAATTTTTTTAGTATAACTGTTTCAGAGCAGTCATCAGCCCAATGAAGGAAGGTTGAAGGCCATGCTGATAAACTTTAGAGCCAGCAAGATTTGGAGCATCTAGTGCTTTTATCATGTGATATTCATTAATATTAATGAATTAAAACATTTACATACCCTGGTCTCTAGTGTTCTCTTTGATGTTAATTACTATACTGAAGATCACATAAAATCTTTCTTGGTGTCAGAAAGCTAAGGAAATATTTCCTCTTCATATAGCTGTGTCCCTTAGCAACATAGTAGGTCTTATTAGTTGATTAATAATGTATTTTTGCTTTGTTTGCTATATACAAATGCTTGTCTTTCTGTCTTTTTTAAAAGCTCTGAGTGAACATTTGTTTCTAAGTTCAATCAAAAATAATATAAAGATATAGATACATGGCTATATGTAAGTATAATGAAACAGAACCATTTCTATATATGCTCTTTTTTTATCTTCCTCTCATTAATGTGAATCAGAAAAAGGACAGTGCCTTCACTTGTCCCTGTCTCTGTGGTTCTCAGGAACTGTAATCTGTCATGTACTGTCACCTCTTTCTTCATTCCTTTTGACAAAGACAGCTGTGAGGCTAGCATACACTATTTTTTTTTTTAATTAAAAATTGATCTGTTGCTTTGCAAGGGCTAATTCCCTCTGAATCTGTGTTGTAGGGTCCTTTCTGTTGAAATCCCTGGGAAAAAAAATCACAGGGTTTTTACTTTTTCTTTCTTTAAAGTGTGCTCTTTCCTGCCTTGGCTCTTAAAAAAGATGCAGACATGTAGGAAGTGAAAACTCAGCTGTAGCAGTCTAGCTCTGCAGATATCACTAAAGATCCTTAGCTGGCAAAGTCTTATCAGCCATTGTCTTTGGGAGGTGCATTTTGCAGTATGTGAGCATTCATCTTTTGGTTTTGCCCCTCTGATTTTCACAATTGGAATTGTATGACAGCTGTAGCTTTCAGTTTAAAAGCAATGAAATCACATTATATTACTTGTGTCTATCATCATGTGTTTTAATGCAAAGTTTCTGACTACTGGTAGGCAGTGCTTAAGTTCGATCAGAAATGTTATTGCTGCATACAAAGGGGCTTTTCCATCTTGTCAGCCTGTCTTTTTGAACTCTGGGGGTTTCCAATAACATGGGTACAGGTGAATATTGTAACAGGAAGAAAAGAAACTTTCTGACCTGTAATATGAGCTGTCTATTGGAAGAATGCTTCATAGATCTGTTTATCTACTGCCCACAGTGGGTGAAACTTTTACACAGGACACTACTGTTGCGCTGTCTTTTGAAGAAAGAGGAAGTGTATTCCCTAAAAAAGACCCTGAAATTCAGAGCTGAGCATCTTGAGCAAAATGCAAGTGTGTTAATGCCATTAAAACTGATTGCAAAGCTTTAAAAATGTTGAGTTGCATGAATTCTTATTCATTTTATTCAACTGTTTAAAAAGTTAATCAGGAATGTAGAACGTACAGAATCTGCTTGGTTTTATATTTTAACAATATTGGCAAGTTCAAAGATCCTGAAGGATATATTTTGTCCTCATGTACAACAAATTGTCTATGAGTGTCTGTAAACTTCTGAATCTGGAAAGAGATATAAAGATGGTACAATGACCTTGTCTTTTACAATCCATTGTTTTCTGTTGCTGCTTCTATGGTTGGTATTTTCTGTATCTGTGGCTGAGATGGGTTTTTTTAATGACATTAAAAAAAAATCCTTAAGCAGCTGTAGCCAGAAATACATATAGGGATCTTTATTTGTTGAAAGGAATTGTGAAAACCAAGTAAGTAAACATTAAGCCTGTAGTCTTAAACTGCTTCTGTATCGTGTCAGATTGATCTTTAGTTCTATTGTTTCTATAGGAGCAAAAGGGCTATTGGCAGACATGGTTTATGTATATAGATTCACGGAGCAGTTATAAAACTTTCAGTACTTTCTTGCAATACTGAACTGTAAGGATATTTAAAGCACTTATTTCATTTCCCATGCCTATTGAGTGAGCCTGCTTTTTAAAAAATGCCTGGAAAGCAGAGCTAAATACAAATCTTGTAACAGTACAATGTCAATGGAAAAGATTCTGGCAGGTTACATTTCTTTCATACTTTTGAGTTTCTTTTAAAAGAGAAACTTTCCTAGGTGGTCACTGCAGGGTATTGAATGTGACCAGTAATTTTATGTAAGCATTTAAGTTCATAGCCCCTGTCAGAATTCCTTGTTTGGGTATTGGATTCTTTGCAAAGAGTTTTTCAAATTTTTTTACTGCTATCTTTACTAAATGAATGCAAGTTGAAGGTAAGATTATCTCCAGGGTCATAGTGAAACTTAAAGCATGATGGACAAAGTATACTTGCTGAGGTTGGAATTAGAAATAAACACACAAAAGAAAGTCTGTGGCCATACTGATAGTTATAAATTAAGTGTCAAGGTTTCAAATCTGGGAAAGTATCATTAGAATTTATAAAGTTCTATTTAAATAGTCCATTCTCCTCACTTCAGACATCTGTTACTGGTTATTGTTTGAGTGACCACCATGTACATTATACAAAAAGGAATGTGTTTTTTGTAAGATCTCTGCTAATGTGGCAGATAAAATCCCAGTGTTTGATAGCAGTGCCAAAGGGCAAAGAGGTGCTGAACAATATTCCTCATCTTTACCATAACTTTCCTTCCTGGAAAAACACTCTTTGACAGTGGGAAAATGAGGACTGAGATAAGGAGAGGTGGAAAGAGGCTTGGGAACTGAGAGTGATATAGACCAGAACTGTACTTCAGCAAGCAGGGGGGAAAAAAAGTCTTCTCTTATGCTGATGCACCAATAATTATTTTTTTGTGGCCTATAAATTTGAGTTGTATCTCCTTGATATGGTAATAAATTAAAAGGACTAGCAAGTTAAGAAACAATTGGTTTTGTTGTCATGCAGTATAAACTGGGCCAACTTTTTCAGCTCTTGCAACTCATCATTTACTTTTAAAAAGAAAAAATGCACTGGTTTTATTGCAAGATATTGCATCACTCAAGAATTTCATTTTTCAGAGGAGAAAAATCAAAACAGATGAAAATTATTTACCCCTTGTGGAATATGAAGCAGTTGACAGTGATGGTTTTCTTGTTTTTATTGATTCTGAGCATGAAATTGCAATGCAGAAAGTAGGGATGTTTGTTGTGTGTAAACTGTATTTCTTTCCCCCTTAAAGCTGAGCAGGTAGATACAGGTTATGCAAAATTCAGCATACTGCAGACATCTTCAGTAATTCAGCTGCATTTTCCATTTTAACATCTTGCTGGATAGACATAAACACTGCAATTAAGCAGGATTTCATTGAGCTACATGATGTATTAGTTGTTGTTATTAGATGGCATGCCTTACTTTACCAAACTGCTTTCTTCTGTCAGTTTTAGTATAGCACCCACCTGTTTAGAAGATGCATTAAGGAGAAGTTGTGACCTTGCCAGGCACAGGGAAAGTCTTGAATGATGAACTTAAATTCATGAAAAATGCCATGAAGCATCATGCCTTATCACCTATGGCAATATCTTTGCAATAGGCTTCCTGATATACCAGGGAGAAAAATCATCTATCTGACACACTAGATAGATGTAGAAAAATATGTATCTTTTTCTAGAAAATGATTAAAAAATGTTAAGGGTCTCTTTTACACAAGATTATAATTTTATTTACAGAAGGTGTTGGTGTTTTGGGTATTTTTTTCCAGCAGTTCAGTTCAGTATGGGGGAAATTTAGGAGCCAAGTGAAGGAGAAAGTCTCCCGAGCGAGAAAGCACTAGCTTGAGCATGCTTGTGTCTATTTTTACACAACAGGAGAGGGTATTAAGATGCATATGTAGAGTTTTTCTGTTTGCTAAGATGTCTTGAAAAACCCCAACATTTTGGAAACAGACGCTTTAACTTTGAAAACTAATTTTCCAGTCACAGTGTTCTTAGCTGCAAAGGAAACAATGGGTTTTAATATAGTTGTCTATTTTAGTTAATTGGGACCCTGCACTGGAGCAAGTACACAGAAACCCAGATTTTTAGCATATGTGTGAATAATAAACGTTGGCAAGTCATGTTCATTTTAAACTGCTGTAGTTGTGAGTGTCTTGTATGATAGGACTAGAAAGTTGTCAGACCAATATCTGACATCTGTGGCAAGCAAATTAGCACAAACTCCATTAAGGCAGAAGAAATGGATATACAGATTTGTATAGTACATTGGGAAAAAGTCAAAACACCCATTGTGATAAGAGGTCGTGCATCACAGCCTCCTGGCTTCTATCAGGAACTGGTGAGTGTAAGGAAGGAGGAAATCGGGTTGCAATAACCCATTTAGATTCTCCAGAAGTGATTGACAGGGTGCCTCACCAAAGTTGCTTTAAGTGAGCTGGAAAAGAAGGTCCTTACATGGGTAACCTGACTGGAGGATAAAAGGAGATGGAGGCAGCACTGTGGTCAGACAGGGCACAGACAGTGTATTTGTCAATGAGCTGGGAAGGGAGCTAAATAGCAAAGGCTTACAATGAAGCATTGCAAAAGATCCCAGGCCATTGACTGACTGCTCAATAAAACAACAGATGAATAGGCAAATGCCGCATATGTGGGGCTAAGGGACAACAGGGCCAAACTTACAGATACTGGTGAAGGATTCTGGATGCAGGACCACCACACAGCAATGACTTATTAAAGTTTATAATGTTTTTTCTGAAAACATCAGCTTAACCCACAGCAGCATTTAAAAAAGCCAAGTCAGTTTGGGGAATTAGTAGCAAGAGAATGAGGGAAGTGTAAGTAATACCATCACTGCATTGTGGTACAAACGGAGAGCACATCTACTTTGAAACACTACCTATGCTTGTAATTCTCCTCAGTGGAACTTGAGGGAGTTAGTCAGAGGTGTGGAACTTCTTCAGTATAAAGAAGAACTTAACCCTCTTCAGGCTGGAAGAGAGAAACCTGGAGGTGGATGGGGAATAATAGTGGGTTATTAAATCATGGATGGTGGGAAGAGATAAATACAAAATGACTGTTCTAACTTAACAACTGAGGGTATTTAATGAAACCAATGCGATGATTTGAAATGAACTAGAGTATAGGATTCCTCATGTGTGTGTGCTCACTTTGTGGGACTGCCTGCTGCAGGATGTGGTGGATGCAAAATCCACAGAATTTTATTAACCAGTTTAACAAATTCTAGGAGAAAACAGTCACTGGTGACTTCTCAATGCAGATACAGCCTATGGGATAGAAATAACCAGTATCTCTCATTGCCAAATGTCTTAATACATCTACTGAGGGAAAGGATCATAATTTGCTTAACTTTTTTAACCTTTTCCTGTAGACATCTATTACCAGTTGCTGTCAGAGCATATGGGTCACTGTGAACCTTTGGATTGACCCAATATAACTTTTAATGTTATTTAACATGTACATTTTGTTACATAAAATCAACACTATTTATCATTTTAAATTATTTTAATGTTTTCCACGTGTGTTAGGATTGCTGTTAATTATCACTGGAACTTGACTTTTATAAACATAATTGTGGGAAATATTTCCCACATATTCCCAATTAGTAACATAATCCACAGGAAATTTGAAAAAAAAAAAAAATTGGCTTTGAAATTTAAAGCTTCAACTTTTATAAAGTGCTTGCCCAAGTAGCAGTTGAAATCCCAGGTACTGATAGTTCTTTTTAACACGAGTAAAATTATGTCCTTTTTTTCTTTGAGGCAACAGCTTTTTTGATCTCAGTGAAACAGATAAATATTTTTGGAGAATAATTCAGTCCTCCTTGTCATTCCCTCCTTCCCACTTTTAAATGACTTCTCCAAAATTTTGGGAGCATGTTGTTTCTATTTATACATGATAATAGGTGGAAAATGAGGAATGAGTTGCCTGTTCTGTGTGTATGTTTTTATTAAGAAGTCTTTTCCCTTGGGTTTTCATTGCCTGATTAATCTCATTGGTAATATCCATCATGCACTTGGTGTGGAAAACAGCTATAGAAACTGACAAAACTGGTTTCAGATTAACCTGTTTGTGAATGTATAGACAGTTTGGTTCATTCTGTGTCCATTCTAGGTTTGTTTTCATGATAAAAACAATGGCAGTTAGTTTGGACTTTCTTTTTCCCTAGGAGGGAAAAATGGTAGGCAACACCCCCACCTGAAAACCTGAGTTGTAGAAAGAAGAATGTTTGCAGAAAGATCCACTTTTTGGGTTTTGTTACAAATTATTGATGTGCATGTCAATACTGATTAAGAGGTATGATCCAATGCTGTACACACCTGCCTGCCTTATAAATAGGTGATGTGTTACTGGGGTCCTCCTGAAGGCCTCATGTTAGACCACTCTGAGATGTCCTTTTTCAGATGTGTCTGATTTAAGTTAAGATCTAGTCATCCACCACCTGCTTCTCATTGCCCTGTACTCCTACCAGAGGTTACTGTTTCTTAAATTGGCTAGGAGAGATTTATGAATAGTCACTCCCTATTTATTCCTCTCAAACTCAGTAGTTCTTAGTAGGTATTTTAAAACAGATGTCGTATCAAAACTGCTTTAGGTAGGGGACAGTTAGACCTGTTTAATTCTGGAAGAAGTAAGATGGAGGCAGAAGGGGCATGGAAATAGCTTCCTTGAACAGATTAGGGTATAATCTGAACATCCTTTCTGGTAACAAACACCTCCACCTACAATCAATGGTACATTTCACAACTTTCTTGCTTGTCAATACTCTTCAGTGTTCAACTATGTTAATGCTTTAGATATTTTTGTAAATCAGTTGTCGCTCCTATTGCTTTTTTATCCACTTTGTATTTATGCACAAAGTTTATTATATACTCCCTTCAATGCTAAATGAAAACAATTTTTTCCTTTGGTCATGAAAAGAAGAATTCCTTTGCTTTCCAGCTGCTAATTCTTGATGGTTTTTGATAATCTGTTTCCATTTTGAAATACCATGTATTCTCCATCCCTTTAATTCTCCTTTTTCAGCAGTAAGGTTTAAAGCTTCACTTGTCCACTTGTAAGGCTCATCTGTTTCTTCCCTTGTACCTTTGTAGATAAAGCATGATTATTTTGTTGAGCTTTTCTCTGGTTTATGTTGACTAAATATGTTGCCGCTTAATATAGAGGATTTCATCCAAAGGGTGTCACTTTTGTAAGAGGCCTTTTTCAGAAGTGAATCACTTTTTGTCTTGTGTTATTTCTGAAAAAGCTTTCATGCAGTTCTGAAACTTTCCTGGCTTAGCTTTGTTTCAAAGATGAACTAGTTAAAATGCAGAGCTAGAAAGGACTTCTTTTACGCACTTGGAAAATGTAACATGTCAACCACTTAAGCAAATTTAACAAATACTAAGAAAATTGGCTTGCTAGTCCTTTTTTGCAAAGAAAAAAAAATGCTTTTACTTTATGTATTTGTCTTAGAGTCTGTGCATGTGTAATCAATGTATCTTTAAGCTGTTAAATTATTTTGGCATAAAGATTTAACATCTGCAAATATTTTGTATTGAAGCATGGGCTGCAGATGTTTGCTTTGGTTTTCTGTTGCCTCCTCCTTCCCGCCTAAGTAGCTGTGTGCTGCGGTAGGTTACATCTTTGAGAGGGAGGGAAGGAAGTAAATTTTAGGGCAGGTGAGACCTTGTCTCTTAGTATATAAAGGAATCGGAGGCTTTGTGAAATAATTGCAAAGTTGGGGAACAATTTCCTGTGTGGGACCTGCCCTCAGTTCCCTGTTCTGTTTTTGTGAGAGGGAACCCAGCCCATCCCTGCAGCTGTTGCACGATAAACTCAAGAAATATGTTACTGGATGCATCATATGCTTGAGAACTGCAGCTCCCCTCATCTCAGTAATGTGCACATCATCTTACCAAACAAACATTGTGGTTTATCTCTCCTTCACCTTATGAGAATTTTGTAAATTGTGTTTTTGGTGCTATCCGAGGGCTGGATTTATTTCCTCTGACAGAGTTTACATCAAAAGATATAGAGGGTGGTGTCTTTTTACCTTAATTTTTATTGCACTTTGTTTTCTAGTCATGACTAGCATATGCAGAAGCACCCAAAATCAGGTGGTACATTACTAAGCTCCTTAGCCATCCCGTGTTCTTTCTGTATGCTTAGCAAATACATCCGTAGCTTGCCAATACATACTCAGTCATCTTTTGTTAAAGTTTGGCTCATTAATATTAAAATACAGTATGTAGAAGGCAGATGTGAAAACCTGTGAAAATTATTTAATGAGTTAAAGGTCTGAACACGGCCCTCTACTCTTTTTATTACCGGCTGTAATTTCCTCAGAAAATTATATTGTCTTTGTTACTCTTTGTGATTTTTAGGCTTGTTGAAAGCTTTAGTCACCCCTCCTGTTTCTTAGCAGGACTTTAAGAAAGCCCTTTTATGTATTATCAACCTCTGATAATTCTGGTTGTTTTAACCAATTGTTAGACCTGCGATTCTTAGAAATAGCTAAATTTGAAATTCGGTTACTACGAGGAAGTATTGAGGAAGCTGATAGTGAACTAGGTATGTCTTTGATCTACAGTGCAGAAATCAAAGGAAGCAATCATTGTTAGGGTTACTGGGTCTCAATATTTAATATGATGATACCCATTAGTGTAGTATCTGGTGTTTACAAAATGAGTAATTTGGACGTGCAGAGCTCTTTGCATAAGGGTGCCTGCTAGTTCCTTTGTCTTTCCCCAAGGGTAAGAATCAAAATCCCAGTGCTGACTTGCTAGAACCACAAAAAATGTCCCAAATTCCAGTTCAGTACAGTAGTGACAAGGCCATTCTTCTCATCATGAATCACTTTCATTATACCAAGCTTTTATTGTCGATAGCTTAGGATGGGAGCTAGGTAACGGTCTTACAGAAGATCAGGCAATACACAACAGCATGTTATCCTGTGGCATTCTGCTGGTGTGTCCAGGCCCACAGAAATGTTCTTAAAATTTACTATTAGGGAGTAACTGCATTTAGATAGGTGGTGAATATGTTCAGCTAGTCAGTTAGTGTGGCCTCCCGTCCTCCCCAACCCAAACTCTCATAAACACAGGTTACTGAAGAGATAGGTAGTTCTTCATGGCTTCCTAGCTATGGTTTTAAAGGTAGCATAGTTATCATAATATTTTACAACAGAAAGGTGAAAGAAGCTTGTTGGAATCTCAAATTATCTTTCTGTTATCTTGAATAAATACTGTGCTGCTATTTCTGTTTTTCTGGATCAGTTCTGACACAGGCAGGGACATGGTATATATCCTTTCAAAACAATGGTGAGATTGCACTGTTACTTGGAGACTTTGCCCTGAGGAAAAACTTGCTTTTTGCAATTGTTTGAGCTCCAGCTCCGTGGCTCCTTTCAATATGTAGGCTACAAATCCTCCTACGGAATTGGGATCAGACCAGCACAGATTGACAACCTAAATTAAGCTTAATTCTCTCATGCAATTTAGCCCTTTTTTTCAACATTGTACCTGATAGAGCAGTTCTCCGAGACCAGTTCAGATGTTTAGATTAACTAATTACTGCTTAGCCTGGCTGTGGGTGATGAACTGAAGGGCTCTGTTTGCACTGAAGCATTCCTATGTTGCTAAAAACAGGCAGATCCTTTACCTCAGCAGATACTTAGGGTGTTCTTGAAGGAGGTGTCTTGATTAATGTATTTTAATCTGTTGATTTGGGTGGATCTCTCGCAATTATGTACTTTAACAACAGCATATTAGTCCCTAATTTGAAAGTCTCCAGTATCATACACAGCTCCATCAGGTCTGAAACTACTTAGATTTCTTTACATTCTCCTAAGGGTTGAATCATTCACAAGGGCTTCTTGTTTTCTTCTTCCTGTCATTTCTTATGTTTAATATCCTGTCCATCTGCATCTTTTAAGAGTCTCAAATCCTGCCTTGATGTTGCCATCCTCATTTCTTATGTTCTCAGACCACATTTCTCAAAGGTGTATGCTAAAGGCTTGTTCTCTGCTTGTACCTCTTTGCTTGGCATGGGAACATCTGAATGTGATCTTAATGCTCCTATAGCTCATTGATTGAATTTTCAGATAACTACTTTTCTTCCACTAAAGCACCATAAAATTAAACACTCCTCCCTTTAGGAATTTCTCATACATAAACTATACCCCTAAAAAAGCAAGCCAAGCACTTGCAGAAGATTACTTAGATATCACTTGTATTCAGGTTATAAAAGCGGGTATTTCCTCCTGGCTTTTGGAAAGTCTGAATGCATTTTAGGTTGTCCAATTCCTGCTGAATCTCTGTGTAATTTAGCACAGCTATTTTGAGGATAGATCTTCAAGTTAGATCCCCTTATGCCATTGCTGTTGATCTGGTGCTCCCTTTTTACTGATGCAGATTGACTTTTGAAAGCAGGGGACTAAAACAATCTAGAAGATGTTAGCTGCTGGTTATAATCCTTCTTTAATGTCAAAACTGTTCTACGACACTAGTAAATCGAATAGAATCCCATTTGAGATTTCCGAAGAGCAGCCTGGTTGTTTGCTGTATGTGTATGAAACTGCCTATATAACCCAGAGACTGTAAAGTTTCCTGAAACATAGCAGAGCTCAGTCTGTTGGCACGAGTTTTGAGTTACTCTTCCAGTTGTGCTCATCTTCCATCATTTCCCCGTTTTGTGATCTGAGATACTGTAGTTCCATTTTGCATCCAGTACAAGCAGCTGTGGATCATAGAATGTGTTAAGTTGGAACACTGTAAGCAGGGAGATCTTTACTAGATCAGGTTGCTCACAGCCCCATCAAGCCTGACCTTGAAGCCCAGAGGGATGGGGCCCCTCTGGGCAACATGTTAGTGATCTACCACCCTCATTCCCCAATAATGTGGATGTTTTTGGATTGCAGCTCATCTTAGAGCCATGCAATCTTTATAATGATCTACAAGCTTTGGCAGATATTCCAGATCCAAGCAGTTCTTATCCAGAAGAGAGAAAAGGTCAAAAATGGAATGCACACACATTTGCTTCTTATTTCTTGAGTATTCAGAAGGATTGACTTGTACCAAATTAAGGGTTCCTGCTTGTGAATCCTTCCAGAGCCTTTTCTCTGATCTCTTCTGCTCTCTTTCTGAACCAGCTCATGAGAAATCCTTTTATTAGCACCAGTTCCTCTTGTTAAGTAACCTTTTAATTAATCTTTTGACAGTAAACCCTGAATGAACTGTTGGTTTCTAAACTCTCCAGAAATTCAAAGTTGGAAAACCACATTGCTTTGAACAGTAACTAGAGAGGTACTATTTCTGTGCATCTTGACTATGGGGGGGTGGGGGAATCTATCTTTTTATTCCACAAAATCTCTTAGCCATGCTTTTGCCACCTGGAGACTGATGATACCTCCTATCAGTTTTGTCTTTGGAAGCCTTTTCAGCATCATGACATTTTTGAGTGGTAATCAAATCTAGTCTTAATTCTTTTTACCTATTGACATCATCTGTAAGTGGAATAAAATTATCAGTGTAACTCAATATCACACCTTTCAGGGGAGAGGTAACAGTAGAAAGAAACGGTCCCTATATATTAGTCTATAAAAAGAGTTTCAGAGTGTAGGGCATGCTTCTTTTCCAGTGGAACTGGGAAACGTGTTGTAAAATAATCTTTAATATTGATTATAAACAAACCAAGGCTTACAGGGGAAAGCTATTGTCCTTCTATACACCAATTAACGTAACAAACTCCCCAAGCTTTCAGTACCACAAAGAGCATTCTGATCTGAAGCATAGGCACAGCACACTTCAAGCTAACTACTAATATTACCTATGTTTGCAGCTATCCTTCTGGAAAGTAAAGGCATGTGTGACAGTTGCAGTTGGTCTCCTTCCTGCCTGCCTGCCCCCAAAAACGATCATGTGTTTCCTTTTCAACTAAGCATCAATTAATTCTGACCTTCCAGCCTGCACCCGTACAGTACTCACAGACATGGGAAATGCTAATGTGTGCCTTGGGAGGCTGGCTGTGCAGTCCTGTCTGCTGGAATCATACAGCACGTTCGGAATGATGGAACTGACTAGAAACTCACCATGCTTATCCCCAGCATCCCAAGTATCTTTGTTTATAGTTATGCTGTTTGAAGCGATGCAGTTTAAAGAAATGCAAGTACCCATGTAGTATGAGTGCTCTGATTGTAGAGATGAGTCCAGCAATAAAAATTATTTGTTTGAGCTTATCTGCTTATTGGGGGATTTGAGATAATAATCCACCATCTAATGCGGGTTTATCCTAGGCCAAGGTTTTAACAGGTGATGAGCAGATGACTTCCCTTCAGTGATTTACCACTTTGTGCTGGTATTCATTCTGTTTACATGACATGTCTGGTTATCTTCTTCATTTGCAGAATCTATGGAGTGTTTGATATATTTGCATAAACAGTTAGATTCCTGAAAATATGTTCTGAATTAAAAGCTGTTACAGTACAACAATACGCTGACAACATTCTGTGATCATTTAAAGCCCTTTGTTTAATAACACAGTGAAAGTTATTAGACTGCTACAGTAAGTGCGTTAACATTAAAATACAGCTTGTAAAAATGAAGTAGGTTTGAATTCTAGATTTATGGATGATAATGTTTTATGGTTGATTCTTGACTGAAGTATTTCCCATCAAATCAGGTGTTTGGGTTTCAGTTTTGGCAATCACATTTGGGGGGTTGGACCCAATGATCTCTCAAGGTCCCTTCCAACCCCTACGATTCTGTGATTCTGTGATCTCAAAACCATTTTCAGTGCAAATTTTGAGGTTGAAAACATAAAATGAAAAATTTCAGTTCTTTTAGTTTGCCTTTCAGTTACAGTACTTCCTATCATGAGTAGCTTCTTGCAGCCACAGTGACTGGAAATGCTTCATTTCCTCTATCATAAAAGCTAGTATTTTTGTGATCATCCAGCCTGTTAATGTAAACAGTGTGCATCTTTCTTCCACTTCTCTCTCTTCCCTACAGTTAATTGTACTGGAATTTAGTCTATAGAGAGAACTGTTCTTCTGCTGCTGGAGTAATAAAAGCTGTATTGAGCCACTTATTTTAAATATCCTACATAAAGCCATACCATGTGAAGGCATATGAAGAATAAGTATAGGTATAGGGTATACAGTGTATTGTAAAATTGGAGACTGCAAAGGAGCCTGTATGGGAGCTGTTGCTTCTATCATGTTCAGGACTCAAGAAAAATGAGAGGTAATAAGACCCAGAAAGATC
Source organism: Zapornia atra (assembly GCA_013400835.1). NCBI lineage: Eukaryota > Metazoa > Chordata > Aves > Gruiformes > Rallidae > Zapornia > Zapornia atra. The sequence goes on from VZTU01009623.1 coordinate 25,626, forward strand.
TGTGCTTATGTTGTCTTACTCCCCATACTCTTCTTTGTCTGTGACAGTTAAGATTCCCTGTGTCCTGTCCAAAAGTTTTTGAGTGGCAAAACTGTTGGCTTTTGGGTGTTGGAATAGTTCCAAGTCTGCTGTCTAGAAGAAGAGTGCTCCAAAACTCAGAGGGATAGAAATCTTCCATTGGGAAAGGTTGTCTATTGCAAGGGTTTATGCATTATTCGTATATGTTTGTTTTTCTTTGAAGTAGTACAAATGTTTGGTCTGTTTGTAATATTTTAAATACATTTTGAACTGTTCCATCATATAATTTCAAAAATGGTTTGTTATTTTCTTTTTTCCAGTTGTTTCAAGATTGGCAAATGAGACAAATACTGCCAATCAAAAGAAATTAATTGCAAACATCATTTCTCCTTGAAAAACAAGTCTATACTTTGCTGCTGTACCTGTGTATAAAGCTTCTGTAGTCAATAGAAAATGATGCAAATTAACACATAGCATTTGTAATATGAATTTTCTTGATGTATCAAATACTTGTTCGTTGTTGTAGTGCTGACCCATGAATAATTTACTGGCTTTATAATATGCGGTGTCTGCTAACTTTGAAGTTCAGTAGTCAACTCAAAAGTTTGCTGGAGCTGACTAATGATTCACTAGAGATTTTTGAGAGATATTTTGTCATCAATTTAGAGCTTGGAGAGGTTTGCTATTGCAGCCATCTGGTAATTCTTGGCTCTCTGGAGGAAAGAGAAGCCTTTTGATAAAATAGATCAAAGCATTCTGTTGTTTCACTGACTGATACCTATAAGTAACTTAGAAGTTTCTCAAACTGATTTCACAATGCCTTGTCTCATTTGCCAAACTTTTGCATTCTAGTTACGATACAATAGTCATCATCAATTTTATTTTGAGTATACAATTTTTAAATACTTCTGTGCATGGATAATTTACAAATATAAGTAGTTTATAAACACAAACATTTCTAATTTCCCAAATATGCTGTCATGGTTAATAAAGTTGATGCTAAATCTTGTTTTTCTTTCTGTTAAATGTACAGGTGAGGGTACTCTCAGAGACTCTACTTACCATAAGCCTAATATATAGATGTACCTCTTAGGCTATAGGTGATGCACAACCATAGAGTAAAAACATGTATTGTGCTGTTTCTAGAACTGATTTTGTTAGCAATTGGAGTTCTGGCATGGGGTTTGCAGATGTTTGGCAGTGAAAAGTGAATGTGAGGAGCAAGAGTTAGGACAGGAAGCATTGCAATGTCCACTTGAAACAAGCCCAATCTAATGCTGGATTGTACATAAGCGTTTGAGATCTGTCTGGAACCAGGAGGTTGTTTCTATTCTGTCAGACATTCCACATGTGAAACTGCCATGACCTGCACATGCCCAGTATTCTCAAAGAGTGAGTTTATTGCATCACAAACGTGGCACAAGCAGCCAAAACAGAATGATGAAATTCACTTTTACCTTGCAAGTTGTTTAGTTAAAACATGTCTTAGATTTCCTCTGCTGTAGCACAGCACCAAAGGGAAAGCATTGGCATTAATGTACGTGAGATAAGTATTATCTTGCTAGGGCTGAGTTAGTGCACAGCAGAACTAAAGAGGTGTGTTTGTGCTTTTCTCCCTTCCTTATAGTAGGTCATTGTAGTGACTGATGTACTGCTGAAAGAAACAAATGAAGCCACATATGTCACACGGTCCTCAATTAAAGCCTATCAAGGAATTTCAGCAATAGTCGATGTGTCTTGGGATGTAGCCTGGATCATCTGAACAACTACGTATGGTGTTTATTAATAGGTTAGCCTTGCTGTCATTTAATGATCCAGACCACATTATTGGATAACTGACAGGTGTTAATCAATATTAAGCAGCTAAAACAAGTTCTTCAAACTTGCTGTTCTATAAGTTAGGTAGTTTTGAGAGAAGAAAATACTTCTAAAGAGAGTTTTTATGGAGTTAATAAATGTAAACTGCAAACTAGGGAACTAATATGATACTAAACTCTCAGGAAACAGCACGATGGGAGTTTGGTGAAGGGATACCTTATTTTTCACTTCTTAAAATTGGCTGGAGCTCAGATTTAAAAGTGAGTATATAGCAGAAGAAAATTCCATGTACTTGTGCTTGTTATTGTTTAAATTTTCAGTGAGCTATCCAAAATAGATCAGTCTGCTTTTTTTCTCATTAAGCCTGCAAACTATGGTAAATTTGTAATTACATACTTTATAAGCTTCTACAGTTTTATGTTCTGCCTCCTGAATCTTTCAGATGCATGTGCTTACCTGATTGTTTACCTCCTTGTCAGCTTGACATGTGCTTCCTAGAAGCTACAGTTGAACATTTATTTTCTCCCTTGTTTTTTTTTTTTCCAGTGTGGGAACTTTGCTGTTTTGGTGGATGTTCATATTTCGCCTCAAGGCTCCAATAAAGACACCAGCTGGTTTTCAGATCATGAGAAAGAGGTACAACAAATATCTGTTCTACTTCAAAAGCATGTGGTTGCAGGGAAAAAGTTGGATTGCCTTGAACTGTTTAGAATTTTTCAATATTATGAGAGTGTTGTTAGTTATACCTAACTGGTTATGGTTGCTATGGGACACCAAAGTCAACAACATGTGCTTCTTGGGTCACTAATGATCACTTTCATTTTGCCTTGTAATCATTAAACTGTGTGTGTGTGTGCAAACATGGTATGTGTGTGTGCATACATGGGGTGTGCGCGCATGCATGGTGTGTGCATGCTGGTTTGATTCTTCTGAATTTTAATATTAAAAAGCTATTTCTCATGAATGTGAATTATCTTGATATAAGCCAGATTGTGACATTTTTTCAGAGTTTGTTGGTGAAATATTTTCACAGAATCATAGAATTACAGGGGTTGGAAGGGACCTCCAGAGATCATTGAGCCCAACCCCCCTGCCAAAGCAGGTTCCCTAGGACAGGTTAATTTCTGTTAATTGTTTTTTTTTCCTTGTTCTGAGAAGTGTGAAGGAATGTTGCATGTGGAGAGTGCAAAAACCCCCTAATGAGTATGCATGATATACTATATATTTAGAAGCATTGTATCTCATGAAAACCAAGAGAACCCTCCCCAACAACAGATGAAACCTTGGAAAATCAGTGCATCAGCAGCCAGCAAAATCGTGAATGTAACTTTCATCAGATTCCCTGTGGTTTCTGCTCCAATCTTGTGATGAGTTACTGGCGGTAGTTTCCCCCCTCTTTCAGTCTGTGTGGGAACTTGAGAAGTTCCCTATTGCAAACGAGCGCGAGGCGTGTTTCAAATGCCTGTGGACTTTCCCGCAAGTCTCCGTTACCGTCAATTTCAGCGGATAGCTTTCCTAATAATGGCATCATTAACTTGTCACTACACAGCATCCCTGTGTATCTCCAAGCAATATGGTTAAATAACATTGAAAGAAAGAACAAACTAAGAACCTGAGGGGAGCGAAAGTGGACTATTTAACCACACGTGGTTCATCGGATTTAAGCTTTATTGAGCAGAGAAAGAAGAAAATAGGGGAAATGTTTTAGACTTCTTTTTTCTGATTAAATGAATAGTCATTACCCCTTCTATTTATAACCGGTTTTACTATCCTGGTTATCTGACTTGAAAGTTTTTTCAAAATGTGTTTTGTAAGACTGCCAAAACAAAAGATATGAATTTCAGGAAGTTAGATCATGATTGATTTAATAAAGAGACATGATAGGGCAGCATTCATTACATTTCTGGGACCGCACGTTTTGAGTGAAGCACAAAGGTTGCATATTTTTGACAACCGACAAGTGTGATTCCAGCAGCTTTACAATTCCCTTCCTCAAAGTCCTGTGCAGGGTCTTTGTTAAAGTGTGAAGAAGAAAGGCAGTAAAGTACTATATGCAAATTATGCCTATGTATTTTATGAGAGCTTTTACGCATTTGTTGCAAGGAGTTTTCTACACATTTGTTGTTTCCACGTTCTGGAAAATGCTGAAGGTTGTGCAGTCCTCTTTGTTTGTGGGGATAAAAAGGTGCCTCTTAGACACCTTAACACTCTTTCTGCTGATCCCATCCTTACACTGGATGAAAGTCAGTGGCTCTCCAGGGGTGTAGAGCTCCCTGGAAGGATGTTAGGTGGGTGCGTGGGCAGAGACGCTACTGCAGAGAAGGGGTGCCATGGAAGGGAGCTGTCGGGGAAGACAGCAGGCCTGCCAGCAGCTAGCTCTCTTCTCCCAGGATTTAGGCCCTGACAATATTCTTCTGTTCCCATGAGAGAGGAGAAGTTACTCATGCAGAGAGGATCCTAATAATCAATCACATTCTCAAAACACAGCGGCCTTGTTGATAGGGGTACAGGCTACCCTAAACCAAGAAGCAGTTATGGGAAGGTACTTGGGAGTAATGGAACATGTTAGGAACCAGCCATAACAAGAGGTTCAAACCAGCAGGTGTGCAGATACTTTTAGGCATTAAAGGTAAACTAAGGCTATTTAGCTATAAGATAGGTTTATCACAACTTGTTATAATTCCTAACCAATCAGTACGGTGTGAACAGTGTGTGTAACCAATTAGCAGTTTTTTAGCTTGCCATGTTTGCAGTGATAAAGGTATAGAATCTGTGCGATTTCACCTTATAAAATGGCTTCACCCAAAATTCACATCGAATTGTGTGTTGCTCTCTGCCGGACGCCACAGGGAGCCCCTTGGCAGTGCTGCTGCTGACCATGCCATCCCAGGCAGAAAGAGGGAGTGGTGCTGGTCGGTCAGCCGCCAGCTCCTGCTGGAACGTTGGTGGTGTAGTGCAGGCCAGGAGCTAAATGAGTGCCCATGCACATGAGGCTGCCGCAAGAAAACACAGTACATGTTGTCTAGCTGGGCACCCTAAAGACCACGCTTTGCACACTGTTGTCATGTGTTATATGTAGTCACCTTGGGGCTGCTGCAAGATGCACACTCTCTTTCTGCCCTTCAAATTTCCCTGACCTTTTTGTCCTCTTTTCCCCTGAACTAGCAAAGTCAAAGTTTTATATTGGTACCATAAGAAACATTTTATTAAACAGATTCCTATGCAAGTCATTGCTAAGATCTCTCCATATGCATATATGAGGTCTCAGTTTGCAAGTTCCTTTTAGCCATGGAAAGTACATAGAGACAGTTCTCTTGAAGCCTACTCTTGTTTATGCTTTCTTAAATGTTGGTCTGTATAGTTCTTTTTGGAGAAATGTTTCAATAATATTTCCATAAGCATAACAACTGAAATATTTTCCATCTAAATTAAGGAAGTGCATGCTAATCTTTATTGTTGCAGAAGAAACTAAATACACACTGTGTTTCTTCTGCTTTCTTGACCTTTTCCTTCTAACCTGAACTCGCAGTCCTGTGAAGGAATGTGTAACAAGATCACTTTAATGAGTTAAACAGAAGAATAAGTAGATAGAGTATTTTATAATTGTGCTCTTCAAGCAGAAAGGAAAATGTATTTCTTACTGTAAGGAGAAAATAAGTGTTTGTGGTTCACCAATACGTGTGCATTGCTTTCATTTAGAGCAATACTTTGTTGTTCTGCATACTTTCTAGATTAGTCAAAAGTAAATTTCAAGCCAAGATATTTTAGTTTAGATGGTACTAATAGAACTTTGTCTATTGTCCAAATACTGTAAAAAAGGTACAATAATTTTTTTTTTTTGTATGCCACAAAGTATCATTTCTGTGAGCACATAGTTAAGCACAATGGAAAATGAGAATGCTGAGGGAAGAGTCTCAAGTATGTGTGTATTTATTAATCTGAAACCTTATTCTGGTATTCTAGAGATTTAATTTTTTTTGTTTTTACTCCAAGCTTTGGGTTTTTTTTCTATGGTTTTTCTGACTGAAGGGTTTGTTCTTTTTAAGATGTATGTGATTTTTTTTTTTTTACTGTACTTTGCTGAAGGAAGTATGAAAGATGTGAACAATTATGTTTAGGAGCAGAAAAATCAAAATGAGCCAGTGGAGTTAGGTTGCTGTGACCTAATTAGCTCCGAGTCTTCCCGAATTGAATCCAAATATCTCATGTAATTTATATTCTTGCAGAGAAATCTGCTTTCTAGTGGAAAGTGTCCCTGTCCCTGACAGGGGAGTTGGAACTAGATGATCTGTAATGGCCTTTCCAACCTAAACTTTTCTGTGAAATACCGTGTTGACAATTCCTGGGAGGATTTTTATTTATATGTTTCTTAGATAGCCAATGTTACAGTATTTTAAAAGATGTATTTTACTTTGCATACAAATGAAACTAATTTGCTGTTCAAAAATTGTTACTATTGTAATACAGTTTATTTATTCTGCAAAGTTAAGAATTCCATAATGTACTTTCTCTCTTGTTTTGTAGTGAAATTGATCCCCCCCTCTTTCCCATTCACTTCCTAAATAATGTACTTCTCACATCTATGTAATACCTGAGTACTTAATAGAATGTTTTTATATATATTCTATATGATAATATACATAATTTAATTATATAATTATAATATACTCAATACTTAAAATAATGTTTTTCCTTCTAAAGTGAAAGGGAGTGATTTTTGTATTGATTTTTGTTATGTGTCTGTGGACAAGCCTGTCTGTAAACTTAAATCTAAATAGACAAATGGTTACTCTTTCAGGAGGTTTGCATGCTGCTAGAAGAAGTTGTTGCTTCAAGGGTCAAACACTACTTGGAAGCACCCAGACGTGGACAGTGGAAATCCATGGAACCATCTGGTCCTTTGTTTCTTACTGGTAAAATACATTATTTAAGTTACTGTGAAATAAAATAAGATAAAGTATATAAACTGCTATTCTTTATTTTTTTTTGCATGAGAAATTTGTTATTGGGAAAGCCAGTAAGCCTGAAATAGCTGGAATTTGGGTCTGAAATTACTTCAGCTACATTATTAGAAAAATTAGGAGGGTTTTAATTTTCTCTGTCAGTGAAAAATGAGCATAATGCTTGCAGTATGTTAGTGTGAGAGTCTACTATTAGAATAAAAAAAGAGTAAATGGTATAATCCTGGGTCTTCCACAGTTGATGAACATCTTGCCAATTTAAGTTTCTTTCCCACTTGAAGATTTAGTTTAGAAGGTCTTAATTTAAAAATAATAACTTCTCTTCTCACAGTCTGTTCAGTCTTAAAAAGTTTGTATGTTGTGATAAACAGCAGTTGCCGTTTCGCTGGTGCCACTGCAGGTTGGGCAATAGTGTCAATCTGTGGCACTACTACTACTTATAATAATAATTAATAGTAGTAGTATTTGTGTGTGAGGGTGCTGAGACTAATAGGTGCAATGGCAGTGCATGCATGTTTTAAACTCAAGGTAACAGTGTATTAAAGCACTCTAGCTTGTGCTTTTATGTTAGATCAGTTTTGGGGCTGACTGGCTTGCCAGTTTTTCCTTAATGTTTTTTCACTAACCATTCTGGTCACCATGGTGAGTTTTACAGTTGATAGGCTTATCTGTTGACATTATATCACACAAACAATTTGTTTTAAAATAGTTTATAGGAAATAATGACCTTTTTTTATTAGCAGCCTGGAGCTTGTTATGAACTTCTCACAGAAAAGATAGGCTGCAATAATAAAGCTCTGTGTTGGCTGTGGCTTCTCAGATTTCCTTAAATATTTTGAAATAGATCTCTACTGAAATAGTTCTGCAATTAATATAATTACATACTTATAACACACAGTCTGTATACCAATACAATTTATTAATTCAGTGTCTATTGACAATTTGAATTCTGAAACCAATTCTTTGGCTCTCAAAATATTGTCAGTTATTGGAAAGGTTTATTCCTATAGAATTTGATGGTTTCAGCTTTAAACACTATTATCAATATTCATGAGTGTCTTGAATAAAGAATACATGGGTTAAATACTGCATGGTTGGCTTATTATTGCAAAATTTTAGGCATATGTAGGAACTGGATTGTTATGGCATAACAGGCAGGGTTTTTCCACTCAGAAGTGCACAATAGCACTTAAGTAAAAAGTGCTTCAGGACACACAAGCATTTTCAACCCCCCTTTTTTTTTGAAATTGTAACTTGTAGTGACACATTATTCCTTTAAAATATTATTGATGTTTAGAAAGCATGTGAACTTTCAGCTCCCTGTATTTTTCTGGTTGTGAGTGAAGAGAGAGAATTTTCTTAAAGTGAAAGTAGAGGGACATTTTGGAGGGTGGGATCAGAATTTCTGAGATTTGTTGAGGTTTTCCTGTGTTTTTATTTACCAAGTGGTATTTGTTATTGTTTATTTTTCAAATTAGTTTTTAGTTTTACTGCCTCAGTAAAAATTGGGTTTTAAAAAACATTGATTTTTTTTTTTAAGGTAAAACTTCCAGAATTAAAAATTTGTTTTATATATAAGTACAGATGCAACACTAATTTGAGGGTATTTGTGGGATTTTAGGATCTTTTATCTTTTATATCATGAACTTTTCAGAAAAAATACAGGTATGCTCTCCCATGGTTGTGAACTGATCTTCTGCTTGCCTCTTTCCCTTATTTCCTGAAAATGAAGAACTTAAGGATATGCATTTTAGGAGGTGATCAGTAATACCTGTGACAGTTTTAGATTAAAGACTATTTGTTTTGGATGAGGCAGAATTACTGTTCCATCAGGTTTTTTTGCAGTTAATCTCACTGTCATTACTTAACACTAAAGATATAAAGGAAGAAAACAGTCTGTGATAACGAACATTCACATTGAACTTAATTTCCAAATCTATCTCTTTCCTCTTCTCTCAGCCTGCTTTGCTCAGGGCTGTAATTTGTAAGAAAGGAGTGCTTTGTTCAAGTCCAAGAATCAAGTTTATTCAAGTTACATTCAAGTCTGTTCTTACCTGAGGAGGAAATAACAGAATAAGTGGGTGTTCCAGAGCAAGTGGGACCTACCTTTAAGGGACTGACCCTTTTAGGTGAGCCACAAGTCTGATAGGCTTCAGTAGTTGACAGTGCTCAAATGTGGCTCTGAAACCTTTTATATTTTGCCTTATTCTCTGGTATCACAGGTTCTGTTTCCAGAATACAAAGATAGGTTTCTGTGTTTTTTCATAAACAGATGAAATGCAAGATAGCAAGATAGCTGGCCAGCCTTTAGCTCACTGTGTTCTGTAGCATACAAAGAAACGTGCAGGCTTGGGATGTGGCTGACTTCCTACACATACTGTAGGTGCTGCTGGTGAAATGTTTAAGCTTGTAGCTATCGTTGTGCTAGGAGGTTATTAAAAAGGTTTTGAGCCCTTCAAACTGAATGTGGTTTCTTTTGCTCAAAGTTATGCAAGTCTGTGTCTAGAGTTACACTGCTGTAAAACCTCTGCTATTGCAAAGGAGAGTGTATGTTCAAAATAGTTATGGTGGTCAGCTTAACAACAGTCTTAACAGAAGGAACATTAAGATGCTTATTAGCTGGTTATTTACTACTACAACTTTCTCAGGTCAGCATTCCACCCCTATTTGAACTCCCATCTTTTCAGGTCAATTTTAATTAGTTTGCTCTCCATGTTGCAGGATGTGCTAAAAATTAGAATCAGGGTGGTTAAACCAGTTACCAGTAAGATTTTTTGACAGACACTAATATAAGTGTATGTTGCATTAGAATTTTCTACAGAAATACAAGCCAAGCTACCTTACTTTGAGCAGGTCTCATTCTGTGTCTCAACCTGTTGAGCAGACTNTCTCAACCTGTTGAGCAGACTGTGGTCAAGCTGACTACCATAACTATTTTGAAGAGAAAAGTTTCACCTATCACATTTTCTTTTTAGTATTAATATTATATTATGTTTAATGTTAGTATTATTAAATAACACCTTTAGTTTTGTGGCACATAAAACAAATACCCATGTGGTGTTACTTGTTAATTTACATTTCTTTCTCATTTAAGTTACACCCACAGAGCAGTGTGTGGTGGGTCGCATACCATCTCATTAGGAAATCTGTGGGTGTTACACACAGGAGAAGAAAGAAAGAAAGAATGGAAAAATGAGAGAAAGTAGCCAAGACAAGCAAGTTCTTCCTATTCTTCCTTCTGTCTGAACAATTTCCCCACCCCTCCCAAATGGCCAGTATGAACAATTTGCCAAAGTAAGCTTTAATTTAGTCTTTGGACATAGGGTTTGGTATAAACTTTCCATTTCCTGTGTTTAATTGATGTCCAAACGTGTTTGATTTTGATTTTTTTTTTTAAGAGAAATTGAAAATGGGGTAGATTTTAAAAGTTTTAATGTTGCCTGCATCCATTCTGCATGGCCAAAATCATTCACAAAGGGCATCAATGGAGTGTGGTTCACTTGTATTCTTTAAAGCTGAGTGAATGGGACCCATCCAATAACAAACCCCATGTATTAGTGATCTTCTCTCATTAAAAACCACCCACTGCTTCACTTTACAGATGTATAATCTTTAAAGTTAAAACTTGGGGTTTTAATATATATTTGCACCATGTGTTTCCACTTTGCACTACTTGTGCTACTCAATGACACACACTGGTTTTTAGTGATGATGTCAAGCATCTCAGTGTGTCATCATGCTCACCTACTACAGACTGAGGCAAACTCAAGATTGAGCCTGTGTGTCCCTGTTCTGCAGAACCTGGGTGGCTTTGATCTGAGCAATGAGAATTAAGTAACAAGAGGTTATATAGAGGACTGAGCTGGAGATACTAAACACAGGAGATCGACAAAGGGAGGACTGTGGAAAATTTAAGGAAGAAGGCAAAGTTTACATGGGCACAGAGGAAATAAAAAAGAGGGTGTGAAAGGAGGGAAGAAAGTATGGCTGGTAAAATGTCCATGTCAGAAACGGAAGGAAGGAAGAATGTATCTTCTAAACTGACCTTCTTTCCCCTCCTGAGGGAGGAAAAAGTTAACTGTGTTTATCCTACATGTAATTTTCAGATCTTTTCTTGTTGTTTTTCTTGGCTTGAGGGTGTAACATTTTTTCCTTAATTTCAGATCTTTTTGTTGTATGGTCTCTTCTACAGTGAAAATAATCAGGGAGCCTGCTGTCACATGGCACAATGAGCTCCCAGCATGATTTTATCTGCTTTCTCTGGGATTGTGTATATTTTTTTAATGTTTTTAACCTAGTTTTCTAAGGAAATGGGACTTACTGTAATCATGTTTTCTCTGTGTGTGTCTGTCCATCCTTCCCCCAGTTGTTTTTTGCAAATGTGCTTGAATTTTCTTACAGGTAGAAGTCCCAGACATTAGATTTTGGGTCATTAACTTCTGATAAGCTTACTAAAATGAGAAACTGGAAGAAGTACCAGTGCTATTACGAATACTTCAGCCTCACAAAGACCTGGAGTCAAAGTTCACATCTTATTTAGTATTTTTAAAAAATGCATAAGATAGCTATTTCATAAGAAAATACATTTTTCTTCCTTATGAAACTATTTTTGGCTTCTGTAAGCATACAAGAGAAGATACAATATATCATGATGGTAAATATTCCAAACTGTTTTAGCCTTGCATTTCAATTTGATCAGTTTTGATGTTTTTAAGGAAAACACCCTTGACAGGCTGCCCTTGTTTGCTTTAGGACTGCTCACTATTACTGTAGAACCTGAATTGTGTAAGATATTTGTAGGGTATATTCCACATTACAACCCTGTAGCAGCAAAAGGGATTTATTGCCACCCTCCCAGCTGCTACCTCTTACTCCTCTGCAGTGAGATAGTGTTTTGTTTGGTTTTAACTGGCATCCTTTCACCTATCTTCACAGGAATTTGATGGGTGCAACTGAAGGGGTAGTAAGCTATGGCAGATAAGCTACCGTAGGGGACTGAGAAGGACAGAAGTCTTTTAAATGAACTTTGATGTTTGCAGTTGCACATTATAATTTCTGTCTCTCAAAAGAATTATGTTGCAGCTTCTTTACAACAGACTCATTTATGATTTGTGGCCAAGTCCTGCAGATCTTTGTGAACTTTAAACTTACATTCATCTGTCTGTGACAACAGAGCCTCATAGCTCCCTGAAGTATGCAGTAACTTATGCAATAACTTATGAAAAATATTTTGATTAGTATCTTATGCTTAATATTTCCTGTATTTGCTTTAGATTACTTTTTTCATTTTTTTACAGCCAGCTAGTGGGGAATCAAGGCATCTTTTTTTCACCCAAACATTTTTCTTCTAGAAGACTGAGGTTATGTATCTGAATTTTTTGGGTTGTTCTTTTCTCAGGATAGAAGATATTTGACAAGAACAAAGAAACCCACAGTGATGCACTGTTTGGGTGACGATTTTCTCCTTTCCTTAGGTTATAATACAATAGAATTGGGAAAACCTCCAAGAAGGGCAACAAAGGTGATCGAGAATGCAAAATATAGGGAAGAGTTAAGTGTGTTAGGATTCTTCAGGTTGGAAATTATATGATTTAGGGAGAACACCACAGACATCTAGAAAATCCTTTTCTCTTGTCTCTTTTTGAGAACAAGAGGGTGTCAAACAGGGGTATTGGAAGTGCCATAGTAATCAGCAGAACTCTTTGCCAAAGGATCTTACACCGAGTCCACAGAACGGGACAAGAACACTGGGGAGTAATTCGGGGAGGTACCTAATTCACAAATCCCCTTTGGTTCCACAAAGACCTGAGCTGAGTGGGAGAACATTGGGGAAATAACCACACGCCCTTTGCTCTTGTATTTAGTCTCCCCTTGTAGCCACTAATAGGGACTTTTACTTGCAAGGCTTTTAGCTATATTGAACTATCTTACCCAGTATGACTTTCCTTACTGTAGAATCATAGAATCATCATAGTTGGAAAAGACTTTTAAAACCATGGAGTCCAACCATCAACACTACACCACCGTAACCTCTAAACCACCTCCTGAAGCACCACATCAAAACCAGCTTTTTTGAACAGCTCCAGGGACAGTGATTCCACCACCTACCTGTGCAGCCTGTGCCAGTGTTTCACCACTCTTTCGGTTAAGAAATTGTTCCTACAGCCAATCTGAATCTCCCCTGGTGCAACTTGAACCCATTCCCTCTTGTCCTGTCACTAGTTATTTGGGAGAAGCAGCCAACACCAGCCTTACTACAATCTCCTTTCAGGTGGCTGTAGAGAGCAATAAGGTTTTCCCTCAGCCCCCTCTTCTCTAGGCTGAACAGCCTCAGCTCCCTCAGCCTCTCCTCGTAAGACCTGTTCTCCATACCTGTTCTCTCTTCTCTGCGCCATCTGCAGCACCTCAATGTCATTCCTATGCTGCGGTGCCCCTAACTGCACACAGTGCCCAATGTGCGGCCCCACCAGGGCTGAGTGCAGGGGTAAGAACACCTCTCTGGCCCTGCTGATTATACTTTTCTGGAAAAAGCCTCACTACAAACTGAAAACTCACCAATACATCAGTGAGGCTCAAAAATTGTCAGAGAATCTTCTGCATTTTCTAGATTGAAGGGTCCACCTTTGTTGGCTTGCTATTCCACTGGTATTTGCAAAGGCTTTAGCAACTGCTGTCCCTGTCTTACGTGGGACATGTGCAGCTGCAGCACCAGCTGGGTTGAATGTGTTCTCCTTATTTTACTTCTTCCCCAGTTGCAGTTCCCATGTGAAGTTATTTATGGGCTTGGATAGGAAATGAAATAGTGTATTTATTTTGAAGATATCCTTAATAAAGTGTTTTATATAGTTAGTGTTGTATTGAAATAAATATTTTATATTTAAAACAACAGGAGATGTTTTAATTTGGTCTGTTTTGAGCAAAGAAAGGATTTGGTCTTGGTTTTGAAAACAGCTTTGACATCTAATGTTTAATCAATATCTGCCTTAATTCTGTTTGTTCCTCTTGCTTCTGTCTTGTTTCCATATTATTTTTTATCATTTTATGAAAAAATATTATGAAAATTACTTTTAAGTATGTGTGTCTGGAAAAAAATGTGATGCATGTATAAATGTTGACAGCTGCTATCTTTTATAGGCTCTAAAGGTCTTTCTGTAGCATCTAAGTAGATCTTCATAGTAATTTTGCTGTTAGCCTTTATAAAAAGGCACATATATTTATGCAAATTAAAAGTTTATCTTTGGAGTTTTCATTATATAGTCAGGCAAAAAGTCATTATCCTTTAATCATATTTACTAAGTCTCCTCTCTGTTTATCAAAGCTGGCTAGAAGTTAATAGACACTTAATATCTATCAGTGAAAACCGAAACCAGGATACTAGTTGGATGCAGATGTTGCAAGTTAGGTGAGATGTACCCCACTTTTAATATCTGGTTTGGTACTCACTTGAGAATATCAAAGTGACTCTCCTCTAGGCCAGGGAACATACAGCTGCCTTTTGAAAGAGCCCTTAGCATCCGTCTGCGTGTTTGGAATCCACATGGAGTGATTTTGAAAATCTGTCCCTAAGCACCTGCTGTTTTTTACTAGCCTGATACTTTTTTTTTTTAAAATGACTTCAGGTACTTTTTCTTGTGTGCTCTGTCTGTATAGCTGTCTTGAGCTTCTGTAGTCACTTGGTAGCAGGAATACAGAGGACAGGATATCAATGCACAGCTGCTCAGGACCTGTTTAAGCACCAGGCAAAATTGGACTAGGTAGCAGATGGGTTTGGGGTTTTTTCCATACTTGCTGCTTCAGTTGAAATGTTCTGAAGAATAAGTGTGACTCTAAATTGACTTCTCCTGTCCTTTTTGAACATGGCAAACAGGATTTCTCCCAGAAGCATTTTCTAGATTCTGTGGTCTGCGTTTAACGGATGCTCAAATTCCTTGGGTTGGAATGTCTAAAATACCAGAGTAGAAATTATTTGGTTAGTATGACAGACCTGACTTTCCTTGGCTGCCTGACCTTCACAAATATGTGTGGGGGATAGCTTGAAAACGGTTTTGCCTGGAATATGCTACAGATAAAGTAGTGAAGGCAGCCTAATATAGTATGTACATTCTGCTAAAGAAAAGCATTTGCAAATAATGTCTGAATCTGATCTTTTCTGTTTGGCTACATTTTTAGTGTAGTATGAATACACTTCTAGGACTTCATCTTATCAGTTAGGGTATGTATAATTGCATTTATCACTTGCTACCATACACAGAGGGTTGTGTGCTTGTGATACATACCAGTTCTACCTCTCGTGTGTTACAAAAGCCACACATGTAGTGTCCCTGTTGTGCTTGTTGTCCATGTGCAGATAATGCTGTGTCTCAGGGCAGTGGTGGATGCTGTGGGTTTGGAACATCTGAAAGAAACTCTGAAAACCTCTGTGTGTCACAGGGATTAGAGATTCTGTGTTTTTAAACCTAAGTAGTCTCATTGGGCAGTGATATGAATCATGAGACTGTATGTTTTTGAAGGCATGTAAGGGTTTACATCAGGACGTTTGTCAGCATCTTAGGTTTGAGAGCTTTTAGTATAACTGCATGTAGGGGAAATAGCTTGATCTAGTAAAAAACCCAGAAACCCCAAACCCTACTATGGAAATACTGATAATGAAAGTGGATAAGAAGGGAAATGTGATTTCTAAGGGGAAAAAAGCCCAACTGTATCTATATATTTTTTAAAATTAACTAGGTTTGATAGCTTATTTTGCTTTTTTAAAATGAGTTCAACTATGTATTAGATGGAAAATAAGGATTTACTTTTTATTTTGAGATGAAATATCAGGTTCCTTTTTAAAAAAATGTAAGTACACATTTTATTAAATGTTGCTAAAGAGAGCAATATTGTTTTGGTTACAATATAAGCAAGAAAGAATGGGGATTTGAATAAAACCTAAAAGAAATATGATTTCCCTAGAAATGTTTAGAGGAATTTACTTAATTGCAACCAGAAGTTTGACCTGGAAGTGTAACGTTTTGACCTTATAGCTGTCTGGTTTCCTAAATGTGTTGTTTTGCTCTCTTTAAACTGTGAGAAAATCTGTTTTACACTTCTTTAACCCTTGCATTGCCTAGAAGCCTTAATATAAAAGTCCCCAAACTATCACCAGCAGTCTGAGTAAACCAAAAAATTGTCTCATTACATTTTAAAGAAAAAAATCATTGTAGGTATGTGTTGAACATTGAAGTCCTTTCTGTTTTCATTAGCACTGGAAGTAATTGTGGGTATCATTTCATGCTTAAGTACGAATAGGAATTTCTTTTAAACTCTGTTATACAACAATGCTTTCCTTTGTTATTAGTTCTTAAGTTTCATTATCATGTGACAGAGAGAAATACAGGTTTTTAAATTACAAACATTTTAGTGGATTTATTTATATTTGGGAACCCTTTGTAAGGTTTTGCAGAAGTCTGTCCAGATAGAGATGGAAGGCCAATTCCTCAACATAGGTTTGTGCACTCTTTCTTTGTGTAAGTAGTTCAGCAAGGGCAGTTAGGTGCATTGGATTGACCATTGGATGTACTGGATATGCTGTGTTTATTACACGCTCTCTATTGTCTCCAATGGCATGAGCCAAACTACACCAGAAAAGCTTTGCAGGACCTCTGAACCCTCTCCAACAGTTCCACATCTTTCTTGTATTGGGGGCCCCAGATCTGGACACAGTACTCCAGATGGGGCCTCACGAGGGCAGAGTAGAGAGGGACAATCACCTCCCTGTCCCTGCTGCCACCCCTCTTCTAATGGAGCCCAGGACACCATTCGCCTTGTGAGCTGCAAGAGCACACTGCTGGCTCATGTTAAGTTTCTCATCCACCACAATCCCCAAGTCCTTCTCAGCAGGGCTGCTCTCCAGAAGCTCTTCTCCCAGTCTGTATCTATGTCTGGGATTCTTCCGACCCAAGTGCAGCCCCTGACACTTGGCAGTGTTGAACCTCATTAGGTTCACCCGGGCCCATCTTTCCAGCCTGTCAAGGTCCCTCTGGATGGCTTCCTTTCCTTCTAGGGTGTCAACCACACCACTCAGCTTGGTGTCATCTGCAAACTTGCTGAGGGTGCACTCAATTCCATCATCGATGTNGAAGGCTGCGGGGGACCTCATTGCAGCCTTCCAGTACCTGAAGGGAACTTATAAGCAGGAGGGGATTAAACTTTTTAAAAGGGTAGATAATGGCAGGACAAGGGGGAATGGACTAAAGCTAAAGGAGGGTAGGTTTAGATTAGATATTAGGGGGAAGTTTTTTACAGAAAGAGTGGTGAGGTGCTGGAACAGGCTGCCCAGAGAAGTAGTGGATGCCCTGTCCCTGGAAGTGTTCAAGGCCAGGTTGGATGGGGCCCTGGGCAACCTTGTGTAGATCCAGACCTGGAGGTTGGTGTCCCTGCCTGTGGCAGGGGGGCTGGAGCTCTATGATCCATGGGGTCCCTTCCAACCCAGACCATTCTATGATTCTATGACCTGGACTTGAATTTCTAAAAAAATATATAGAAGTAAATAAAAATTGAGTAATGCAACAAATAATAAAGACTTTTACTTGAAAAAGGGGAAAAGTCCAGTGAAATCTTGAATGTGAGTTGTGGGCATAGTAACAGAACTTGCTTTGTTCTCACACCAACGTGAAGTGCTTGCTGGTTCAAGTCCGCACACGCCTCTTACAACTCGCTCTCTTTTGAAGTGTCCTGTAGGTGATAGGGCAGAAGAGGAGTTGATGACCACCAACCTCTTAGCTCTGCTGGGCTATGCTAACAGGAGTCCTCAAAAAAGACAAGAACATTAATTGCAGCCATACATCAGGATCAGCTTTGGGGAAACTACCTTTTCATGTTCATGCCGTCTCTTTAATGTTCTGCTGAAGACACTTGCTACAAGTTTTTCTTTCCTTGTCTTTGTTTCCTGCCATGCCTCCAGTGGCAGACTCTTGGGCTTTTTTCACTAAAACCTTAGGTTTTAAGCACATGATGTAATATATTCCTAATGTTTTAATGACCCGTGCCTAGAGACCTTATTACTGGTTGAAGATTAAAGTCTTGTCAGCTGTGGGAGCTGTAGGGTTAAAACCTTTTCCTCTCAGGGAAGGAGTTTTGCAGAAGTCATTTCCTATTGCCAACAGAAAAGGAAATGGAACTTAGAGTTTGATTGACTTTATTTGAAGCTATTTCAGCATCATAGTATTGGCACCCATGACTATGTTCTACTGAACAACAAGAAGAACCAGTCCTGTCTGTTAGATCCTGAAATGTTGAGTTCCACATTTTGATTGAGTTTTTGTCCTAGAACAGACTTTTAAATGTCAGGAATTTCTACAAAGCAAATACAAAATCCTCCCTTTCAAGTATTTCATGGCA
Organism: Zapornia atra; assembly: GCA_013400835.1. NCBI lineage: Eukaryota > Metazoa > Chordata > Aves > Gruiformes > Rallidae > Zapornia > Zapornia atra. The sequence continues at coordinate 43,802 of VZTU01009623.1, forward strand.
TAAAAATAATGATGAAGCCCATGGATGTTCTCAAGGAAAAAACCAGAGACAGAGTGAAAGGACATATTTTTTGAGACATGTGCTTTCAAGCTATGAATTTCCTAGTCCCCTGGACATCAAACCACCACAGTTTGTTTAGTTTTATCTAGAATCTACCTTAACTTTTATCATTGCAAGGAGTTCGGTGATGTAAGTGATAGAAGCTGTGTCTGGCCAGCTGTGGGGGATGCTCAGCTTGATGTGCAAATGGGGCATCAGACAGTTTTTAACTAAGCTCTTACTTCATGGCTCTGCAGTCTCTTTGAAGAGACTTCAGATTCTCCTCTGCTGCTGGCTTGTCAGACAGCAGTTACCACAGGGTTTGTTTTCCAATTCTCTCTCCCTTTTGGCTGGTAGCAAGATACCTTTCTCAGCCTTCATCTCTGCTGTCAGGCTTGTTCCAGTGGTTAGAGAAGTCCAAGCATGTGGCTTTCTGTGTAATACAGTTTATGTGTTCAAAGCAGTGAGGATTTAGAAATAGCTTCTAGCTAATGTGTTAAAGCCTGTCCCATGCAATTAATAACATAGTCATTGAGTCCACCATCACCATAAGGGTGAAATCAAATCTTGTCTCCTATTAGAAAACAGTTGTCTGCAGCAATGGTTCACTAACCAGCAAATATATTGCTCTACACTTACCTGCTTGAACACATTAGCAGGTGGTGCTGGCAATTACTGCTTATACATTATGGATGTGTATCCAGAGACTGTATCTTCAGAGCTGTCTTCAGGACTGGGTCAGTCCCCCTCGCCATCTCAAGTATTAGTAAGAGGAAGACAGGCTTTTTCCTTCAGAGCTGGTGTGTTCTCAGAACCCCCATCAGGTGCACTTCTCACCTTGAAGCCAAATGGTCTCACATATGCTTCTCTTGTCACTTCTTTCCTCCAGAATACCCATGACAAGCAGGCAAAGAAATGCCTTATCTTGGATCCAGTTTGGTCAGTATAGTTCTGATTTAGGAGTGAATTGTGCATCTTTCCTGCTAGAGGAGAGCCCTGCAGCCCTGCTCTTGGATTTCATGAAAGGGCTCAGTTCAGTTTCACTGTTAATGAATCATATTCTGAAGGCTTGAAGGTCTTAGACAGTGTCCCATGTCTAGCTATCATTGTTCTGATAGCAGGGAGGATTTTGCTAGGCATATTTCCTCCAGTCTTGATTAGATTAATTTAAAGGTTAATGTTTATCTTCCCTGTTCCCTGATACGAACTAAATCTTGTCCCCCCATCCTTGATGGGACAGATCTGTCACTTATTTGGATTGGCAGCTGGCCTGTATTCAGAAGATTTAGCAGATAGAAGAATAGCACTAATACAAATAAAACTCTGAAACAGTAAGGAGAGGAAAAAAAATAATCAGTAATCTGGTTTTGTCTATACTTAAACTGACTTTTAAGGCACCCTGGAAAAAGACACAAATTACATCACTAAATTTATTTACCAGTATAAGAGTTTGCAAGGTCAGACCCTGCAGTAATGCTCAACCACTCAACGCTGCACCCAAGTTATTTTGCTTTTCTTCAGTCCATAGTCTATATATATGAATTTAATTTCCCAAATGTGGGGGTTTTTTAGGTATTAGGCAATTTTATTTTAGGTTTGTGGGCTTTATTTTCAGTCGATCAGTATACATTTTCCTGCGTACTTCCTTGTGATTGTTACTTGAAATAATGGAAAGCTACAAAAATAATTTAAAAATTCTTTGAGCTGAAGGCAAAATGGATGGAAACAAGGGCTGCTATCCTCAGCTGTTGAAATAGTTCTGAGACCTGCTACTTGGTGTATAAAAACTTGCACTGGGTGGAGATGCTTGTTGGCTTTAACTATAAAGTTGTTACAATTTGGGGTGTATGAGATGCTATGGAAATTCTGTACCTGTTCTGAACACTCAGGAAGGGTCAGGAAGTATTGATAGCTGCTTGTATCTGCTGGCTTGCATCTCCTGTCCATGATCTATCCTAGATTTCGACTTAAACTTACATGGTGACCTACTCTGGTCCACAAACTCTGCACATAGCTGTTTATTTTGGGGAAGAAAAGCTGCAGGATTACCAGCAGGTTTAGAATAAAAAGTTCCTTTTTTGTTTTGTTTACAAACGATCAGGGACTTGAATTTTGTGGTGAATAATTTTAAGTGAAGAATTAAGACTGCTAAAAAGCAGTGTAATAATATGTCTCTAGAGCACTTTGAAGATGAAAAGCTCGACATACTGTAAACATTATTACTAGTATAGTTTAATCTGTGTGGAAAAAATAATCTAGCATAAGCAATATGCAGATTTTTTAAAATGTGCAATATAATATTTTAGAAAATCTAATGCACCTGTGTATTTACTTTCACATTGTAACATATGAAATTCATCCTCTTGTTTGTCTTTTTTTTTAATCTGTGTGTTGCAATGGTTTCTTTGCTACCTTCCAAAGGTAGAGGCAGTCCTAATCCAGAACAGCCTGTCAGAAATGTGGAGTGGCTAAACTGGGAGGAAAAATAGCTGGGGTTTTTGCTTGGTTTTGGTTTTTTTTATTATTATTTTGAAGACAGTATAAAAATGTGATGAGAAATAGGTGTCTGTCAGATATGGAAATGCTTGAGGGGCACTTGGCCTTCTTAGGCATGTCCCGTGGCTTTGGAGAAGACTCCAGTGAATTTAGTTAGAGCCACGCAGGTGCCAGATTGCGCTGGGAAGTGAACACCTGCCAGGCTGCTCCAGATAACTCAGCAGCTCAGAGGCATTTTCCCAGGCTCCCAGATGAATGGTCCATAATAGCCGTGGGAGAGGGCTTCCCACTGCTCCACGCTCTACCACAGCCTCTTCTTGGCAGCCTTGGGGAAGCACAAGACAGCTTGGCTGTGACTCCTTTGGAAAACAAGTGCTGCTGGATAGTCTTGCAGTAAAGAGTCAGTGTCTGATACTTCCTCTCGGTGTCCTGGGACTATGAAATAGAACAAGCAGGGCAAATGATTGTTCCCTTAAAAGGCAGCACTCACTGCTATGTGCTTCAGCTCAAACTAAAGGGTGCCTTGTCTAGAACCCCTTTTATTCAGTCACATTTTGGGTTTCAGGGTCTATGCGTTTTGGAGGGTTTTTTTTTTTCTGGTTTGTTTTTGGAACCTGATGATTTTGGTGCAGAGTTTTGAAATAACAAAAACAAAACTCCAAATCACTTGCAGTTTTATTTCTGCTTCTGTGTTGGTAATCTACACATGGACCTTTGTCTATGTTGCATGATGAAGAGGAGAGGGAAGAAAGATTGGGCAGAGTGGGTTTGCTGAGCCCCAGATCAGTGAAATTGCTCTCTGCATTACTGGCTTCAGAAACAGTTATTGTAGTTCAAGGTTCAAACTTACATGGTGTGCTTAAACCATATCACTTGGTCTGACCTTTCAGGTGTCATGAAGAACAGCTTTGGGTCCTTGGTGAATATACACTGGCCATCTTCCCCAGAGCATAATCCACAGCTTGCCCAAAGCCAACAGGAGTATATACTCATATATAGGGAGTATTGATCGTGGATGAGTCTGGAAGTGAGAACAGCCTTGGACCCCTGATGAGTAATGATGTAGACATTTCAAAAAGCTGCTATGGTATGAGCTTGTCAGATGAGTTTTTTTGTGGGGCTTGTTTTTTAGTTTCTTATTTCATGAAGCCAAATAGTTAATTAGATAATGTATTTCTCTTGAAGGAAGCAGAAGAATAATACCACAATTTTTATAGTTCTGCAGTAACTGGCAACTTTAAAACTAGGGAAGATTTGCTAACTCCAGCTGAGTATGGATTAGATCAGCTGTCATGTACTAGAGTATTTCAAAACATCAGATGAGTGTAGCTGTGTGATACTTTCAAAATATAGGTATCTTGACTGTAATACATCTTAACATTTTCTCATAGGTAGCACTAAGTAACAGCAAATCATCTCTTCAGGCTTTTTCAGCAAGTAGTAAATAATCATGGAAGCTAAAATGATTTCCTAGTGTTAGTCCCTCTGGGCAGAGCTTATTAGACCTGTGAAAGCTTTACAAGACTTGAGCTGACACTGCAGTAACAGTGTAGAGGTATCTTGATCTCTTACGCAATTATTTATTTTGCTGGATTTGAGGTAGGTGTTCTCTTCCAGCTGCCTGTAGCTAGCTGAACCGAGGGCCTTTAAGAGGAATTTGAAACTTTGGTCAGGCCATTAGTCAATCAAATATGATTAAACACTTACCCTCTTAAAGAATAACAAGATAGCAAGAAAAATAAACAGATATACATGTCACTGATTCATAAAAGAATTTCAGGAATGAAGTATCATGTTTTCCCCTGTGAAAAGCAAGATTCACACTTTATCATTTTAAGTTTCTCATAAGAAAAACACATTTGGAATATCCCAGAGAAAGGGAGGTGAAAAGACTCTTCATCTTTACTCTCTGCTTGAAGATTTGTTTGCAGAGTTGTACTTTTAGGAATACTGCTTCTTCAGTATTATGGAGGCCACAGTGGAAGATGCTATTACCACACTAATAACTAGCTTATATGCAGGGCAAATTCTTTGATTTGGCTAATCCTACTAACAATGTTAAAGAATTGTGGATGCCAAACTGGAAATAGCTAAAAGTAATTTTCTTTAATTGTGCTCGTAAATATACAGTTAATGAAGCTGGTGGATTACATCCAAATTTTTCTCTAGTGCTCATCATTTTTAAGGGATGGTTCAACTTGTCACATCTTGACTTGATCTCTAAAGGGAAGTCAAATTTTAGGTATCTTCCTGAGGGGAAGGAAAAAAGATGGCTGATAAATTTCAAAGGGATTGATTGTGATCAATAACTGTAGCTCTTAATGAGAGGGGATGCTGAACAGTGCATGTTGGTGAGCTCCAGGAGATCTTCTGCAAGTAGGAGAGCTGTAAACTGTGTAGGAGAGGGCATGTGTTTTGGGGCTCATACTTAGAAATAAAGCATGCCTTGGCACTTGCTGAGTGGAGACAAAGACTGGAACAAACAAACTTTCCTTCTTTCTAAATGGGTAGATTAAAGAACAGTATTTCTAACTTTTTTGTGGTGATTGCACCTCAAGTATCTGACTGTCTTGGAAGCAGCAGTATTTTAAGTCTTGCTAAACCCATCAGAGTTAGGGGAAATACCACTACCCCTCTTTTGCACATTCCTTTTAGTGAGGTGTACAGAGAAATGGTGAAGGAGGAGTCACAGATGCTAACTTTTCCCAATTTCAGTGGGAGTTAAGTTGCTAAATACCTTTATGAATGAAGTCCTAACTGATCTACTCAGGGTCATTTGGGAATTCAAATAGAACAAAAGTAAAAGCTGATTCCTTTAGCTGTAGCCTAGTAGTCTCTTTGTTGTAACACAATCCTTTCTGTCCTTTTCTTATGCTTCTGGTGCACAGGGATTTATTTCTGTCATTCTCAGGAACAGAAACTGAAGAAGCCTCTGTGTGTGTGTGTTACAGGTATCTGCAGAGTCAGCCAGCCTAGCCCTGTCTTCTTGTAGACACTTTGGAGTTTAAATGTAGGCATTTCTCATTTAATTCAGTAGAATCATAGATTATTAACAATTTATCAGGAATTCAGTAGGAGCAATTTCTCTCTAGAAATGTTACTTTAAAGTTACATTTTCTTTTTTATTCTGGACCTGCTGCTGCTTTCTCTCAATCCTTTCTTTGCCAATGTACAACACTTTGAAACCAGAATGCCCAAGGTACCCTTATGCTTATTATTATCCCTTTGTTTTATGTTACAGCCAAGAGCTTTCACATTACTGCCTACTTTATGAAGAGATGGGTTAATCTCCGTTGTGCTGTAGGGAAACATTATCGTGGTAAGACATCAGTTTCTTAGAATATTACTTAGAATTTGGCATTTGAGGAAAGGGAAAAAAGGAAAATACAGTAATATTTTGTCAGATTTTGGTCTAATTAATCAAAATTTCTTTCAGAATCTGGTTTTGTTTTGTTTTGGTTTTTTTTTTTTCAGAAGATGGTTCTTACAAAAAGAGTTTCTTAACATTTGATGGATTTATATATATATATATTTAAAACTTAACTTTAAATTTGTGTATGCCTTGCCCCAGGGTAATCAGCTAAGCCACACCAAATTCTGTAAGTATGATGAGACTCAGCATTTTACTGAGTCTCTGCAGGGTGAATCAACCAGAGGTTGCAGCATGAATCACTTCATTATTGTTCGAGTGTCTTGTGACATCAACTGTACAGTACAAGTGTATGCAAGAAAAAGCTTTCATTCACCCTGGTGCTATAAAATATTTCCATAGGAGGTATCATTGGACCAGATCTTTTTTCATGTTTTCTCAACCCAAGATGCTCTGGAAAGAACTGATACCAATTCTATCCCACCAACAGCAATTAAAAGGAGCTAGAACGGTCACTTCCTTTTGTGTTAAGCTTTTTGTATTTTAAAAAAAACCAAGCAATATAAATCAATTAAGTGCCCTCCAAAATACTGAATACTTGGATGGATATTCTTAAGGAATTCCTTGTTTTTATAGGGAATTCATTGTGTTTGTAAATGTTTAAATCTCTCTTCAAAGGTCAACTCGTTGTTTTCTCAGTCTGTATTGGTTGAAGAGTTTGAAGTGCTGATTTTAAATATTTCATCAAGCTTGAACTTCCAGCCTCCCAGAAGAAAAGTTAGACTAGAATAGCAGAGTGTCTGCATTGGTGTCTCAAGACTGGTTTCTGTCTATTAAATTTGAACCTTTTTAAGCCTCACTGAATACCTAAAGATGCTTTCATTTTGTTAGGCAGCAAGTGAGGTAGTTATAAAATATAACAATAAAAATGTCTGACTGGAATGAACTTGCCCTACTAGTGCTGCCAAAAAGAGAGGCTTGGATGCTGCAGTCAAAACCTTACTTCCACATGAAGTTCCTAACAAGAAACAAACTTATTTTTGCTGGGTTTCACTCCAAATAAATAGCAAAATAAGCATGTAACCTCAAATAAGAAATGATTTGACACCATTGTTTCCTCTCTGTAAGATGCACTTAGTACTTCACAATCAAAAACCAGATGTTAAGCCTAATACAAGAAGGATCTTGCATACTTTAATGCTCGATAGCTGAAGCAAACTTACCTAAAAGGCTATTACTGGACCCCCACATAACAAATTCAGTCCTTGCAACAGCAGCCGCCTTTTGTAGCCCATTTGGAAGATGTCTGTAGGCTGCTTGCAGTTTGAAAGCCATTGTACAAGGCCTTTGCAGGTGCCTTTTCAGGTCTTCAAGATACAAGCAGAGAAAAAATAGTCTGGACGTAAGGCACAGCATGAATGCTTCTTCACATGCAGTTCTGCTAACAGAGTTGGTGTTTCTGAAAGGATTATGAGAGGTTCATACTCGTTATCAAGTTGTAGTATGCAAATCTTAGAGAGATTTGTCAGATACTAACAGAGACATGCTGCTGAAGAAACAATACCTGCTAGAGAGGTGGTCAGCCATGCATATGACCTGAGAGTCACGAGCAAATCGTGCACGTGATGCCTATGCTCAACCCATTGTCAGGAGATGCTCTACCAAAAAATATCTGAGATCATCCTCATGTTTTTTCTGCATGCCTTGTCTCTTTCTTGTCCCAGAAAATAGGGTGTTACAGCTTGTTTTGAAGTATAACTAACTTTAAAAGTTAGTAACTTTGTTTTTATAACACCAATAGAAAAAACCCACCAAAAAAGATAGTAATCTGGCAATAATCTCATGTAAAACAACAGAATATCTAGCTGTGCTCTTGTTGTAGCATTGCAAGGCACTGCATAAAGCTTTGTCTGATCTGCTCTAATCTGGGAACCCTTCAATTTTTAATTCTTTGTAAATAGCAACTTTCTTGTGTTCACAACAAACCATGTGATCTTGAGAAAAACACATAATTCAGTAGCAGTTACCCAATTTGCTTAATGACTTCAAAAATCACTACAGCCAGTTTGAAACATGTAGCCTTTTCCTGAGTTTCTATGCCAAGTCCTGATTGAATATATTGTGCTGTATTACAAACATGATTTACAGCTTTTGTGATGAAGAGACTCATCACCAGAATAGCACAAAAGAAATCATTGTTAAGTGGTTTGTCTGTTGGGTCTGTCTGCTATGTTTGTCCAGGAGTGCAGGTGGACTAATTTCCAGCCATGACTGTCCCCTGAGAACTAAACTTACTCTGACTTTTACTGATTTTTATTAGTTTTTTAATGGTTTGAAAAAAACCAAAACAAAAGGAGGGATGGGATGTTGAAGAGAGTAATTAAGAAACCAGTGTGCAATTTAAAAATTATTTTGTTTACTAAAATAACACATCTATATGTTGTCATTATGTGTGGTTTTGAATATAATTTTAATTCTTGTGACTTTCTTTTCAATTCTTTTTCTTTAGAGCTACGTGTGTTTCCAGACAGATTTATAGTTTGTGTCAGTAAATTTGACTCTGATCTAGAGGCCTGGGCACGTGAAGATGGTGTATTGGTATGTACAGAATCATTCCATGGTTTAATTTATAGTGACAAAATTAACTTCTCTCTACAGATGTAGGTATTCATGTATTTGTGACTGTCATCTTGGCACCAGAAAGTCACATCAACCATTGAGCCAAAGCATTCAAAAGGACATTCTGAAGCAAACAAAACCTGGAATTTTTGGAAACATCAGTATTTTTTGAGCCCTATAAGGCTCAGGAAAAAAGGGCCATGTATTTAGAAAGCTAGATATGACTTCAGCACCCTAAGGATTTTTTTTGTTTGTTTCTTTCATATTTTGTCCTCGTAACACTTTACTTGCTGAAACTATAATGGGGCAGATTTTAATGTCCATGGCTTTGTTGTATTTTTTTCTTGCAAAACAATTCAAATGGATCAGTGCTAGCCCTGCTGGGAGGAAAAAAATTAAATCCCCAAACATTTATGGAAAAAAAAGATACTGGTGGGTAGTTAAATACTATAAACAATTGTACTTAAATATTTCACCCTGAAGGCTTTATCAGGGTCAAAGGCTTATGAATTTTATGCCACAGTTAACTGCTGATTGTCTCAGGAGTGCTCCCATTGACCCAGGCAGCCTGCTGTACAGCAGGCAGTCTCTTGAGTGCTCACAGTGTCAGTGCTACATGCTGGGGTCTATGTACATTTTAGTAGTTTGCCTTAGATGTATTAAACTATATTTGACCCTTGGAAAAAAAAACCAACAAAACACCCAAATTTTTTTTTTCTACTCATTCAACTTTGTATTTTTTTAATCTCAAGCAGGGTGTTTTTATTATGCTAAATGGAGATTTTATTATCTTGATTCCTAGATTGGTGAGTATCCTTAAGTGTCAAAGGATCAAGCAAATGTTTTTCTCTCTCTCCCAGTAAAGAAAAAAATCTAAATGGTTTAGAAGTACTTTTCTATTTTGAAAATTATTTCTTAGTATTGTCTTGAAAAATACTTAGATGCTTTAAGTAGAAAAGCCTGCTTCTGCATTTTCACTGAGAAGAAACTTTATATTTTTTCTTGCTTAAGTATCTCTTGTGAGATATCCAATTCCTCTCTACAGTATTTTTAATCTTTCCACAAAATAAAAGATGAAAATGTTACTTTCGTATAGTTCTGCTTAGTAAGGAAAAGGCAAATGAAGAATATGTTATGGACTTTAGCTTGACTAGTTCAGAATTTCATCTTGATCTACAGAAACTCCCTGTTGTTTAAAAGGGAACTTAAACACTTCTGTGTTTTAAAACAACAACAAAAAATCTCTTGGAGGGATCATAACCTAATTGATCATAAAACCTTGGGAGGGTGTGTTTTACAGATGCGGTAGGTATGCATAGAGCAGGCTGGAACTGTCAGTGTATGTTGGTAGGAGAGACTAAAATAGCATTGTCACTAAGCCATCTTTTGCAATTTGAAGAACCAACAGGATGTGACCAGACCCACAGCAAATATTTTGGAGTATCTTTTTCATTCTTGTCACTCTAACATAAAGGGTCAACTCTGGACTGTTGATCCAGAATTTCCACAGCACAACAGGACTGAATTTGTCATACACTCACCTCAGTTCTTTGCCAAACTGGGGGAGGGTTTGATTGCCACTGAGAGGTAATTTCAAGTTTTTGGCATTGCAGAAGCAAAGGCTCAGGATCTGCACTTTGTGTGTGTGCTTTTCTCTATGCAATTTTTAGCAGTGAGTGTGCTTGAACTCCAAACCAGGCTACAGAAGACCACCCAGAAGACCTTTCCGTTGATATACTCCAGTGTATTCTCTCATGGGCTAAAAATGAGGCATATGTTTTGTTTTCCTCTGTATGTTGTTTGGGTTTGAATAATTTCATAACGTTGCATGCAAGCTCTTTGAAAGGCTCGCTCAGCTCACGCCCTTGGTTTTGAGGGCCTCTCTGAGGTTTCTAAAAGTAGTTGGCTGTACATTAATGGAGACGTTGTCACTTTTCAGTATTGCTTAATGTCATTGTGATTGACTTAGTCAAGACAGTCTCTCTCTTTTTTTTTTTTCTTCTTTTAACTGCTTGTATGATGTTTTATGGTTTGGGTCAAGCTTTAATTCCTCAGCTGTCAAGACAAGTCAGTCTCAATGCTCTGCTTTCCCTTTACTTGGACCCAGTTTTATTTCAGCTCAGTGCAGACATTTCTTTCACTCATCGCAACTCTTTCTTCACCTATGTTCAGCACTTCATTCTTTGCATTTTCCCTGCCTTTTAGGCTATTCTCTGTATCTCTGAAACAGGCTGTGATTCAACCAGGGGATGTAGCCAGATATGAAATGAAATTCTTGTGTCCTACATCTTGGCAAAGATCATAAATAGATGGTTTATGAGATATTCACAAGCACCTTAGCATCAGCTGCTGAAAGGAGCAGTTTAAAGCCTTCTGTGATATATCTTGTAAGAAAAAGGTGGCTTAGGCAGCATCTGTCAAATTAGCTTTAAGCAGTAAAAGATTTGAGAGCACTTCTAAGGAGTGGAGCTGCAATAAAATAAAAGAAAATCTACTCATATGTACTTTTCCAACATATATTTAGAAATGGGTGTTCCTGTGGTCATTTCTAAAAACCAGGCTGCAGGCAGTGATAATCATTTTGGAAGAAATCTCTATTAAATAAACAATGCAACAGGTTGTTGGGGGGGAAAAAAGAGCAAATAGGTAGTCTCAAGGAAAAAAATGGAAGAATAGCCTAACTGATTAATGCTAAGTTTAAACATAAACCCATTGTTTCCTGTTTTGCCAAACTGAATTGGTAATCTTGAATAGTTTTATCTTGAAAAAGACTTGAGTTTTGGGAACATTGCAAAAGAGGAAACCCAGGGAAATCTCTAAGAGCTCTGGAGAGATTAGTCATCTTTGTCAATGACGACATTTTCTTGATGATTATTATGCAGAGAGCTAAAATGGAAAATTGGAGAAGGGTTATCAGAAGAAACAGTGGAAATGGAAATGGGTGGAAGACTTATTGGAGGCTTGTGAGCATTTGAAAATGTGCTAACAATGGAGTATTCATTGATAACCACATTGACTTTATACTAGAATCTATGAGAGGAAGCGGTCGTAGGGAAAGCATGAAAGAAGCTGAACTAATGGTGATGTTAAAGTGGAAGTTTGAAATGAAGGTTCATGTGAAATGAGAAAAGCAAGTGGGGAATAGGAGATCCTGCCTTCATTAAAAAGATCTCAGGGTTTCCACTGATGGGGCCTTGTTAAGTTTCAGGAAACATTATAGAAAAAAAAAATTCTTTTCCAAACAGAATATAACTCTTAAAAAAAAGCCTGCACAAGTACCCAAGGAGAAGAAAAGTTCTAAAGATATGCCTGGCACTCTTTAAATGCCCAACAGAGAAATAAAAGCAAACTATTTAACCTTCTTCATATCTTCTTCATAGTCTTCTTTTGATTTTAAAAGTTAGGTCATTGTAACACACTTCAGGTACACTAGAGAATTATCTTTCTTCAGACTCATAAGAGTGTAAATGACATGATTTGCTTGGATTTTGATTATGCTGGGAAGTGACTTCTGGTTCTTTCATGAAAACACATCACAGCTGTAGTCAACAGGAGGCTTTATAGTATATGCTGCTGGAATAACATGTCAGTTGGAAGGAAAGATGAAAACTTTTCTCAGAAAGCAACAATTTGTAAAGATTAGTAAAGATTTTATGTGGAATTTAGTTATCTTAAATACTTTAAAGACTAATTTATTGTTAAGTGGTATCAGATTGGGTAGGGGAGGAAGGAAACACTGTCAAAGGGCACAATTTATACTGAATAAGTGCTACTCTTGGCATGGAACTGCCTTTGTGTGTATGTGTGTGTATATATATGTATATAAGAAATATCACCGTTCAACTGCTGTAATGGTGGGCTACTACTGAAAAGGTCAGTCCACATCCCCTCTAGTTCCAGCTACGTATTCCTTTCCTTTCTGGTTACAATGGACCAAGTGATTCTTCAGTTGAGAATGAATTAGTTCATTGACTTGATCCAGCAGAAAATGATTTATTTGTGAAGCTTTTCTGCTTTTTATTGGAGTATTCATTTCCCATCATGTCAGTTCACTGAACCAACTCATCCTGTACTCACACAGTTGCCTATTGTGACACAAAAAATGTTGCAGGAGCACACAGCCAGGATTTGGATGAAGAGAGCAGGACCACCCCTTTAGGAGGTAGAAGTTGAGTTACCCTGGTTTGGAAGTTAACACCCAAAACACACATTAATGTTGCAACACTTGTCTTGGTGATATTTTCTTTATTGCATTGTTTTTTTTAAAATTTCTTAAAATCTAGTTTTCATATGTTTCCACATAAAATGCTTAATATTTTTCAGTCACTGTAGGAAGCAGAGCCAGAGGAAAACAGCAATATTAAGCTGTAGTTTGGTAACTTATCAACAAGGTTCACTACTTCTTCCAAAAAGATAGAGTGTGGCAGGGGAAAACTGCAGCCTAATGAACCCTTTCTATAAAAGGCATTATGGAACAGATTAAGGAACCCTTTTCCTCTGTGGTGGGTTTTCTCTTTGGTTGAATTAATTGATATCTCTGAAAACAAGGGTCTGGGGTTTTTTTTTGTTGTGGGAGGGTGTTTGCATGGTTAGCTTCTGGCTGGATTGCTTAGGTCAGACTCTCACTGCGTGGCTGAGTAAATGCTAGCGCTGATAAAGGGATTTGGCAGGACTGCGTATTGGGTAAGGGTGAGGTTTCCCTTTCAGTGTCAGGATAGCTTTAAATTAGCTTGAATCGTAAGACTGCTCTCACTGAAAAACTACATCACAAAGTAATGATACTAATGTCTTTGACTTCATTATAAAGAAGAACACCTTGGCAGTTTTACAATATTCCCTTTTGTCCCAGCTGTCTGCCTCTTCTCCTTGGAGATTACTGCTCCTACAGCAGCGTTTGCCAAAAGGGCTGTGTGCCTGCATCTCATCTTGCTGCCTATCACGGTCTTGTGGATTCATGCAAACCAAACTTCTCTGTTTCTTCAGCTAGCCCATTGAATTTCAGGTGGGAGCAACTGGGGGGTGTGTCTGTGTGTGTGTGTGTGCTCTCCCTTCGGCCAGCCCTGCAGTAGTAGGGTAGGAACCTCCTGCAGAAGGGAAGGGAGGACACCTGAGACCGGTAATGCTGTGAATTGCCTCAGTGAGATTTGTCTGAACTTGTCTTAGTTTCTTCTTATAGCTTAGAAACTGATTTATTTTCTGCTTGGCAAAAACCTGTTTGTTCTCTGCTGTTTGTTATATTAATGATCTGGAGAAGTGGACAAATGATGGAATGAAATCAGACACAATTATTTTAATTAGTCAAGGCTGGAGAAACCTCATAGAGTTGGGTAGAGGGCCATTAGGACTGTAAATGAAAGTCACCTGTTGACAAATGCACACTATTTTTACTGAAAAGAGCAATGACAGTGTTCATGCATACTGCTGAGTGAATTAACTGTTCCATCTCTGGACAAAGGCCAAGATATTGCTGCAAGGAACCGATTTGAAAATCTTTCTCCCATAGCATTATTTATCTGAAGATCAGACAGAATATTAGAGTATAGATGGAATGAAATAAAAAGTGAGACATAAATTGCCTTAAAGCCACTAGTTGAACACATCTTCAATAAATGATAACATACCTCTCACTGGGCAGAATCCAGGTGAAGGAGGGCAGAAATACAGAAGGTCCTGTAGCTGCAGTGTAAATGATTAAGGGCATAAAATGATTTCCATATGAAGCAATCTTCAAAAAGTAGTGACAAATTGAATAATCTTTTACTGAGTTTAGTAGTTGCTGCTTGTATGAATGCTCCAGTTGATTTAAATGTAACTACTTAGCAGTGTTCACAAGATCTCATTTGTCAAAGCCTTGTGGTTAGTTAAGATATTATCATCTGTCATCATCCTTTCACCTCCCTGTTTTCCTCTCCCCTCTCGCTCTCTCACTGTCACAGCTCGTGCTGGTAGTGCAGATTTGAGCTGAGGTTCTGGATTCTACACTGAAGGATGTTCTTTCCTCTCTGCAGACTTTGAGAGGATGGTCACCTCCAGTGAAGGGTGCAGGGTGGTTGGATGGCTGGCAGGGAGCTACACTGAGCTAAAGGTTTTATTTAGCTGCCACGCATCTGCAAGATTTTGATCACTCTAGGACTTGAAAAGATTTAAAGTACTTCAGGTTTTGATAATAATTCTCTGTATTCCCATTGGGCAAAAAAATATTTGATGGACTCTCTTTTTTAAAAATTATTTTAAAGAGCAATTGGTTCCTTAGCCTTGGGCAGAGATGTGTTACAACTAATAGGAATTTCATAACTTGGCTCAACAGTAAGCTGAAATATAGGATGGTAAAGTTCACAGAAGGATTTTTGAACAATTTGTAATGATTTGAAATTATTTAGAGGGACAAATCCTCAGTGTGAGCTCAGAAATCCTGGGGGCTTTGGTGGTGGTGGTGGTGTTTGCTTTGGAAACCAGAGTAAAACACTGACTAAATTGTTGAATGGTAATTATCTTCTGGGCTGTGCAGTTCTGCCTGTTTTACATATTTTGCTTCTATATATCCAGCAAGATCAAGAGTATTAGTTATTCTTTCCAAGATCTCCTACTGTTGTTAAACACTAAGGCTATGAAGAGAACAGTTGGGTTTTGATGTATTCTTTTCCAGATTATTTTTTTTCCTGTAAAAATTGAAGCTTTAAGCATATGAATCACGTTGTTGTATACATCAAGTATTCTGAGGAATATTCATTTTGTCATGTATCTGGAAGGACAAATACAAAGTTGACTTGAATTATGACTCCTCACTATTTAGACATCTGTACAGGCTGACTCTGAGATACCATTTAGGCTGGGTAGGTGGATAGAGGATCATAGAATCATAGAATGGTCTGGGTTGGAAGGGACCCCAAGGATCATAGAGCTCCAACCCCCCTGCCACAGGCAGGGCCATCAGCCTCAGGCCTGGATCTACACAAGGTTGCCCAGAGCCCCATCCAACCTGGCCTTGAACACTTCCAGGGACGGGGCATCCACTACTTCTCTGGGCAGCCTGTTCCAGCACCTCACCACTCTTTCTGTAAAAAACTTCCCCCTAATATCTAATCTAAACCTTCCTTCCTTTAGTTTTAATCCATTCCTCCTTGTCCTGCCATTATCTACCCTTTTAAAAAGTTGAATCCCCTCCTACTTATAAGCTCCCTTCAGGTACTGGAAGGCTGCAATGAGGTCCCCCCGCAGCCTTCTCTTCTCCAGGCTGAACAAGCCCAGCTCCCTCATGTCAGACTGCTAAAAGCTGTACTAGAAACTTAGAGGAGCTCCTTGCTTTTCCAGATACTCATGACAACTGAGTAGTAGATAAAATTGCTGTCATTTTATTTTAAAAGGTCTTTAAAGCATAAAACATCTATCTTGTGTGCATGTCCTCCTTCATAACTGCTGGAGGTAGGAATCTTAAAGTTGATTGGGAAGGCCAGCTATAAAGATGCATACTTTTTAGACATTGGTTTCCATAAAGAAAATATATCAACATGAATATGCTTTACATTTTTTCTTCAGTGTCACTGAGAGAAGTCATTTTGGTTGAAAAGCTATCATCTTTTCCCCTGTTTCTTATCAGTGGACACTTTCTGTGAAGATGGAATCTGAGTCTTGTAGCATCAGTATATAAAATCAGAATGATTAATAGCTCAATTACTTAACATTAATTTTAAAGCAATTTTGCCTTCAGGCAAATACGGCACGTACCACGTGCTGCGCAGGACGTAAAGAGGTCGTTTGCTTCAGGAGCACCTTCTGTGGCTTTACAAAGTGTTATGTACAGTCTTGCTAGTTGTTACAGATGTGTATCAATATTTTTAAAGGCCTCCCTGCAACTTTAGGGGATTCATGAAGTAGCTCACTTTTATTTGGTTTATGTCATTTACAGCTTGATGGGACTTCTTTCTGTTTTCCCTCCTGCAAGTATTCAAATGCAAATCTAGAAAACTCTTGAGTTTCCCACCTTCAGAACAGTCTGGGATTCCTGCTGTATGTGAAATACTTTTAAAATCCAGACAAAAGACTTCAAAAGCAAGAAGGCATTTTCTTCATAGAAGTCATACACTTTGAGCTGATCTGATGATGCTTTGGGGACCTTTGGAGTGTTTGGAATTGCCAGGACTTATGCATCAAGTGAGAAACGTGGGTTCACATCTTGTGTTTTGAGAAAGTGGAATCTATCATGGGGCCTTGTAACGGTTTGGGCCAGCTCTTGGACTAAATTTTACAGACTATAGGGACACTTGACAAGGAAAATCTTAACTGTTAAGATCCATGGCATCAAATCAAACCGAATTTTGGTAGTAGATAATGAAGACTCTATTGATGGTAGTTCTGCTCCTCACTGGAGAGATGCAGTTTTCTCTGGTTGTTTCTCCAATTTAAGTCTTGAAAAGAATGCATTTTTTTAAAACCACCAGCATTCCTTAAAAATACCTATTTCACATGAAAAATCAGTACTCCCATGTGTAACATGGAATGATCCTTGATGTTTTTTTACTGGAACTTCACTTACACACAGAGCAGGACAGTTAAGTTTAAAATGTAGAGTAATATTGTCTATTTCAGGCTGAGAATAATACCCATACTGTGCTGTTTTATGATGTGGTTGTAGTTCATAAGCAGGATTGCTAGGACAGATGCATCACTACATTGGGAACGCTGAAAAATTTGCATCATGAAATTGTGGGAAGCTTTTCCTTCATGTGGGATGATAGAGGGAAGAAGACCAGACCCAAAGTCCTGTCTCTGTCAGGTTTTTATCAGTTAGGTTATCTGATTCATCCTCCACTGATAAGCCTCCTCGCTTGCTTTAGGAGCCCTTTTCTGTTTTATCCTGCCTGACCTCTCTGATCTGCCAGTCATCTATTAGCACAGCTCTGAAACCTAAAGCTTATCTTAAGTGGTTGAGCTCATGATACTGCTTAGAGGGACATTAGGAGAAGTCATGCAATTGCAAGCTTGCATAAGGCACCATTAAATTGTTTCTGTCTGATTCAGTTTATTAATTTTAATTTTATACACTTGTGTGTGCCTGGGATGATGCTTTTATTTCATTGCTTTGTCTACATTCCTATATTGAGAGTCCCTTCTCCTGTGCCAGTCTGATGCTAAATTTGATTTATTGGACACACTGATGATTTCTATTAAGTATTTTTGATGTGCAAGTTGAGCCACACTGATAAATGTAATTCAGAAATGGTGCCTGGTTTTAATTGTGTGGGTTTTGTTAACCAGGCACAAAATTTAATTATCCCTTCATGTTACTTTATTGATACATAAGCATGTGCAACTGCTACTCTGAGCATAGGAAGAGACAAGTAGAAAGTATGAACCCAAAGGAGAGGTGGAAAAAGGGGGACAGCATTGCTTACTTTGGGGATTTTTCTATTGTACCCCAAACCCTAGACTGAAGAAAATAAAAGCAAAAATTAGTATTTATATGAGTATTGTCAGACTCAAAAGGCCAGACCTTTTGCTCTTCTGCAGGATGCTGAGTTGGAAGGATTCTTCATGAGTGCCCCCACCAGTAGTTATTTTACAGGTATTTAATGCTGTGGTGTTGAATTTGGCTGTCCTGGGGAGAGCTGCACGTGGCAGCCACCGCACTTGTGTTTTTGAGGGTATCCTTTTCATTTTGAGCAAGATAATAAGTTGAGCCAGATAATAAAAGAATGAATTTTCAGTTTGATAAGCCTTAAAACAAGCATATTGTGTGCGTAACAGGCGTGGTTCTTTGTAGCACTTTGTAGAGTTGTGTGTGGTTTTGTTTTTTCCCCCTGACATCTCTCTGGATAAGTACTAGGGAACTTAAGATCAGGTTTGGATAGGCCAGCGTTAGGAGCAGGTAGGGTAGTAAGACTCTGTAAGCTTCACTTCTGCAGGCCTGTCCTTCTTTGCTGAGTTTTAGCGATGAAAAGGAGCGAGCTTACCCCAGGATTTTAAGAGCACATATTCTAATAGAACTTGGCAGTTCAAGGGCTAAAGAAGCATTTTAATCTTTTGTGCCCACCCAGTCTCTATACAAATGTAAATAAGTCTGTCTTTAACAATTTGCCAAGAAATGTGGTTTTAATTTGTTAGCAGCAATCCCACTCCCTGCAGCTCTTTCAGAGTCAAGTCACAAGTCTGGCGGTGCTTTGACGTTTTTCTCTGTCATGGTGTCATTGTTTATATGATGTCTGCTTCTGCTGTCCTCCTTTTTATGCCTGGAATATTTTTCTTTAATTATTTCAGTGCCTAAAAGGAATTTGGGATTACTAGACAGGATGAGAGCAGATTAGCTTTTTTTCTTTCTTTAACAAGTCCTGAAGTTCCCATAGGAAATAAGTAGCATTCTCAAAACAGGCAGTGTTTTTTATTTTTTTTTAATTAACTAAAATTATTAAGTCTAATAAAGAAAATAAAGGAAGTATCACCAATAATGGCTGAGTGTCTTAGTAGTATATGGAGTGCCCATTGTTGTTATTTATGACTCTCTCTGACTTCTATTGTGGACTTATTCCAGCCTTAGGGAGTTTACATCACTCCTAACAGCAAAAGGCTCTCTGGTTCCCACAGAGTCTTTCAAAGACTGACTCATATGCCTTATGTTAATTGTTCAGCTCTCAAAATACAGCACTTACAGGGTGTGGTTCCAAGGGGAAAATCTACTGTACTTAGAGGGCATGTTCAGAAGTGTTTCACATATAAATCATTTTTATTTTTAATATTTTTTTAATGCCTTAACCCTTTTCTGTCACTGCTTTATGTGATAAGTGATTAGAACACCAAACAAAAGGTTGATAACAACGGAGCGAGGGAATGTGTTTAGCTCTTCCACTCTGGACCAGTAAGCACAGTCTGATTCAACTCATGAGCGATGTGGCTTCATCATCTCTGCCCCTCTCCAGGGTCTGCTCTTCACACCCTGGCACGACAGTACACTCCAGCAAAGGGTTGTGCACCATTCACAATCAGAGGCAAGTTAGAACTCGGGGTTATTGTTTCTCTGCAGTAGTGAGTATGTGTGGACGGGAACTGTCCCCAGTCCTCCTCGGGACTGTGTCCAAAGCGCTACTTTCCACCCGTTGTTTACCACATCTACAAGAACAGCTTTAGCAGACTGGTGATCATTTCCTGGTGTGCCATGTTGATGTCCTCATCTGAGGACTGAAGAACATCTGATAGAATTAACCTTAAATGTGAAGCAGAAAAAGGAAAGTTCAAAAGCTGCTGCTTGTGCTTCTCTTCTCTGGCTAAGTAAGAGTGCTCTCCGGCTGCTTCGATGCAGGATGATTGTGCAAGATCCTTCAGTCTGAGCTGTGTGAATGTTTCTGCAAATCAGAGGACTTTCTTTTACAGTTCAGAGTATGTGTCCTCCCTTAAAATTAGCAACACCCTTTGAGTACCTTAATAACATTCCCTTCTGTAATAGTTTACAAAATATGAAAACGTATTAGTCAAATTAGGGGAGTCCGTACCTCTAACAAGAATAGAAACAGCAATTAATCCCTCAGATTAAACTAGTTAGGCTTGATTTCTGAGGTTTAACTCATGTTGCATGTATGTCCCATGTGTTTTCTGCCTGCTGTAAACACACATGTTGCAGCATTAGTGGACAGAACTTCGTACATCTGTCAAAAGCACACAAACACGTTTGCGTAATGTGCCTCCACAAGGAAGGCTCCAAACAGCTGTAGTTATTTAAACTGCCAAAATGGCTTTATTTCTTTGCCTGACCACCCTTTTTCTGCTTACAAAACAGGAAGTTGTTTTCTCACTGTCTTTATTCTTCTGGAAAGTGCTGTGAGGTTTACCCCCCTCTCCTTTCAAATAGAAATAAAACTAAAACTGGGTAGGGCTTAATCCTTTTTAAGTGACAGGTTCCTGAGGGGTGTTCCAGCCAGTGGTCAGGTACATGCTTTGGCCTTGCACCTCTACTGTCTTTCTCTGCTTTCCTCCATTCTTTTGTATTCCTGGGTGCTAGCTTTACGGTGCAGAGCACGAGACAGTCTAAAAAAGCACTCCCTACCCATGGTGAGTCCCAGTCGGAAGTTGCATCAATCAGGCTGATGAAGAAAAATGCTATAAAAGAATGCACAAAGCCTCTTCTCTTCTTGACTCTGCCACGTTGGGGTTGTTTTTTTCATTCCTCTTTTCTCCATAGCCTCAGAGATAAAACTTTTTTTAAAGTATGTGGTAGTTAATAGTGAAGTCAGCAAATGGCCCTTCTCTCATTGAGATTGTTTCGTTCTGAAAGGAAATGCTCACAGCTTGAAGAAAAAGAGCATTTTCCTTCCCTCCCTCTTGTCCCAACCTCATATTATATAAAACCATGGTGCTGCTGTTAGCTGAGACCAGAAAGAATTCCCTTGTTGTCCCATAGTAGCCAACCACTACAATCTGCAAGCGTTTGAAAGTTAGCATTAAAAAAAAGCTTTAACCCTTGCCTCCTTAAGTGAGCAAATAATACTTTTTGTATATTTTTTTCCAAAGTATGGAAAATTATAAGAATTCTTCTGAGAATAAGTGTACGAGATCACTGCGCCAGTCAGTCTCTTCAGGAAAAAAAGACTGACAAACATGCTCCTGTCTGCAAGAGACATTCCTGGCATTTGTCACAGTTTGAGCCACAAAGATGTCAAATATTTGCCAACAGTTTCCTCAGACGGTTTGGAAAGCTCCATCCTTTAAGTTGCAGGCTTGTTTGTTTGAGGTATATTTTAGCATATGAAATACGTTCGCTGGGAGTCTGAAAGGGGAGGGTGCTGACTAGACTACCAAATATTAAAAGATTAAAAATGATTCCTGTTTCTCTTAGACTGCAGAGATCAAAATAATAAGGAACATGTGTAAGTCTTAGTCTTCGAAACGGAGTTTTGAGCTGAATAATCATGGCTTGATGTGTCATGTTTTTAAACCTGGGTTTTCTTTTGGAGCAGGAAGAAGAACTTTCCAGGGCCACGTCTGAATATTTTACTGGGTCTGCTGAGAACAAGACGCTTAAGATTAGTCTGAATGAGCAGCTAAAGCAAGACATCTTGAAAAAAATGTATGTTGCTGGGTTTGGTAAGGCGTTAAACTTGTGAGCTGGGAAAGTTTGGATGTATGTAGAACCTAGCCTGTGTAATAGAATTTCAAGGAATAGAAGCTCCTTTACAAAAGATGATTTAAATTACTAAGAGATTACTTCTCTGGTGTGGATGAGCACATAATACGACCGTTGTTTGCTACGGCATGAGAAAAGCTCTTACAACCCACATAGATATCTCACATAGCACTAGGCAGAAGCAAAACAGGGTGTTTTTTCCTTGAACGAAGCTCTGAGCCAAAATAAATATTGGATGCTCGAAACTGGTGAAAAACACTTTGCAACATTTTTTTGTTCTGTTTTTCACTTTGAGAAGCTGCAGTGTAATGCAGTGTTAGTCTGTGTTTGGTCACAGCTGAAGACTGCCCATGGTGCAGCGGGTGGGGAGGGTTAGTTGTTCAGCTGAACATTTTACTGGCCATCCTTTGCTGTACCAGGATGCCATTCTTTCTTGTGCAAGCTGCCGGTAGTCCCAAACCAACTGTGGAATTAGGGATTTGCTGTGAACCCCCCGACAAGTTTTCTTTTTACCTGTCTTGTGTCATCTGTGTTGCCTTTAGAAATGAGATTAGATTTGGAGCTATGCCAGCTCTGCCTATTTTGGAAGAGCCCTCTTGCTGAAGAGTTAGATATGCCGACCTGGGAACTGCTCGGCTTTAGCTGAGCAGCAGAAAGCGGTCCCAGCACGAGACAGTCTCTAGTAATACCTTGAAACACAGCATTTGTGGCAGGGGGGTTGGAACTCTATGATCCTTGGGGGTCCCTTCCAACCCATACCATTCTATGATTCTATCTTACATAGGCAGCTTCAGTACTTATGCATAAAGTTCATCTTACAGCCTGTGTGAAATCCAGGTTTGTAGGTGAGGAGTGTTTATGTGTTGATGCTCCATCGTGTCCCTTGTGATCCCATTTTCCTGTATAATTCCTTTTAGAATATCATCTACTTGCATTACCTCCGTCCTTCCCAGATGAATGGGCTTGATATTAGATGAGTAGTGGTTAACTTTAAAGTAATGCTTTGAAATGTCCTGGGAAAAATTCCAGAGGAACATTTTAAAACAGAGATTAGAAACTCTCACACAGAGATGTGCACGCTGCCTCTCCCTGCCTGCCCCCCCCCGCTATTCCTCAGATATACATTATGCATGTGAATAGATGGGAATGGTTTGAAATCATTTAGGCACTGATGAAATAACTATTTTATCTAGCCAGTTTGGGAAGGAATTTAATATACTTATTCAGTGTTGACCTTTCACATTTGTAATGAATCCAGTTCTGCCTCTTGGAATAGAATGTGAACTCCTTCATGGCTTAGTCATTAATAAGTCGGGTTCCCCTAGTGCAGTGGAAAATCAGATGGATAACGCTTGATATTATCCACACCAGTCAAACATTTCTGCTTGTCAAAATGATATGCAGGGGTTTTTTTACTGTATCCCAAGAGATGGCTGCCCTTGTGGCATTTCAGACTTAGTAAGAGGGGCATGTTGAGGCAGTAAAGATTCTTAATTTAAAACCAAATTTCCTTCTTATTGCAGTATGAAAAGGAAAAAACCAAAGAAAAATAGCACGAGCAAGCCTCAAATCAGCAAGGACTCCAAGAAAGTGTGTCTTGGCTCTGTGGATTCACAGGGAGGGAACAGAAAGAACGACTGTCGGACTTCTCTCAGTCCTCAGCCTGAAGGGAAATGCAGGAGCACAGGACAGCTAAAGGACTGCATAAACACAGCTGAGAGCAGCTTGGAGCTTCCTGTTTTAGAGCTGGAAAATTATGTTAATCGGGGACAGCCAGATGATGTTAGCAGCCAGCAAAAACCTCCCACTGCGGAGTGGTTGAAGTCGAGTCTTCTAAGTGAGAACCTTCCTTGGAGCTCTGAGTCAGCACCGCAAAGTCCAAAAGAAAATCAAAAGGTGACCAAAACAGAGGCTCAACAAGAGAGCTGTGGCTCAGAAGAAAACTTAGAGCATTTCACAAGAGTGTCCTGTGAAGGGACTGCTCTAATTCCTGGCAGTTCAGAAATGAGTAAGTGCAATGATGGTTGTTTAGGTCTCTTCCTGGAGGAGAAGACCCCGCTGAATTCCGGGTTGTTTACAGAAGAAGGCATGCTGAAGACTCTGTCTAATGAGAACTCGCTGACTTTGAGAACAAGGCTCTCCAGACCTCTTTCTGTGAGGAACAGTATCGTGCAGGCAAGCCAAAATGAGCCAAGTGCAACCACTGAAGAATTGCCTGTGATGCCACCAGCTTGTCTAGAACCGCAGCCAGTGTCTTCAGAGAAACTTAACCAAAAAAGAAAAAAAGAAGTTGAAAATGGTCTCAGGAAGTTAAAACTTCGAAGGCTTAAGAAGTCATAAAGTCTGAAATATTACTGTGGTGGCATTAGTGGACAGCCAAATTTGTGTCCAGAAAGAATACACAAAAAGTAGGAAACAATTTGAAATAATGAGCAGGAATAAAAAAGCAAAATCCAAACTAGGTAAAACTTTTAAAGAAAATTTAGTTAACAAAGTATCTTAGTCATTTGGAACGGTGGTGGAGATTATTCTTTTGAGTCCTTATGAATTAGCATAAATATTGGACAAATATTGTAGAAAGAACAATGTCTTGGAAGATTTCCTAAGAAAAATTTTAGGTTTATGTCCAGTTTAATACTATTAAAGTCATATCAGCTGGTGACAGCAAAAGTTAAAACCACTGCAGCTGCTATTATTCAGTGGTTTGCTTGATTCTGAACACATAGCTTAGTTTAGTAAAAATTAATCCTTGGAGTTAAGAAGTTTGGGCTTCTTCAGATTATCTTTACAACAGTAAAGCAAACTGAGGTTATTTCAAATAAATCTTGAACCAGGGTTTAATGCTGCTGATAATTTAAGGCTCACTTTTATAATTTGCACTCAAGTTTCGATGTGAACATGTATTTCCAACCCCAGTTGGGGAGAGAAGCGATGGAGCGTTCTGGCTATGGAAAAATGAAGGTTGGTTTTGTACACACAGTCACCTGGATGTGCAAACATTGCTGCTGGGATCAGTTTGTACATACATATACATACACATCTTCATGCATTCCTGGTTCAAAATCAGGCCTCATTTGTCCTTGTGAGGATGAGGTGCTGGTTTTCAGGTGTTAGCAATACCAAGGTCATTTGTTATTTTAAGGTAGAGGTAATTTTTAATTCTATGGTGCTCTTTAATACTGCTTTTGTAACTTGTATGCTGATGTGCTAAGGAAATGTAAGGTTATTTCATGCTTTTAAAAATGGTTAAAATAAAATTAGAAGCTGTTTTCTTTCCTCACTCTCAGAATCAGTGTGGCCACGGGGGTTTTATGTGGAGCAGTTTTGGAAAACCTTACTGACACATACTTAGGACTGTGGATACCCTCATTTAGGTTAATAAGACATCTCACATTAGAGTTGGTGGCATAACGTGGGTCTGTCCTTAGGACAGTTAGCGACTTGGCAGTTGCCAGCATGATGCTGTTGATCAACCAGCATCTTTCTGCTATAAGCAATTGCTTCTGCCATAAATAAAGAAGATCCTGCTAGAAGAACCTTTCCCTTTTTCTCTTTCAGCCCGTTTGTGTGATGTTTCTCATGGTACTTTGCAGGCAGGTCGCTAACCTTACCGCTCTTCAGGCTCTGCCAAAAGGCCTTTCCTAGTAGCCAGCAAAACTGAGGCTGCAAATGAACCTGGGTGTGGAGGAAGACTTAGCCTGAGGTATGTCACCTGCTATCTCCTGTGTGGGCTCGAGATACTGGGCCAGGAAGGGAGTAAAAAGCCCCTTTGTGATGGGCTTTCAGGAGGTATAAGGATATTTAGTTAAGTTCCTCTCAGAAAAATAAAAGTAAGTAAGAATCATTTAATAGTTTGTATTAAAGTTTTCACGTGTATTTTCCAGCTTTTTAAAGTGCTTACAGAAAACCAACAGGACAAAAGCAGTGCAAGCATATATTCTAGCCTGCAGATTTAACTTTCCATTATTCCTACTCTGCTTTGGCTTGGATCTTTGTGAATTTCCCATGATGTTTTTGGCTGTAAGAGATACCTACAGGAGAAGATCAGCAGATTACACAGTAACAGACACATTGTGTTTACCAAATTCAGTTCTTCCCATTGTATTCTGGTTAGGAAAATGACCTCATGCTTGCTTTTCCAAACTGGCAAATGCACTAATGGTGTCTGTGAAAATTGGGGGTGATCTTGAACAAGTACACCCCAAACTATCACTGCTAACAGGTTTGGATTCTGCAGCTTCCCTTCCTCTCACCTTTCTCCTCTCCAAACCCATTTAACTCAAGTGTAAAAACCAGAAGGCAGCTGTTGTTATATATTATAGTTAAACCTTATAATTACAATTTAAATCTTGAGTAACACACTTGCATGAGCCCTTACAAATAAGAGTCACACATTTATAGTGGGCTTGGTTACATGAAATCATCGTCTATGTAGTTAGGAAAGCTCTTTTTTTTTCCTTTGGGATACTTTATGTTGCTCAGAGTGCTGTCCTCCTTTTAAACAGTGATCTTGGAGTGCCAGGGAGCGTAGAGCTAGGTGGGTGAAAGGTGTGAGAGCCTGGAGTCTGAGCAGACTCCAGTGGAGTTTCTCTAAGGTGCATGGTTCCATCATTCTGACTGTCACTTCTGACTCCTTAGGTTCCAGGGCTGTTTTTTGAAAGACCCTCTGCTCTCTAGCTGAAATTTACTTTGCAGAGCTGTCTTGTGGCTCCTCAGAAACATGTTTATTCTGGGAAAAGTGTTGGATTCATGGTCACTTCTGCATTTTAGATCATTTGCTGCTTGAAATAGTTCACTCTTCTGTCTGTGCAGCGAGACCATCATAAAAGTTTCCCCTTTGCAGCCCCCAGGGTGCTTTACATGGCGCTGTGACATGCAGGCTGTATGTTCATATATGCCTGGCTTATCTCTCTCATCTTCTCAGCGTTTCCATGTAGCTGCACGTGGGTGACTGGCAGAGGTGTGGGCTCAGGGGCTCTTGAACCACAAACCTCATTTCCTAAATTGGGTTTAAGGGGAAGAAAAAAGAGACTGTAATCTGAGCCTAGAGTAAAACCAGCAGTTTGCAACTCTTGGCCTTGGCTTTCTATTACCAATTTCCTTCAGAACAGCATTATCTGGTACCTTCCTGATAAAAGTGATAACTATTTGAGGCTCTGTTCCGTTCTGAAATGACCATTGGGGCACAGAAACTATTTCTTGGGTTCAATTTTTGTTCCTTCTGTTTGGTTATTTTCATTTTCAGACCTCTGAACTCCTGTGAAATATGTGTGGATCTGAGGCTGGCTAAAGCCCACAATGCAGAGCTCACACTGAAAAATAAATGTTTGTCTCAAAGAGAAATAACTCTCTATTCCAAACTGAAAGCCAGCGTTGGGCTTTCTGTTGGGTTTGTGTTGGGTTTTCTTTTATCCTATGAATCATCTGGTTGATTTGGTCTGTGTTGTTTGCTGATAGAGAAACCATCCTTTCCTCACCAAACACTTTCTAATGTGTACAAACTATCATCCTTTCCATTATTCTTTACATCAAAGCAGCTAAAAATATTTGTTTAGTGAATTTTTTGTGTGTAATCACACATCAAAAGCTAGACCAGCCTTTTACATTTTTGTTTATAAAGAGGGTAGAGGGCTGGTGTAAAAATCTCCCTGGCCCAGTGTCCATCAGTAGGGAGGTTTTAACTAACAAGAGTTATTTTGAGTAATAAGCTTGGTGCTAGTTCTGGTATCTGTCAGCTTGTAGTTCTGCGTGCCAGGGTCTAGACTGTTCTGTAGCTGCATTTGTGGTATGCTCAGCTTGAATAATTTCAAGAGTACCTGTTTCTAGCAAAAAAAGGAAAATTTTAGGAGCCAAAACTTCCCCCTGCTACAGAAAGTTTTGCTCAAGTGAGGTGTTAAGTAGAAGGTTTCAAACTGTGTTAAAAGAGTCTTTCAGCCAGTGGTGGGAAGTGTGGGTTGGCCTCAGAAATGAGCTTTCATAGAAGGCACTGCTTGCCTCTTTGCTTTTTCTGCTTTTGCCTTCTCTAATAAGCATTAAGTAGCATCCAGAAACCTCTGTGGAGGAGATGATGTGGGCTGGGGGAGCAGCAGCACAGCGAGCCTTTCATCAAAGGGCTGTCAAAGCCTTCTGCAGCTGAACCAGGGCTGGATATGGATCTGCTGATTTGGAGAGCTGGGGCAGCATCGAGGGCAGGCAGTTTCCTCAAGGGAAAGCCAGCTGGCTAAGGAACTCATCCTGCGCGTTCCTTCATCAGCCTCGTGCACATATCTTTGAGCACAGGTCTCCCACCTTGTCACCTTCCTGTCCCCCCGGGTGATTAAAGCAGAACCTGGTAGCACATGCCCGTGCCCCTTCTGCAGTGGCAGTGAGGTGACATTTGTAGACGGGGACTTTTCAGCCAGTTGGTTGGTGTCAGCTGTTGCTGAGACGTGAAAATGCTGTAGTGTCACAGGGAATTTCAGCTGGAACCTGCCCAGGGAATTAACCTCTTGTGTCCTGCCTTGGCTATCCATTTCAAACATTCCAGAGCTGGGAATTGGTTCCTGTGAGAACTGACAATGCACCTTTTTTGAATGAGAATTTCACTGATTTGTCCCATTCCATCAAAGTTAGATCCCTCGGTGTAACTGAGATGTACCTCAGGAGCTGGAATTGGTAATCCAGCTCCATAACTGCTTTTATTTGCTGCTAGAATAATTGTTTTGATTTATGCCTTGGATCTTTAAAGAAAAATGTCTGGAGCTGTAATACTGGAGATGGGCATGCTCCTTTTTAATATTAATATGATCTCATAGCACTGAAATGAAAAGAACAGAGATTTATTTCTCCACCCTGTAGAGAAACTGGTTGAAACAATTTGCACATCACAGAGAAGGCGCTTGCTGGGAGATCAGGGCTGGAACCCGGGTCTGACGGCCCGTCTGATACCACATGGCTCCACTGCTGCCCCAGTGCTAGGTAAGCCATCTGCTGAACCTCCCTCCAGTGCCCAACAGACTGTTCAGTGCCTTCACCCCTTTCCTCCTCCTCACCAGAATCAATCACTGCACAGCACTGTACTGGTTCTCCCCCTCTGTTGGGAACAGTGGGTGACCTTAGAAAGGAAACAGTGTGCAGTGGTAAAGGGTAATCGTGGTGGGCTACTGGTGTTGGTATTGACAACGAGGGGAGGTTGAAAAGTTCTTAAATTATGTTGCCTTGGAAGGGGAGGGGGAGCTTATGCAATCACTCCCATCTTCTGGGGAAGAAAAGGCTGAATTTGGTACCCCCTGTGTTGGAGATTCTCAACTTATGCATGCACAAGTAAAACTGTTAAGCCCCTGCCCTGTGCATGGGCATCCGGACAGCGGTGGAGGTGAGACTCATGTTAGCCCGATGGCTGGAGCAGCCACACAAGGGCTGCCAGGTGAGTTGGGGAATTGTTCCATCTCCAAGGAGCAACAGTGAGTGTAACCATGTAGGTTTTCTAGCTCTGTAGTAACCCTTGCTGTGACTGTCTGTTAGCTGGTGTGTCTGTGGAAGGGAAAACAGCTTCATCAGCGAACGTGCGTGAGGATGCTGATCTCAGGGTTGGGCCCTGAACTGGTTTACGCTACTCCCTCATGAGGCTTCAGATGTACAAGCGCTGGCTGGCTGGCATGTGCTCCTCTTGGCAATGCAGCACTGGCTGTCCCAAGGCTGCCTCGTGCCCCGTGACATGGCTGTATTGACATTAGGGCTGAGGTAAGGTGCATGATCAGCACCTTTTCACTAGTTACCTCTATGTGAGATGGGCCCTTTCCCCGCTTTGATGTGGCTGCATTCAGCGTGAGTTGAACCAAACCCAGATTCAGCAGGTTCAATGTGCTGCAGGTAGAGTGAAGCTGAGGGTGCTAGGGGAACTCACTTTATTTCGGGGCTTTTTTAAAACTCCTCAGTGCAAGTGGCATCTCAGGGGGCACCTGCTTTCTCGGTCTTAGATGAAGAATCCTGAGAGCAGCAGGGAGCCTCCTGACCCTCTTCCCAGGGTAGTGTGAGCTGTGAAGGGGCAACATGTCATTTCCACAGGAACAAACAGGTTTTGGTATTCTAATGGGAAAGCCTTACACTTAGGCCCACGGCATCCTGGCTTGTGTCAGATACAGTGTGGTCAGCGGGTCTGAGGAGGTGATTGTGCCCCTGTACTCAGCATTGATGAGGCCGCACCTGGAGTGCTGGGTCCAGTTCTGGGCCCCTCACTACAAGAAGGACATCGAGGTCCTTGAGTGTGTTTAGAGAAGGGCAACAAGGCTGGTGAAGGGGCTGGAGGGCAAATCCTATGAGGAGGGAGCTGGGGATGTTTAGCCTGGAGAAGAGGAGGCTGAGTGGAGCCCTTATCACCGCCTACAGTTACCTGACAGGAGGTTGTAGAGAGGTGGGCAATGGTCTCTTCAGCCAGGTGACAGGAGATAGGACAAGGGGAAATGGCACTAAGCTGTGACAGGGCAGGGTCAGATTAGATGTTAGGAGAAAGTTCTTCACTGAAAAAGTTGTGGGGATGTGGAACAGACTGCCCAGGAGGGGGTTGAGTCACCATCCCTGGGTGTGTTTAACAGACGGGTAGATGAGGTACTTAGGGATATGGTTTAGCATAGGGTGGGAACGGTTGGATTCGATGATCTTAAAGGTCTTTTCCAACCTTGTGATTCTGTGATACTTCATCTTTCTGGTTATTTTCCTGACAGCGGAGACCACCACTCCGTACAGCACCCCCAGCTTGGTGGGGGGTTGGTCTGGGCTTTGTGATACTTTCTATTTTAAATTGCCCTGTGTACATTTTGAAGCAAACTCTGGGATACCAGGATATAATGTAAAAATATTACAGCAAGTTCCCAGAATTCTCTTCCTTCCCCCTGTACACTTTGTGCAGGTCTGTTTTTAACACCCTGCAAGGCAGCGCTGAAGTGAGTTAAACAAGGAAAAATAGGTTGTGGATGGAGAAACCCCGTGGTGCCAAAGCTCCTGTGTGGTCAGTGTGGTGCTTCCTAGCACAGGAAAGGCTGGAAATAACAAAGTGGCCGCTGCGCTCTGGGCTCTGACACTGTTTGGAACCTGAGGAGCTCAGGCTTTGCTCTACAATGAGTCTTCAGAGACCTAAGCAGCCTCATCACTGTACTGAAGCCCAGAGATGTGAGGAAGATGATTAGTTTGGCATTAGAAGGGTTACAGCCTCCCCTGGCAGGTGGAAGACACAGGTATTGCTAAGTGGCTGGTTTAGGTGTGACCTGTTTGGTTTATTGCAGAAGTCAGGTAGCAAAGGGAAAGAAGCACTCATGGGATTGGTTTGGTGAGGAATTAGTGAAGTCAGATGGAGTTCATTGGGTTGGCTCCCTGGGCAGCAGACATGACACCTGCCGTTACATGGCACATCAGTGTGAGGAGGAACAGTCCCCCCCTTCTGCAGCAGTGCAGTGACAAGTGAGAAAGCTCCTTGTAAAGTGAGCTTGAGGTTAAAAACTAACATTAAAGAGACGTTACCAGTTGCCTTACCTGTAAAGAAGGGGCAGAGCAGAATCTAGGTCCCTGTCAATCATTTTTACGTGTTGACTCTATTCAGAGAGCAGCGATCTTTAGCTTAAGGAGCCACAGGGGGTAGAAGGCCTCATCTTGCCCAAATACAAGCAGCAGCCTGACCCCCTTTTGCATCATTTTTTGATGGAGGTGGGGAGGTGGTGATACTTGTTCCACCTTACCAGAAGGAAGTTGCAGCTGCATGAAGAAGGGGTGCTAGAACAGCCCCCTCTCCCCAGAAGTGAGGCATTAAAAGCCCTTTTGTTGAGTGTTTTTCAGAGTTTATTTTCTGCTTGACAAAGCACTTTCTGCCCCTGAGATGTCAGGCTACAATGTGGCTCCTTTTGCTCCCAGCTACTTCTATCTGGGGCTACTAGCACATAACCTTGAACAACTCCAGTCTCATCATCATCCTCCTAGAAGCACAGGGAGGTACATGAGCCAAAAGCCACCATGAACAGAGGCCCAGGGCTTTCCCAGCCCTTTAGGGTTTGATTCCCAGCTGGAGGGGAACAGGTCCATTCATGACAAAATCAGCACCAGGTCCTGGAAAC
Organism: Zapornia atra; assembly: GCA_013400835.1. Classification (NCBI taxonomy): domain Eukaryota; kingdom Metazoa; phylum Chordata; class Aves; order Gruiformes; family Rallidae; genus Zapornia; species Zapornia atra. The sequence goes on from VZTU01009623.1 coordinate 75,516, forward strand.
ATAAACCAGCACAGCCAAGGTGTGAGGAGCCTCTGAGCTCAATAACCTCCACGCTCTTTTGTGTTTTCATACAAAAAATTTAATAAATATTACTTTTCAAGATTTATTGCCAGGAACAACACATCAAAGATGCATTTTCATATAACACTAATATCACAATACAAAGTATCTTCATGATCTCAATGGTTAACCACCGAGATAACTATGTTTATAAGCCTTTTGATCTTAAACGTCGTAATAGCACTTTGATTTCCTCACTTGTTAAGGCGGGCAGTGTAATCTATGGCAAACCTACACAGTGATCTTACTGGACATTCTACTGTTCAAGTATTCAACAACTAGCTTATTAGAATACTCCCTAAATGCAGTAGATTACAAAAAAAAAAAGTCAAATCTACAAGTGGTTCAGTATTACATATTCATGGTGAGAAAAAAAAATAATCAGAATTTACAAAATAAGATTGTTGTGTTTCCAACTTCACACGCTAATTTGATATTTTTATTACATGCAACCACTCACATTTCATCTACATAAAGTAAAAGCTCAGTTTTGTTCCCTTAAACTGCTTCTGAGCAGATTCTCTGCCTGTCACTCAGGTTTTTTTCAAGTCTAAAGCAGCAAAAAAAAAATTTTTCTCTAGTCTAATCTTCTAAACTGCCTCAGTCAGTACTTACAAATAGTCTTAAAGTGATACTATGGAAGGTGTTTCAAACGTTTGGACATTGTACAAAAACCAGCATCAAGGCCTGAGAGCCTATCCTATTAAAAATAAACTATTTTAGAACACCTTAGTTTTGGCATATAGGTAACACGTAACGAGAAAATAAATTCGAAATAAAGAAGCCACAAGCTTAGGATGCTATCAAAAACCTTCAACTCTAAACAGGTACATATAAATAAAAAGGAATGATATTTTAAGGCTCTTGATTATTAAGTTAATAAATCAAATATACACAGTGATTAATAAAAAAAGAATTATTTACATATCTATACAAACTTCTATTTTTGACACATTTTTCCTCTTTAAATTCTTCATTTACCAGCAACTGCTGACAAGTTCCCCCCACCCGCCCCCCAACAAAAATACAATAAAAAAATAAATAATAAACTTATTTCTGATAGTTGCTGTGGTTCCGAGCTGCAAAGGCACTTTCAAATACAGAACTAGTTGTACGTCACCATAAAACCAATATACAAAAAACTCAAATTCAATAAATATAAATAAAATGTATTCATTCTAAAGAAACTGTCTAAGAAGTGGGGACATCTGGCAGGGGAAAAAAAAAAATCACCCCAAAAATTAAACACTAAGGAAGAGTAATAAGGCTACGTAATACCTTACGGAATGGTTCCGTGATGCGTCAGCTACTGATGGCTGAATTTAGGCCAGGGCACTTTTGACTAGTTTTGCATAGATGTGAAATGCAGCACTTGGTATTCCAGCCAACCACAGCAACTATCATTGCCAGTGTAAGCCAGCTTGTCAAAACTTAAATTAACACAGGGATTCTAAGTAAATAATAGCCTCGGACTCAAATATTACACAACAGTTTAAGAACTACACGCTCTTGAGTGCCTTTATAGTGATATCTAAAGGCCCTGCACGGCAGCACCCCGCTGTCTGCTATACGATGTACTCCATCCGATTTAGGCTTTGTGCACTTTCCAAGTCTCTGTTGTCCTGTTTATTTGTCCAGTTTGGGTGTTTTGTTGGCGTGCTGTTGGGGGGCTTCTCCTCTCTGTCTACCAAAGTGTACGCTGGCTGCTTGGCAAATCGGGCCTTCTGCTGGTGTTTGTCCATGTCGTCTTCCTCCACCTCGGAGTTGTGTGTCCTTATTTTGGCGATTTTAGAGTTTTTGTTTTCGTAGTCTTTAATGGGGACAGTGTTTGCTCCGTGTTTCTCAATGGGGTTTTTTATCTGGTTCAGCTGCTCCCTCACGTTGTTGGTAGTGTTGTCATCAGACGCTGTGTGAGTATGGCTGCTCTGCTTTCTGCGCTTCCGCACGCACCAATAAAACACAGTTACCAGGCAACAAATCCAGGCTACTGTTAGGACCGAGCTCAGTAATGGCACCAGGAAATCTGGAAGAGATGCAAGACCAGTTAACCTTGCTGCAAACCAGGCGTGCCTGCCCAGGCTGTCTACGGAGAACACACATCTCTGTTCTTAAACCTTGCTTGTTCCCTGGGGTCCAGGTGGGAGCTAAGGAAAAGCTTGGCTTTTTTAGAGCACGAGGCTCTCAAAGCGAGTTTAGGACTCGGGACTATTCTGATGGCCGTGGTGGAAACCTGCTTCCCCTTACGCACGGAGCCAGGCATCCCTGGCACATCACACTCTCTCTGGGCCTGGAGCCCAAGGGCAGCCAGATCTGTACTTGCTGCGGGTGCCTGCCAGGAAGATGCCAGTGCTACATGGGCAGCAAACAATGGGCACTTCTGACCCTAACAGGGAGCTCATCATCCCTGGGCAGCAGCAGCACCAGGTAAACACAGGGGAGCTGGGAGCCAGCCACATGCTTCTTTCTTCCTCATTTCTCCATAAGGTCTGAAAGGGAGCAGCAGCCTTCCACAGGTTTAGGCTGCTGTTTCAGAGCAGTTTTGGAACTTCTGTTTTTAAAAGTGGAAAGATCATGGTGCAAAGCCTCCTTGCTGTTCCCAGTTAGCAGGGCAGAGGCAGGGATTCTGCTACAGCTCCCCCCAGCGAGAAAGCTGAAAGGCTGCTCTGGTCACAGCACACATACAAGCTCTGGGAGACAAGGCCAAGCTCACCTGTTTTGTTTTTCACTGGCCGCCTTTGCACTCTGACTTCCGCCACTGCAGCAATTAGCGTGTTGTTGCCGTCGCGCTTACTGACGAGGTCAATAATCTTATCTGTGATGTCTTTGATTGGGTTTTCATCTTCCCCAATATCTTCTGCAGACTGTGGAAGAAGTCACACCATTAGCACCACCAAATGCCAGATCTGATGCATGGGTAATTCTGCTATTTATAGACTTTCGCAATCGGTTCCAGCTCTTGGGTGCTTTCAGTGTTTAAAACAAGCAAGCAGAAAGCCCAGTTATGGGCAGAAATCAGTAATGCAGAATTTCTGTCCCCATCTTTAGAAAGAAGACAACCCCCCCACCCCAAAAGCAGAGCTCATGAGAGGATGTTCTACTACTCCCTTAAGAGTTGCTACCAGCTGGTAGATTTCACGAATGCATGTGTAACCAGGATTTCTTCCCTGTTCTTAAAGGGAATTGGTATGGAAACAAAACCATGAAAAGTTCTGACAAAGCCAGGAATGGTGGTTTTTACAGACCCCAAATATCCAAGCAATTAACCGCTAAGGCATTAAAAAATATTCAAGGAATACTCACAATAGCGACGTGTATTTCATTATTTGCCAGGTGTGAAGGCTCACAGGTAATGTAGATGGAATATTCAACAGAAACATTCTTCAGAATATTCAGATTCCTCAGTTCACTGCAAATGTGCTCTGTGGTGAGCCCCTGGAGGATATGGAAAAGGTGTTGGTCTTTGTTAAGTATATGTATATGCGTACACACAGACACAAGAAATTATGGTTTGGGGGTGTTTGCCCTGAAGTAAGAGGAGGCGGAATTCCCTCCAAACCAGCTGTTGCTGTGGCATAAAAGCAGGCTGTATTAATCCTCCTCTGCCTTCTGTGCTCTTTGGCAATCAGAGCGCATCAGCCTTTACCATACTCTCACCAGTCCAGAGTCACTTCACGCTCTGGGAAGCGGGCATGCATGTGCCACAGCACAGCAAGCGGTGTTCTGCCACTTACCGGTGCCATCATTTCTTTGTTAAAGGTGAAGGTGATGTTGGCACAGTTGTCCTGGTAGTAAGTGTCAGAGTTGCATTTGGTCTTCACAGGCTGCTGGTTGGAAGGCCAGCATTCCCCCACCGCTGCACAAGGGTGGGTGAAGCAGTGGTCATCTTTAACAGGGACACAGGTGTGGCCAGCCGGGCAGTCGTTATGCCCTTTGGCATGTATCACACAGGGTCGAGGACCACACCAAACCTAGAAGGGGATAAATACCAGTGAGTAACTGCTGTTTACAGGACAGAAGATGGTGAAACCCAAAGCAGGGCACAGCTCACCTTAGAACAGGTGACTTTTCCGTTCAAACACTGACAGGTATTACAGTCATCATCCCACTTAGCCCCATCTGGCATTACTCGAGTGCTAGTAATGCAGGGCCTTCCTGTGACTGGGGAGAGATTGGACACAATTAGAAGGTCAGGAGGAAAAGAATGGAACACAATGCCCTTTCCTAAGTTCATCTAAACTTATCGCCAAGTTTGCCTTCTTCAATAAAGAGACTTGCTTTAGAACAACCCTATCTCACCCACAGCAACCCTTGTGCAGCCACTAACCTGTCCCCAAACAGTTATACAGATCTAGCTACAAGCCTTACGACCAGCTCTAACATCTGAAATACCTTCTTGGCATCCTGGACCACTTCGACCCGGTGGGCAAATGCAACGGTAGCCATTAATTTCATCCACACATGTAGCTCCAAAGGCACAGGGTGAAGACTGGCATTCGTTGATATCTGTGATGGGAAGGAGAGGAAGTAAATAAGAGGAGTTACTCTACAGTATCCCTTTATTTTGTCAAAAATATAGGGTATGAGGGATTTGCCTGTTGGAGCCTTATGTTCATTTTCTAGTGTCTATTTGGAGATAGATTCTTGTTAGCAGCACTCTTAAGATCTCAGAGCAAGCCCTTTGAAGTTTCTGCTCTGTGACACCAACAAAGATCAAAACCTGACCCCTATGGCTACTTAAACTTTTCAAGGGCAAGGCCACATTCCTTCTCACACACACTGACATGCACACTTCCTCTCCTCTGACACACTCCAGTGTTGTCCCCCTACTAGATTCTCCATCCAATGACAGAGTTACAGCCCTCCCCAGTCGTGTTGCTACTGTGAAACTTCTATCTCCGTGGCTGTTATTAAAAAAAGTGTTAGTGTCCTCCTACCTGTAATTATTATTAAATTACAGGGAAGTGCACACATCACCTCAGGGCTTGTAGGAAGATTATTAATTGACAAGGTTTTTGGCTGGCACACTTCCACCTCGAGCAGAAGCCTATGCCACACAAACACAGGCTAGCTGGGAAGACTGCCCCAAAGGGCATTTTGCCCACTCAGCTGAACCAAGTGGTTTCAGCTCTGGCTGAAGGGACTTGAAGATTTCTATTCTTCTTAGCACAATTCCTGCCCTCCCCAGGTACAGAAGTCACAGGATATCTATCGTTAATAGAATCTACCACTTAATTAAGATTATTGTCTCGCAACATGATTCAAGTGAGACAAAATACAATAAAGTTTAAAACAAAAATAAATCAAGGTAGAGCACTGTTGAAACACTTACTGATCCTGCAGTCAGGACCTGCAAAGCCTGGAGCACATTCACAGCGGTACCAGTTGTCTCCATCCACACAGGTGCCACTATTATAACTAGGAAGAAAAGTCATTATACACATTAAAACAACTGCTACAGAAAATTAAAATAAACCCCCCACACGAAAGAGGAAAGATTAACAGATTCAACTTACCAAGGATGAGGACTGCAGTCATTCGTGTCTGCAAAGCAAAGACAGCCACCATCAAATATCCAGGCTTTGGCTAATACAGCTCCACTGTTAGTAAGGAATGATCAAGCTTCCCCACATGCCCAAGTTACACTTAGCTCAACTTCAACAAAAATATGCTCAAATTCTCTGCTAAATTGATTCCAGGCTTCTACCACGAAATTTGTTAACTCCATGGTGGAACACATGTACAGAGGAAGAGATCCTTGTAAAGAATCTAACGGGTGGGGGAAAGTGGAAGCAGACAGGGCTGCTCGTAGAAGAAGAATGCAGGAGAAAACAAGACAACATCTGTCTCCACTTAGCTCATTTGCAACTTTCTCATGCCCAGGTCAAGGCTCTATCACATAAAGTCATTAAAAACAAGGATTCAGGTGATGCTAAAGCCTACATCAAACAAGCTTTCCCTTCTGGTTTCAATCTTGACTCCAAGGGCAACAGGATGAGCTAATGTTCTCATCACGCAACACTCTGGAAGAGTTCAAGCAGAGATGACTTACTCTGAGTACACGTGGGTCCTTCCCAGCCCTCCTTGCAGACACAAGTAAAAGAATCCCCGCTGACTACACAGGTACCACCATTGTGACAGGGGTTTGGCAGGCAGCTGCTGTTCCTTGCTGTAACAGAAATGAGATTTGCCACTCAGTTGTTAGAAAGCCGTCAGAATCGAGCCAAGAGGAAAAACTGAGGTCACAGACTCAGCTCTCCATCTGTTTCCCAGTGATTATGCCAGATATTTACCAATGTTACAAGTGGCTCCTTCCCATCCTGCAGGACACGTGCACTTGAAAGTGTCCCCCTCGTCATTACATGTTCCCCCGTTGTTGCACGTTGCCTCATCGCACTGGCTGTCACCTGTGAATAACCCAAACTAGCCTTAATACCAGTCCTTTCTTAACACACTGCAACAAGTTTCAGCAGCCAAACAGAGCACGCCTGTTATGTTTTGGAAACACTGAACTTACGGGAGTGGCAAGTTTTTCCTTTCCACCCATTTTTACATTCACAGAAGAAGTCGTTGACCAAGTCTCGGCAAGTTCCTCCATTGTGGCAAGGGTTTTTACTGCAGTCATTAATATCTGGATATGTTAAAGAGAGAAAACAAGCTAAGCAGTGCTTACAGGATTGACAGACACTTCATGCTCAAAAGGTGTGTGCCCCATCCTTAATTTTGGCCTGCATTTCAGTCACAGATTAAACACTTAAGTCGGTATTTTAAAAAGCTTTGAGCTCTGTCACAGAGATGACAGAATATTCCTCCACATCCCTCCAGGTTGTTTTCATTTTGTTTGTCATCTTGTTTCAGTAAACAAGTGAAAAGGCCTATTACATAAACTGTCCTATCGGTCAGGGGAACGGAGCCAAGTGCTCGGTCTTCCTCTAGTCCCCAGGCTGACAGCACAGGCGCGATGTGCAGATACACCACTCCTACCAAGCTGTGCAACGACGCTAAGGGTTTCTTCCAGAAGTTTATGCAAAGGGAAGAGCAGAACACTGAACAGCAGGAGAGCCTGGGTTTACTCCCGGCCCAGCTTTGTAACTTTAGTTGTGATACAAAAGCCTAGGGCTCGGTGAAAAAGAATAAAAATAAAATAGGGCTCCTTGTCCTCTGCAGCCTCTGACGCAGAATCTGTGTTGAACTGTCATTGGTCACTACCGTCTTAAACACAGTAGCAGCCCTTCCTTCCTGATGTTTCCCCAGAGATCTTTCTGCACGCTGCAGAATAGCTCACTTACTCGCTTCACAGAACGTTCCTTCCCATCCGTCACTACAGATACACTTGTAGGAGTTGATGCCATCGATACAAGTGCCGCCGTTCTTACAAGGGTTGCTCTCACAGTCGTTAATATCTGCAGCAGTTTGGAGAAGAGGGGAGGGGGGAAATAATCAGACTAGGAGTACAGCTATGCAAGTCAACTTATTACAGACTGTTTGATACTGCTTCCATTCTAAGCCCCTCGTGACAGGAAGGACTAGAAGCAAGATGAGGAATAGCTGAAAGAGCACAGAGCCATGAGCCTGTCACTCAACGACTGCTATTAAAAAATAAAGATCCCCGTTAAACCCCGCTATTAGTGACCTCAGACTGTGTATACATAAGGTTTTTAAAAACATACACTTGAAGGCCAGAAGGTTCATGACCATGAACTTTCCCCAAGGCCTAACAAATTCCAATCTGCCTCACCCAAGCGGGATATAAAAAGACTTAAAGCAGTTCCAAGGTTTGCTGCGTGACAGGAAAGAATCCTTGAAGCAGCCTGGGAGGAAAGGGTGGAATCTTTTTTCCAAAAAAAGAGTAGGGGTCAGTAAAACTTAATAACTTTTTGGTCTTACTCTCATGACAGTAGGTGCCGGTGAATCCTTTGTTGCATTCACAAGTGAATTTTCCACCTGCTTGGCTCTTGCATTTTCCATGAGGACCACAGACATTTGAAGAAATGTAACGAACCCCTTCAGGCGTGCTGTTAGAAGCTACTGCCACAGTACAGCTGTCAATTACTGCAGAAAAAGCAGACACCTGCATGAGGATTTCCCATCCAAACCCACTTCTTGGGTTAAAAGCAGCATTTTAATTTCCAGTGATGGATTTTTAGAAGACATATGCAGCATTGAATCACAGAATTACTTAGGTTGGAAAAGACCTTTAAGATCATCGAGTTCAACTGTAAGGCTAACACCACCAAAGATGCTTGCTGCTTTACAGTGAAGAAACTGTACCGACTGTTTGTGCATACAACAGTCACAGCATCTGATCTGAAGATTGCTGGAGCACATCCATGGCGTGGAGTTAATTCAGCAAAGCAAGCTATTTGCTATGTGTTGTCTGTCCACACTGGCGTAACACTGTCCTTTCAGATAGCAGATATTTACAGGTATTACTCATCCTCATACAAACAGAGGCAAAAGGCACAGGGAAAAATTCAGCCTCTTTATAGATGAGCAACTCCACTGATTACATTATCAGAGCAGCATTATGGCTTTGGCCAGGGGAGGGGCAGAAACCTTTGCCAGTCATTCTCATCCACCTGCAAGGTAACACAGACCTTCACAAGGAGTTGTGCGGCAGTGATCCTTCAGGTGGGAGCAGTTCTTCCCTTCGTAGTCTTCAGGGCAGTTGCAGAAATAGTCCATAGCGAGATTGAAGCACTGGGCACCGTTCTGGCAGGGATTTGGCTCACAATAATCTATGTCCAGCTGTCAAGAGAACAGAGAGAGGAAAGGGAAATAAGAAGGAAGGGGGAAGAGGAGAGGTCTGAGTGAAGCTTTATCGTAGTTTTCCCTCATTGTGACAGGCAGACATTGTGGAATCTGACCTTTTTATCTGCTGCCTCAATGAGTTGCTCATAATGCAGAGTTTAGTTAGACTTGCAACTATTTCAGCAGACAGCACTCTTGATATTAAACAGCCACTGGAAGTTAATTGTTAGCACGCAACACAACCTGCCGTGCAAACACTCGCAGTGTGCTTAACAAAACCAACCCTCAGCAGCCCATTAGGGTTTTTTGTTGGTTTCTTCCCACCCCTCTGCTCCCTCCACACACCCCCCACACCCCCCCGCCCATATATATTAATCAAGCACTTTCTTGGCAGACTGACAGTGATATCAAGTACAGCTTTATACTATGGTTCACTGGGTGCAAGGCATTCAGTGTACCGATCCCAAGTGCTGGTAGAACTGCCACTGGCTGAGGGCCTGCCTTTCACCCATGCTTCTTACCTGACAGAGGTTTCCTGAGAAACCAGCGGGACACAGACATTGGAATCCATTGATTTCATCCTGGCAGTGACCCCCATTCATGCAAGGGTTACTTGCACATTCATTGATGTCTTTCTCACAGTGATCTCCTGCGTAGCCAGGTGAACAGATACACCGATAACCATTAACCAAGTCCTGGGAAGGAACAAGAAAGTTTGGAGTTAAGCCTTTTCCCCTCCCTCATTTTTTGCTTCTTTAAGAATGTGTCAAAAGGGAAGGGGAAAAAAAAAGATAGTTAAAAAAAAAATCCTCCTATGATGTCAGATATCAACATAAAGTTGGCTCAAATTAAAACACAGTATTTGGGAGGGTGGGAACAACAGCACACACACTACACACCCCCATCCCCATAGTGATTTACACTCTTCATTTCCAAGTAAGATACAATAACACACATTTTGAAGTTGAGTATCTACATTTACAGGAGGCAGATTGCACAACAAACCAGCCCATTCACTGGTGACACTGGCAGTGCAAAGGAGTAATTTATTGCTGCTATAGTTTTTTGCCCTTGCCGTTGTACACACATACCCTGACACACCGTAATGTGACAAAGCCCCTCCCCACAACTCAAAGAAGTGACATATTTAGAACAGCTAACTACCATTTTCCACACTATTTGTATTTAGACTCAAATGGCTGCAAGTCTCAGGGAAACCAAAATAAAGCAAGAACAGCTTACCCGACAGGATCCTCCATTCTGACATTGTCCACGACAGTCATTAATATCTGCAATAAAATTAGTGTGCTTAGAAGGCAAAAATATATCGACACTAGAAAAAAAGAGAGTTCAAGTCTCTTTAGAGCCACAGCTAGATAATCCTTTTTTCAAGTTTCCTGCATGCTTCCCTTGAGATAAGGTTATTAAAATGGGTGGGAACCTTTTGCAATTCTACTAGAGGCAGTGAAACTTCACATCATTGTTTTAGTCCCTTTATCAGAATACAGCTATGTTATGGACTAATGAGTTTGATAAAGTTGGGTATTTGCATTCCACATCGAGTGCTCTCAAGAAAATATCAACTGCTGGGACTCTGTCCAACATTTAAATCTGAGCTTAGATCCCAGTGGCATACATACACATATATACTCACATGCCTGGCCTCTAATAAACCCAAGGATGTATAGACACTTACTTATATCACAATTGTGGCCAGACCAGCCGATAATGCAGTCGCAATAGTAGCTGCCAATCAGGTTCCTGCAGGAGTTGGCATTGACACAGGGTTTGCCCTCACATTCATTCGCATCTGAAAAAGTGACCAGAAAGGCCAAATGTGGGGTTTGCAGGGCAGGGGAAGGACAATCAAAGAGCCTACAGACAGTTTTCACAGCAATAACCGGTGGTTCGTTTGGATCTAAGGGGAACTTGTAATATACAGCATGGATTACAACGGTTTGAACCAACTGAAGTCGATCATACATCAGTCTCTGATGGCTCTTTCAATTTCTCTGCAACTACAACATACAGGCTATGCTAATTATTTGATGATTACCCAGCCACTCATTAAGAGCAACTTCCCCTGACACGTACACACATCTCAACTGAGCATTTTGAAGGAGGAGTGCTCACAGCCCGGTCACTGGGATTAGCATGTTGTGTAAAGAATGCAGAGAGCTCATTCTTCCTGAAATCATCCACATTTTGGAACCCAGCTGTGAACTCCTTGGTCTGGAGGAGTTGACATGGCTGAAGAGACAGGGCAACTTTCTCACAGGCTAAAGGAAGAAATACTTGTGGGAGCAGGACTAGAAGGCATACACACACAGCCTCCCCACTTCATTTATGGTTTAAAGTATGCCTGTTTGGCGTAGTTAACCATTTCCTTCAACTACAGGCATGCATCAGAATGAGGACAAAAGGAAGTCTCTCTGTGCTTTGAAATGTCAGTCCTGCAGATGCTGACACTTCATACTCTCAACGTGCCAGAATACATCCATAGGCTTCAGAACCATCAACATACCTGATGCAAAGGGCACGACTGCCCTTGCCTGCTGAGCTATGAACCCTTTTGCATTTACCTTTCCCCCTGCCAGAGCAGCACTGGATGAAGAGAAAAGCAGTTCTCACCTAGCTGACACGTTTTGCCAGTCCACTGAGGTGGGCAAATACACTTAAATCCATCAACCAGATCTTGGCAAGTTCCTCCATGACCACAGGGATTTGGAGAACAATCATCAATGTCTGTAAGGCAGAATAAGGAGAAGCTTAGCTCTGTAACCAAACAGGCAGCGTCAGCAACTGACAAGTTTGACAAATGGTTGCCACTACTGGGATTTGCCCTGAGGAACAGGGCTTCTGCTTGGAGTTTCTAAGCCTAGTCTGATTTTATGAAAAGCATCTGTTAAAAATAATAGTGATGTGAAAAGGGTTTTGAAGCACAGGGGCAGAAATGGCCCTTTTGCAAGTGGAAGACAGATTTTGATCCAGCAAGTCTCTCAAAATGGTATTTTAGCAACTTGCCAGAAGGCTACAAAAATTCAGCATTCTGCTGCTTTCAAGAAGCCATCGGCTGCTCTGCACCTTTAACAAACACCTTGATAGGAAGAAGGGGGGACCGTAGCATAGATGGCTGCTGAGACCCAATGCTAAGCCTGGGAAAGGTTAAATCCACTGCCCTGTAAGTTTACCAGGGGTTACAAAGACTGATCTAAACCAGCACATTTTTAATGTGATTCTGAAAGCACTTACTATCAGTGCAAGTTGGTCCAGCCCAGCCAGGTGCACACACACATTCAAATCCCATAGATGTCTCCAAGCAGCTTCCTCCGTTGTGGCAAGGATCAGAGAGGCAGGCGTGCTCCGCTGTGCCGGGACAGAAGCACATCATGATGGAGACTACAACAGCATCACCAGAAGCCACCCCCCTGCTTCCTCTACACAATCCCACTCTGGACACAGCACCATCACTCTTGATGTATCACACTCCTGGGAGAGCCGCGAGCCAAAAAGCTACTAGCCAGCAGGAAGTCACCTTCCATGCTAAAGCCTCACCCTGGGTCATGGCCCAAGAAGCTAACCTGGGGAGATCTCTCTGGTGAGCAAAAGGCTCAGAGATACCAGCCATTCATGATGGAGCATCAAGTAGTAAGCCTGGATCTTTGTAGCCAGCCCTGACATTGTAATTAGGAATTGACTTTTCCCCCAACCTCATAAGATATATCCAGAACCAGCCACTAAAAGGTGGCAGGAACTAACTGCTAAGTGGCAGCTCAGTGGCAGCATCAAGCACTTACCAATTTCACAGTTCTGTCCCGAGTAGCCCTCAGGGCAGGAACACTGGTATTTATCAGGGCCGGTGTTGCTGCAGGTACCACCATTCAAACAGGGTGGGTGGGTTCCACAGTAGTTCAGATCTGCAAGAAGTGAGGAGCATTAAAGCCATGGTTGAAAAACAACAAGCACATCCCCGCACGCACACTTTGTTCCACTATTCTAGAACCTTTACAGAATACATCTGTAACACAGAAAGAGGACAGGACAGGGTCACGTTAAGCACATATGCTAACAACTCCAGAACAGCAGAGGAGGCAATGTGAGGTAGCTGCAGGACAAAAGATCCCCACCATGTTTCAGGAAGCTTGCTCAGTCTCGTGCACACTTTTCTCCTTGCTAAATGTGCTGGTGTTAAAATTCAAGTGTTACACTTGGCTGTCTGTAAGATTAGCATACCTTTGTCACAGAGCTGACCACCCCAGTTGGTTTCACAGAGGCACTGCCATGGTTCAATGCAAGTGCCATGGACACATCCTGGGTGTGGAATGCACTTATCACAGTACTGGCCTTGCCATCCATACTGACACCTTCGATTAAAGAAAGAAAAGAGGGGGGGGGGGAAAAACCCAAATCAGAACAGGGACACAAACCGAAAACCCATTAGAATTGCTCTGTGTAGATGTGAGTTGTGGAACTCCAAAGCTTGCAGAAAGACAGGGGAAGCTGGGGAGAAGGGCAGGACAGGGGAGGGGAGAAGCTATTCAAGGTTTGTTTGATGGTTTCTTGTAAACAAGCATTTTAGTAGTTTTGCCAAGGTGTCTGTAGCCAGCCTCCTGACAAAGGAATAACTGTTCAGAGAGAACCAGCGTGAGGCCGTTCAACACAATAATACTCTCTTGGAGCCTCATACAAAGTGGCAAAGAGGGTGGGTGTGCACTACAAATCAATCTCTGGGCTCTGACAGGGTGCTTTATAAATTGAGGTGGGGGGAAGAAAGAGTCAGTGGAAACAATAGTTATCCAGAGACCCTCATGAATACAAGGTTCCATGCATTCTGGGTTTGCCGGAAGACACACAAATCCACAAACACCAACTCTTGAGCCCTTGGAAGGCAGCAGCAAAGCATGAGGAGTGCTCTGTTCTATCAGGAGATAACTTCACACAGGCCTAGATGTACACAGCAAGCATGGGCTGGGCACAGTAAGAGATGAAAGAGAAACAGCACACATCAGGGCTTTACACGTGTCCCAAGATGAGCTGTCAGTTTATCTCAGAGTTTGATTCATGCTGACCTCTTGTCAGGGAATGACTAAAACATATCCAATTGTGAGAAGCTTTAATTTCATGTCTGGAGAAGAATTTATTAATTATATTTAAATTATTTCTCACCACAATCAATATGCTACCTGAATTCTGTACTTAAAAGGGCAATGGTCTTTTAAAGTAAAGCCCCTTTAAGGCAAAGCTCGTTTTGGCTTTCATTCAGTTCTCACTAGCAAGGCAGACCAGGGATTCTTCAAATTAAAGTGGATCTATAGATAGAAACAAGGAAAACAAGTTGAAAGTGAAAAGCAAGGGTTTGTTGAGGTACTGTATTTCCTTAACAGATCCTGGGAGTAATTGATCAGCAGCAATTATGCACTAAGCTGTCACTAAATTATGAAAACAAGCCTCATCTGTACAGAAGTCAGCTAAGCTTTCTATTTATAAACCCCCCACCATTCTTCTGCTGCCAATTTCTTCTCATGGGAAAAAGCAAGAAGGATCTATCCATTGGGTAATCACACACAGCTAGTGGTAAGTCTGACTTCCCTTCTGAAAGTCTCAGGTGACAAACTGCATCCTAATTAACTTCTTTTTAATAGCTATTACAATCAGCAGCTCTTCAAAGTCAACGGGAAATTCTTATTAGTTTGTGTGGTTGTGGGGAGGGGGCAGCTAGTACAACTTCTGTGTCTTTGTGTGCAAAGAACATGAAAGAAAACCAGATCAGGCAAAACAACCTCTCAAGTAGCTCTTGGGAAACCCTTCTGTATAGGGAATATAATTAAGAACGCACAAAGATCAAAATTTGGAAACATAAAAAGCTTGCATAGAGTAGAATCTAAGGGACCTCACCCGCAAAAACAGGTATCCAAATAGAGAATTTGAGTCCTTGCTGCCAAATCAAAGGGGTATTTTGATTTTGTTTAAAACAAGTGCAAAAATAAACAAGTAATAAAAAAACCCTACATGAAAAAGCTATGAGCTTTCCCTCAAATACCAGCTTCAACGTGTAACAAACGGAACTGCACAAGACTACAGGCTTTAAAGAGTTAGATGTCAATTCCACAAAGAGATTCATGGTCACAATTCTTGTTTAATAAAATGCATGCAGTAGTTTCTCATGAGAAATTTAAGGTTAACTCTCCTTGTACAGTGATTCATGAGGAAATATGGTTTTGTTGGCTGGCCTAAAGAAAGTGACTTGCACCAAAGGGGAAAAGGATATTTTAAGAATGTTTGCAAGTTGTCTATTGTACCAGAACCCAGAGCAGTTTCTGCTGCAGTGTTATTTTTAAACTCTGTTGCATTTGTAACATACAGGCTACATGACTCATCAAAACTTAAAAGAAAATAAAATCTTGTTTCTGTGTTCACTTTAAAGATATTGGTCTAAGTTGGCAAGCAGCACTTATCTGAAAGCACCAGAAGGACAGCATTGTTTCAAGACTATGCAAATCAAGTGTGGGAAAGTTGCACCTTAAGTAAATAAGAGCACTAGTGCATGTCTGGGCAGTGAGTGGGAGGTAAGAGACTTAGAAAGAGAAAGGAAAGAAAAAAAAATCTGGAAACAAAGCCTGTTGTTCTGACTAGGAGACAGCAACCTCTACAAGGCATGTTTATTCTGATGACAGAAGCACAAATCACTGGTAGCCTTGACTGATACATTCTTCTTGCCATCTGCCCTGCCCTCCCCGCCCCCCCTCATGTTTCCTACTACTTGCTAGGCTTCTTTTTTTTTTTTAATTAAAAAAAGATTTAGATTTGGTCTTCTGGGGGGCTAACCAGGTTATATCAGTGCAGCTTAGCTCTAAAAAAGTAATCACTGAACAACCCACAACAGTCCATCCTGCAGCTTGACTTTCACTTTGACGTATCTCTCATGGAAAGCAAGGAGTTACTTCCTGCCTTACTTCAGGATGTTCCCTAAGGATTTGTGTTTTGTTGAGGAAGCTGGTTACAGAGACAGAAAGAATGAACAAACCACTGTGACTATTTAGCCTGATTTCTTGTATTATATAGTCTGTCAGACACCCTAGATTTAGTTTGTGTTTGAACTACAGCTTATCTCGAAAGAAAAGCAGTCTACTTCACGCAAAGGTTTCCGCAGCAGAGAATCCACCAACATGTTTGTTAGGCAGAAAACTTACTTTCTGTTCCTTTAGACTTCTGAGTATAAATTGTGAATATGCAAGTTTCACTGTTAACCCTTCCTGCACGGGATCAATATCAACACTCTTATCTCAGAAGCGCTCAGTTCCCTATCGCATGTAAACACGCACGATAAAGGGTTACACAAAGCAAATTATAACCTGCTTATTGATAAAGAGCGTCCATGTTTAATACCTATTAACCCTCTATTAGTAAGGGAGAAAACTACCCTGTGAGGTAAATATATGCTCCATGTTTTGAGGCATTCCAGATATGCAATTGTTGGGTGATGGATAAACTCTGCTTTTCATTGTCTCCTTGCCAGGACAGAAGGGACTTCAAAGCACAGGAGCAAAATTCTGCATTCATCAGAGCCTACTGACAAGACTTCATCCCAGCTATTAACCTCTCAGCACTCGGAGCCTGGCTCACAATGGTGAAGGAACCCAGAGATTTAACTAATCCCATTCTAAAGAATGCTTGACTTTTGCCTACTGATGGAAGAAACCAGGGGGTGGGAGAGAGGGAGGGAGGGAGGAAGGGGAAGCAGTGAAAGGGAGAAGAGGAGAGAAAAGCCACACTGTACTTCAAACTTGTCGTTGTAAAAGCCTATTAATCAGGCTGTTGAAAAAACCCAACATACCCACAAAACATTTGTGCTATTTCTGCAGAAGCAATTAGTTAGTGCTCATTAGGCAGCATTCACACGATTTATCCCATACCCCCTCCCTTCCAGTACCACCATTTCACAAACCAAAAGCTTCTTAAAATTATCAGTGCATTAAAAGCCTTCTCCCCCCTTATTCTGGGCAAGCCAGCATGAATAATGTGCCTCGGTCAAAAACATGACTCCAAAACCACCCTCCCTCCCCAATCCTACTGTGTTTTGCATCTCTTGCTTAATTATTTTGGGGTGGTGGGGAGAAATGAGGAGGCAGTAGGAGCATTTACCTGCACTCTCCTGGAATTGTGCAAGAACCATGCTTGGGGCTACATCCCTGACGACAAATAGCTGTTAAAACAAAAAAGAAGAGTATCAGCACGCTGCCTGCTTCCTGCATCTTCACACTCGTGGGAATGTTTTAATCTCTAACCAGCATTGTAATCCTACTAAATCCAAGGTTTTAACAAGTCTCTCTTATCAAGTCTACTGGAAGGGAAACTAGGGTAGGTGGCTCCCTGGGATAGGAAACCTATCAGCTAGCTTTGCAGAGCAACGATAGCTAGCACTATTCAAAGAATTGTTTATCTACAAGAGAAGCTGCCTTGCCTTAGAGAGCTCAAGCCACCTTGAGTCTACAGGTTTCCTTTCTCTGTCTTTTGCAGGTGAACTGGCCACTCTCCCTCAATCCCATTCAAAGCAACTGTTAACTACTCAGGATTTACTTGAGCCGCATCTCTGAGCGGACAGGGTATAAAGCTGAGCATCAATTCAAGTTGCAGGTAAACTCAGTCAGCAAGACATACGGATAGCCTGTTCCTATTCAAAGTCCTGCTTGCTCCTTCTGAAATTACCTTGGAAGCTGCCATTCCCCAATAAACTCGTTAAGCATCATCTCAGGTAGAATAAACAGCCCAGGACTTTGAAACACCAAAGCTTTACAGTTGCCAGGTCAGCTCTAAGGCAAGTCTCTCCTTCCTGCTTGTCTTGAAGTTCTGCACCAAAGGGGAAATCCTTTTTGAAGTCAGCAGCAGAACTCCTATTGAAGTCAGTGGGCTGGGTTTTCTTCCCAAGGGCAAAGATGTGGATAATCAGAGAAAGAGCACATCTGCTAAGTGCCCGGTACTTGTGTGACCTCGCCAAGATTTTAAAACAAGGCAGAAACTGGTCTTCTGCTCCTAGTGCTCTGGGTAAAGAGATAGCTGCTGTCTCATCAGTCCTTAGCCCTGTTGTCTGCACAAACTGACCACCCACTTGCAACCCGGATACGATGCACTCAAATCCTACCCAAGCCCACTGATCGTTTGAGGGTCAAGGATTCATCACAAACCTTTGTTACATTCTGGTCCCATCCAGCCTTCCAAGCAGGTTTTGTTGCCATTCTGGTCACAGGTATGGTGAGTGAAGAAGTCATCTCTGGGTCGACAGAACTTGTTGCAGCCAAAGCCATAGTAATGTTCTGCACAAGTCACACGGATCTGATACTCAAAGTGGGCAACTCCTGCGTTGTGCTTCAGGGTCTGCCACTGGCGGCTGGGGTTGATCATGCCAGAGTGGGATGCCTTCTCAATAATGCGATCAGGATCTGCGAGTCAGAAGGGGTGTCAGAGTTAAAGTTTCGGTTAGGTATCATTACCTCCCACATCACAGCTCTCTAGCTTCGCAGGCAAGCCTCTCCAAGGCAGCCACTTGGCTTTATTAATTTTCTGTTTTAGAGCACAAGATAAGGCTGCCCTGGAGCTACAAACCATTAACTAAAAACACACATGCAGCATTATCAAATTGAACAAAGCTTGAAATCAAAAGCAACTGTTAGGTTTCTGCCAATCACGTCTCTCTTTTGCACCCAGTAAGAATCATACAGCTCGTGATTAAAGGAAACTCAGCTGCTTTTACTTCTGGCTCCAATAGTTTGGTACATAATGCAGTTTTCCAGGCTTCTCCATTAATGGTACTAGTTTTGTTTATAACAGTTGTATTTACAAAAACATCATACTACAATAGCCTAAAAAAGCAATGTCCACAAACTGAATGTAAGCACCACAAAAGGTTTGCAGCCTTCTGGGACTCTGGTGTAAACACTAAATTGAAAACTAGTAACTCTCTCATAGGGATGAGATCAGCAATCACATCAGGTTTTGGCTGAGAAATACCATGGAAATCCTCTCTTCAGATGTTCGTGGGCACTAAATATTCAAGAATTCCAGAGCTCAAAGCAGAGAACTCAAATTACTGCATGGATGTCCTACAGATCCCCCTTCTCTCTACAGAGCACTTCGAAGTTTAGACTTTGTACTTGACATTTAGTTCCAGCAAAAGTCTTCTGGCTTTTGGAGCCTTACAACTGTCTGAATTATAGCTTGAAATAATATTTCACATTAGCTTGGAACATCGTACACATCTGTGGTATTTCACTTTGTAGTCCAGGTCTTGTGACTTAAATGATCTGACACTGCCTTACGACCTGCTGCTAGCAAGCACTTGACTGCCGGTGAAGGTTTATCATGGAACAGCCAAAATATCCTTGCAGGCATAGTACAAAAACAAGTACCAGGCTATGCTGCTCTGTATATTGGAGCATAACCCAGCCACAGAAAAGTTTTAGGTAGAAGGGCAGTTTGCCAACGATGTGTTAGAAAGCAGCGTGAAGTACTGGCACATTCAAGCGTGAAGAATTAAAATGTACCGATGTGCAGCTTGTTCTTCCAACAATGACAAAAGGAAGCTTGAGGATTTTACATAATGCTGAGTCGAGGACTAATGAAGTCGCTACATGAAGCTTAAGATGACACACAGGCAGTTTTATATCTAAAATGCTTTTAAATGTATTGCTGAAGACCTTTGATTTGTAGTCTTCAGAAAGAACTTCCCAACAGGCTTCTCAAGCTTCAGATACCCATTATCAATTCACCACCAGATCCTGCCTGCTTGTCTGCAGGTTTGAATACAGTCAAGTCAAAGCACTTGCTGCACAACCACAGGAAAGAGTCAATACATCCGCATTGTAAGCGTTTACCCTTTTTGGGGGGGTATTCTTGGCTCCAGACTAAGCATTCATTAAGTGTTTACAGTGTGAAATTAAGGGCAACAGCTTCTTATTCACCTTCTGGTATTTCTGGTTCTATAATATTTTCCATTTAAATCAGGTTTTATTATTCATTGGCACTAAGCCCCCAACCCCACATCTATATGCAAGACTTTCAAACGCATGCAGGCCTTTATTAATTTAAATCCCATTCACAAGTAATGTAGATGCCTAAGGACTTTTCCATACTGGTATATCCAAAGTAATATCATGTCCTGTACTGTGCAGGTGTAAGGCTCTTAGATCTCATCAACAAGATTACTGACTAATTCTAAGAGGTACTTAAGCAGATGCATATCTGTTCGCCTTGAATGGGGCTAGTAAAGCGATTATAGTTCCACTCATGCGTGCTGGAGATGGCTTTGCTGCACTTGCCAAGATTACACCCCGATCTACAGCACAGTTGGAAAGCAAACTTAGTTCCCCAAATACCAAGTCTCTGCATAAAGACATCCTGTTTCTTGCGAGTAAAACAACCTCCTGTAAGTGGCAGAAGAAAAGGGGAACAACACTCAATTTAGTTTTGCAAACTGCCACACACACACTCACTCTCTTGCTTTTCCAGCCTTTTCCTGCTCCCCGATGGGAACATACCACTGACAGCTATTTCAGTCCCTGGCACCAGAAGAACAGTCGCCTTGGTAGAGACATCTTTCCTCTTGCCTCTGCCAGCTCATTAGGAAGCATGTCCTCGCTGTACATCTATGACATCTCACTCCAGCCACTGGGTCTTTTGAGCCCTTAACCACAGGCTGAACTCAAATGGAAACATCCTTATTAGTCCACTGGACTTGATTTTTTTTTAAGCGCCCAGATGAAAACCAGCTGGATCACAGCTAAAATGCCTCTCATGTGATACATGTGATAAAGCTACCGCCGTAGTTTTAAATTCGAGTAAGGTCTCACAGACTCAAGATCCCTTTCTATTAGCCATCACCCACAGTTTTCACAATGAAGTATTGACATGTTCCTTCTTGTACAAGAATTTCTCCACCCTTCTCTATTCCCACCTGTCAGTAGGCACTTACACAAGCGTGCTGACCCAGACTTCAGGGAAGGCATTGCAACAACTCTTCCATTCTTAGCCTGCACCAACGATGCTTTAAGTTGTACAGTAAGCAATGCAAAGCAGCAGGCTGGTTAAGTAAATAAAAAGGAGTTGTCAGCCAGGCTTGAGAGAAAGCGATCTTCCTAACTGCCCTGACATCATCTGACTCAGAATCCTATGCTTTGACAGGAAGGTCAGAGGAAACATTAACCAATTAGAAATTGATGAAGTAGAAGAGAGGGGCTTTTTGTGCATCTTTAGCTTCCACTCTACCCTTCACCAGAGTTTGATGGTTTCATTCACTTTCTGTGGCTACACTTCAGAGCTATCCATCTTTTTATTCAGCAGGCAACTGTATCAGAAGTTTTAGGCACTGGGAAATTCGCTAGTTCAACTGTCCACCTTTGCTTTCCAGTGGTCCAGTTTCTGAAAATTCTAGCTACCATCATCAGGAAGGAAAAAACAACAACAAAAAAAAGCCCAGGCTCTTCAAAGACGTTTGGGTGGCCAAGGACACCACAGTTAATTGTGAAAGTCTTTGTTTCAGACAACCTCCAGCTAGGGCTTGGTTTACATTGTGCTGAAGTCTCTTATACCCAACTGGAATTCACATGCAACTGATACCAGTAATTTACAATAGCTCTTTGACATAGTCTGAGATGCAGCATCAACCCCATTAGCTTTATGTACAAAGCAACAGTAGCAAGATGGCATCTAGACAAGAGCCAGAGTAAGAAAACCGTTTAAGCTGAATCTTGGCTCCAAAGCAGCACAATTCTCATCGACTTCAACAGGGCCAGAATTTGACTGCAAGCCACTCTTGGAACTGAGACAAGAGAGAGTATGCAGTAAAGGGAGTGGAATGTAGAAGGGGGAAGGAAGCATTCACTCTAGGATCTCCTAAGGACTGCATCTATCAGAGGATGCTAGAGCTATTGAAAAGTTAACGCAAAGCCTATCAAACCTACTTCCCCAGCCCTCCACCAGCTCTCAAAGAGTCCTTACAATTCTGTGGTAATTAGGGTAGAAGAAAACCCTGGACATCAAAAAAATACTCATCACTTTATATGATAACTGTTTAGTTCTAATGATTTTCTTAATTAGTTCTTCAAGACTTATTCTTCAGCTATGGGAAAGCTGCCTGTAAGTAAAGTGATGCAGTACAAAGGAAAAGCTTTGTGCAGTACAGTGACTGAAGTGACCTACAGTTGGATATGTGACAGCAAAGCTAGAGCAGGAATGCAAATCAGGAACATATGTAAGGACATGTCTGCACTTGGTCAAATGCACTGCTGAGAAATGAGGCAATTTAGTCTGAAGACAATTGTGCTTCCAGAACATGAAAGCCAAGAAAGGGTTCATTGTGTAGCTTTGGAAATGCAGTTGTTTCATGAAAAAAGATGAGCTCCAATAATAGTAAAAGTGGCAGAGCCCCAGTCTGAAAAAACCCTCTCAGATCCTACTGTAAACAAGACCTTCATTTTGAATTCAGGCATCTTTCCTTTTCAATACAACTCCACAGCTGTAGCAATCTAGTTCCTGCTCCTCCATAAAACACTCCAAAGTCAAGAGCCAAGAAGTCTCCCAGTCACTGTTCCATGACTGTGCTTGAAATCACAGGTATTGCAAGTATTACAGCCAGCAACATTAACCACATTAACCAGTTTGTGTTGATCACTGACAGGTCACACAAATCACTTGCAATGGACAAGTCCTCTTCTAGTACTAAGAACTAATAGGACATCCCATATATATTTTTTAAATGCCACCAATAATTAAAAAGCAGAAAGTTTCCCTGTCTGGAAGACCATTCCCAAGCAGCATCCTCTTTACCAATGGAAACACGAAACCATAGCAGTGTGCACATTTCTACAAGACCTTTCTTTTGTGAAGCATGAAGTCCATTTCATGACCACTCAGCTGTCATTGGCATTCCAAAGTGGACTACAAGAAGCTGTTAGAAGATTTGTCTAAGATGGGCCAGAGTGCCACTGCTTCCTTGTTAAAGGAAAAGGCTTGTTGAGTCAACAAATGGTTTATGAGTTCAGATTCATGCTTTCTCCTGTGGCTTTTACTACACACTATTAGAGCCTTGGGTTAAAAATAGAGCTAAATTTGCCCACCTACTGCAGTAACAGCAGAATAGCTCATACGCCAAGAGAGTCTATACAGCTTCCTCTAGTCAAAAGGAAAAGCTTAGCAGAAAGTTTCTGAAACCAACCAAAGACATTCCAGGCAAAAGATTCCCATCCTTGATTTCCAGCCAGCTCTACCAGGTGGTGCCTGGTAAACATTTTTCAGCCCCTGAGTATAAATCCCTAGACATCCAACTCCCAAGGAAGAGCTGGTAGTCACTCCCATTTAAGCTCCAGTTATTAGATGGATATCTACAGCACGTTTTATGGAAGTTTTTTAATTTTTTTTTTTTTTTAGTGTAGCATGTTTGGTTTTGAGAAGTACATAGTTTATAGAGAGGTTCCAAGTCAACAAGACTTAGACTCCTGAATATCACTCCCAATGAAATAAAAAAACACCCCAAAGAAACCTGAATGAACCCCTTAGCTTTTACTTCCCCCAAAGAGAAAGAGAGAGTTAGCAGCACCTATTTTTAGGCATCAAACTTCTGGTGCCTAGGCGAGAGAGCCACTCGCCCTCTACAGGCAACGTGAGGGAGCCAGGCTGCTGCAGAGCCTGGAGCAGTTGCCCCGAATTGTCTGGGGGAGAGCTTTGCCTTCTCCTCATGCTCCACTCACAGCGGGATGGTTAGACTACCAACTGCCTTTCAGTGGACAGGAACCCAAGGCGTCTGAGCTAAGAAAACCAGAGGAATGAATACTTACTAGTAGAGTTATCATTGTAATCCCATGCCTCAACAAGCAACGTGTAGGATCTCTGCAAAAGAGAAATCAGAGTTAGTTTCAGAGCCACACAGGTCTGTTAGGAGTTAAAAAAAAAAGTTGAAAAAATAGAAATAAAAACCCTGGTCTCTGGCTTAAAATGGAATACTTGAAACATAAATAGGTAATAGATTATACTTGAGACAAACATGATCTTCTTGAAACCCCATAAGCTACCTTATCCAGTCTGACTTAGAAGACCTTTCACCTTGGATAGCTCATCTTTGTCATCATTAATGCATCTTATGTACTTAACCAGGAAGTACAGTCTTTGACACTATGCTGTAGCCACAATAAAGTATATGCAAAAGAATTGCACATGAAGACAGAAAACACCAGGCTAGCATAGCAGCATCAAAAAACCTGAACAAAAACACAACCCCAACACCCCCCTCCCCGAAAAACGGCTTCAAAAGAATTTTAGTTACAGAAAAGTAGTCTTGATGTCCCTTCCCCCAACCATCCTGAAAGCAAGAAGTGTTGCTAAGATTACTGTGCTCTGCCTTGACAGCGCAATCTCTAGGGACTTTGCTTTTCAGCACCCCCTTTGAAAGCTTTGTCTGCATGAGGGCCATCGCAGCTCCCACAAGTATCAGGTAACCGAGGGAAGAACTGGTGGATATGGGAAGGGGGTGGGGTGAGAGCGAGGCATTGTAAAACAAAGGCTAAAAATCAGCCTGTTTGGAAGAGCAGGGAAAGGGAAGGCCCACTATCCACCCCGTGTCACATTTACAGCCGCACTAATCTGCCTATGAGCTCGCTAGCACTCCAGTAATAATAATCATAAGCATAAACTAACTGAAGTGACTCCATGGGTTGGAAAGATGCCAGCTATTACATCTAAGCCACCTTTATCTTCAATCCTAACTTGAGAACAAGAGCCATTAAAATGTCTTCTCCTCCCCCAGCTCTGCTCTGAGATATTATTATCCAGGCTGTATCTTTCAAAACTGCCATATCCAAACTCACAGAATGATTCAAAAACCAACTAAAAACATGCCCCCCCAAAAAAAAACCCCACCCACCCTGAATAAGAAAAAGTCACTTGAAAAAGTGTAACAATAACTATAAATGAGGTAATAAGCCTAACAGCTTTATAGTGAGCAGAACAGTAATAGAATAAACAAAAACTCCACAAAGGGTTCTGATGCTTTGCCACAGAAACTGTGTATCTAAGGTTATTTCTTCTTAATTGTATCTGCATTCATTTGTGATCTGCAGCACTTAACACCTTTCCTATAAGGGAACCCACAACACAGCTCTGAGTGTAAGCTGGTACAAGTGTAAAGCAGACCTCAAATTCCTTAAGAGCAGCAAGGAAGAAAAAAAAAAAAAAAAAGAGGTTGAAGCAGACTGCTTTCTCACGACTGGACACAGCATGCAGCCTCTCAATGAAAACCTAGTTTGTGATGGACACCGGCTTGGAATATAGCCTAAATATGTTTCATATTCAAAGCAGACTAGGATTCCATTTCGTTCACTGATAACTGTGGGAAAATGCTTCCAAAAAGTAAGCAAAGCTGGGCAAGCCAAGACATGCACCCAAAACTTCTATGCAGAGGCTCCACTGGCCCAAACCATTTCTGGTTAATATTTTGTGAAAGCTACATGATGTTTGCTACTATTCTAGACCAAGTCTGTAGACTTGAAAGAAACTCTGAAAAGAAAACAAAACACAACATCATTGAACACTGTTTAAAGCAGATTGAAGTGGTCCTTACACAACTCAGAGGTAAAAAAAAAAAAG
Organism: Zapornia atra; assembly: GCA_013400835.1. Taxonomy (NCBI): domain Eukaryota; kingdom Metazoa; phylum Chordata; class Aves; order Gruiformes; family Rallidae; genus Zapornia; species Zapornia atra. The sequence continues at coordinate 100,953 of VZTU01009623.1, forward strand.
CAAAACACAACCATAATAGAAGTCCCAAGCCATATTACAGATATAGATTGCACTATCTTGGGTGCTTCCTCACTGGTTTAATTACCAACAGTCAGAAGAGCAAGCACAACATGTTACTGCAAGCTTGAAAAAAATATTACGATATAGAGAATGAATTATGGCAACTAGCAGGACTTCCAATAAAGTTAAGAATGTTTTCCTTTCAGCCTTGCATAATTGTTTTGGAAGATATTTTGTCTAAACTCATAGCAACAGTTCCCAGTTGGTTCTCAGGACTGTTTACCAACACACCTAGCCCTTGAGGAAAGGAAAGGCTGAATCCTAGCTTTAAGTGCTACTGTTGCTAGAGACTTGTGTGACCACTTTCCAACATCACACTGGAGTTTGTTTAAAGAGAGGAGAGGCTTCTGCTTAGCTGGATGGAAACAAAATGCAGGGGGAAAAAGACCTACCCCAGCAATTCCCTTGTTCCTACGTGCCCCCTCTCACCTCATCTGAATATTTTAAATGAAGAATGCCCGTCCTGAAAAGGGATGACACAAAGAGTGGCAGTTTAATCTCTTGGCTCTGTCCCCCTCAGCGCAGGGCAAAGAAAGGACAAGACTGTGTGTTCAAGATGGTACACTTCTAAACAAAAGGCACACAGACACCTACAGCCCCACAAAAGGAGCAAGTCCCCTCAACAATCCAACTATCACATACCTCTGGCCAATTCCATCCTCACCCCCCCTGCCCCCCCAAAGAAAAGTTCTGTGCAAAGACTACACTGATGAGATTTTTTTAAAGCACTTATCATCCCCACTCTATAGATCAAAAATTAGATACTGCAGGAATGACTACTTACAGTGTGAAGGTTTAAGTTTTCCCATGCCCACAGATGACCTCTGCACATCTTTGAATAAATATATATCCAGTCACAAGAATTCCACATCATGCACCTTATTCCATCAAAGCAATGACCTAGGCAACAAGGCAGCAGTGAACTTTCCAGAGTCACACCCAATTAGCCACTGTAAGCCTGAGCTTGACCAGAAGGCAGGGATTCTGACTTGAGAGGAAAAGCAGCTTGAAAGGAACAGCAAACCAGCATAGTCTGCAGGACATCAGCCCAGAAGACTAAAAAGCAGCATGGCCAAATTTAAGCAAAACCCTTATGAGTTTAAGCTATGTGAGAACAGAACTGGCTAAGTTCACACTCCAAAAAGCAAAGCAAGCACCAATGCATAAAGGGCTATTTTTCTCTATGACAAAGCACTGGGGTTTAGTCTTGATCCACTGGTAACACGACTCAAGAAAGACTTTGAAGACCCTGAAACCCATTAAAAACTGTCCCTTTAAAGGGTCTGAAGGGGCAATGCAACTCTTTTCTGGTTATTTAAATGAAATACTAGCAGCTCCAAGTAAGCAGAAGGCCTTTAAAGCTCTCAGCTTGATTACCTTCTGGTGCTGGATGAAGGGAAGGAAGAAGGGGTAGGTTTGTACTTTGGCTTCTGAAGGCATTCTGCAAGTCAGTAGGACAGAGCAAGATTAAAACATCAGGCTCAGTGAAAGGACTACCTCCTTTTTGAAAGGGGTTGCAACTAGATGAACTTCTCTCCCTCCTATCCTTGTGGTTAAGCCGTGCAAGAGCTTTGCTGAGCATGTGAAACCATGACTAGACAAATGCAGTGGGAAGTTTGCATTCTGAATGCTGCGCCTGCTCCTCCTCTGCCAAACAAGGAGAGCAGGTTAAGCCCAGCAGTGTTCAGCTCATACTCTGCCAGCCACACAGCTGTGAAGACCAGTTTGCTTGCATCCTGCCTGCATCAGAGGGAAGATGGGAAGAACGCTGGCACACTGCCACAGCAAACTGCCAAGAGCTCCAGTAACTCCAGTAAAATGGAAGTGGGGGTGGTGTGTGTGTAGACAGGGAAGAGGGAAACTGAGGATAATTTCAAAGCACAAGAGCCAAGGAGGGGGGCATCTCTGTGCAGAGTTAGGGCTAGTCACAAAACCACTTCCAGTAACCATCAGTGGGACTCTCACTTGGGTACTCAGTTGCCATATGACAAGTCATGATGACACTATGCAGATGCACTGCAACATCGTGCCATGGTCAGCCAAGTCAGCTTTGACAACAGAACATTTCCTTCAAAGGAGCTGAAGACAACTGGTTCCACATCCAGAGGACAGTTAGATGGATGTGGGAAAAGAAAGGCAACAACCTAACCCCCTTCACCCTTTGTTGAATGCAGTGTCCCCAGGAAGCTGTTCTTTATGCCAGCCTACAAAAGGCTAATGCAACACCTACTCTCTCAACCCTGTGTATATAAACAGTCTAAGCTGTTACAATCTCACGCCTCGGAGTCCATGGTAAGGAGGAGCTAGGCACAACCTCAATCAAACAGGCAGCCCAGCCAAAAGCCTCATCAGAATATGCCCACATGAAAACTGAGCACACTGTTCCTTTAGTCTTCATTCTGAGTAGTTTCTTCATTGCTGTTAGCACCAGTAAACACTTCATTGCCACAGAGAAGACGACACAGAAAGAAATTTAACTGTATTGGCAGCTTTCAGGAGAGACTGTCCCCCCACTCCGGCTTCATTTGTGCCAGGCCAGTAACCAAAGTCAAGACCTCTCGGATGCAACTGTCACCCTCTTGCCAAATGATGAAGGACACAAAAGTACCGCTATCCAAACTATGTATACGCTTAAGCATCCAGTAAACCAGGCTGATCTCTGATCTGGCAAGCCTGCTGGAATAATGAATATCCTGTGAATACATAATGTGCTGAAGTTGCCATTGTGTGAAGTAAGTCCATGGTTTGTCTGGGAGCCGAGCAATGCTGAGTCTACTGCTGCTTCCTGTTGCTTGTCCTGTATTAGCATTATTTTTGGATAGGCCCCATTATGTTCTGTAATCCTCACTGCAGTCAGTATGGCCACACTATTGTTCTTGGTTAATATTAGCAGTCAATGCCTCTGTCTGGGTGGCCGGACTACAATGTATTCCAATCATAAAACTAGCATGCATTAACTGAACAATGTACTGGGATAGAGCGGGGACACTTGGGGTCCTCCTCCCCTCCTTAGAAAAAACCCCACCAAAAACCAAACAGCAAACCACCCAACAACCCTCCTCCCCCCAAAAAAAAAGTTTACCTTCAAAAGAAAGAGGGAGGGAAAGAAAAAAGATGCTAATGATTTTAAGTGATCTCAGCTACCAGGGTGCATCGTACGACAACAGCATTTTAATCAGCACCTTATCTCGTTACGGAGCTATTTTCTCACGGAGCCCCGCTTGTCAGAGACTAGCAGGTAGGCCAAGATGTCAATGGTTGCTTTCAACCTTCCCCAACAAGCAGATTACCTGCTCTTATCAGTCCCCCTACCTGTTTAAAGCATCCCACTGATAATTAAATGCACCAGTTACAAAAGGGTGGCAAGGTTAATAGAGAGAATACCTAGTAGCCAGCCAAGCAAAACAGTCAGGTTCACATCGAGCAAGCCTGAACAAGAAGCCTTTCTACTTATTTACCTAAGTGCATAAGAACTGGGTTGAGCTGGTAAAGGACTCTGGATGCTTGACTATTTACAAACCACTTTTACCACTTCTATCCACATTTTACAGTTTCTTCTGAATACTACAAGAGTAATGAGTGGAATTTATGCTTCAGAGTAGTGACCGCAGAACCAGGAGCTCCACAGACTAACAAGAAATGAACACAACAGCTTCTCCTTTTGACATCTTTCCCCACGTTAAGGCAGACATGTTACCAGCTAAAATTATTGGAACTACATCAATTAACATACAAAGCTTTTACTCATCAGCAGAATGGCAAAGTCAAGCTTAATTTGAACTCTCAAAACCAAACCTGTTGTTGGTATTACCTACACAGAAATGCTTTAAGTAAAAGGTTTTTGCGTGTACTGCAGGGCATCAGACTTAAGAACTGAAGTCGGACTCAGTGCCACGTATGCCAGTGCAAGCCTCTTGTACAGCACATCATCTCACCTAATTAGCTAGGGCACAACTTTACCAGCTTCAGAACTCATCTGCTTCTATTCCAACCTTCAGTCCACAATGAAGCAATGTTGCCTTGACTAGAGTTTTAAGCATAAAGCATCGATTTCATGCAATTTATTTTATGCCATGCAGACATTCTGACATGCAGCTGCATAAATAAGCTGACAGTGCTGGATGTATGTAGTCTGAGAAAGTTTAGGAGTCAGCTTCAATGCCAGGCCAAATCCAGCTGCCCCTGAAGTTAAACTGGAGCAGGCCTTTATTATAACAAGAACAAAAATTCTGGGAGCAGGCAGGATGAGGATTTATTTTTGGACATATTATGGTAATATAGTTAAGTGGATTTACCAGGAAGATTAAGTTCTGAACTGACTAGAACATAATAACTCTTAAGAACATGCAAGAAGCCCGAAACCAACAAATGGATGCATCATTTCTGGGCAGTCCTGGGAAAAACACATCCTTGTGGATGCTAATTGTGCTTCAGATGTCACTTAATACTCTCAGCTCCTTTCTGGATAGTAATCCTAGGCAAAGCTCTCGCTTCGAGAGCTGAAGATTTATTCTTAATTAGTCAACAATAAATGACACAGCATGGGTTTGATTGTTTTGTTATTATAAAAATTTCTCCTGGTCTGCCCATGCTCTAAGGTGACCTGTCAGGTATTCTTTAAGAAAAGCTTGACCAATATCTAGCAATTGCTTTAAAAACAAGTTCACTGGAGGGTGGGAAGAAAAAAATAAAACCCAATAACACAAGCTTGGGTTTTATCACCATGGCCCATTTTTTTCTCTTTTTTTTTTTTAGAAGAAAAACACCAGTTGAGTGAAATGCTATTTTTCTCTCAGATTCAAGAGGCTGTTACTTTAATATCAGCTGCAGTTTAGTATTTTGGAAACCTCTTGTGTCAAGACCAGAAAAAAAGTTGACAAAGATTAAAAAACACTAAAGCTCTTTCATTATTACTTTATAGGCAGAAAAAACCCAACCAACCAAACAATGCCCACCCAGAAAACATATTTTATGTCTCCATGAACCAGTACTGTTAAGATTTTTCTTTAAAGAGGTGGAAGACTGATTATTTCATTTTTTAGAGTAAGGCTGAAGATCTTCCAAACCCTTTTTAATTGTATTTTATTTAAGCTAAAGAGACTTAGGTGCTGGAGGTTTTTCTTTTCCACCTCAGTAGTTTCCCAGTGTGTTGGTGCAATTGGCCCTGATATTAAATAATTACAAGGATCACAATTTCAGGATAAACAAGCTGTTTGAAATTGGAACTATGCATACCAAAGGAATTGCCAAGTTTGACCTCCTTCTTACTCACAGTCTTGCCAAAGCCCCAAAAAGATCTTTCTGTACATAAAAGCAAAGTTTAGTGCAAAGCTTGGTTTAGTTAATTCACACACAGATCCCTTAAGGTCTAGCACACATCACACTTTGGCTTCTTTAAAAAAGGCAGTGGATTTGATTTACATCAGAGAAGAGCTTGTGTCTACCATGAAACAAAACCTGTTGAGACAGACTTTGACAAGTGGAACATGGGAATTCCTTTGTGCCATACCTTTCTAAATGGCTTCATAGCCCAGGTTTGCCTATCAAGAAAGTCACTGAAGTCTCAAAATGAACAGAAGCAGCAGGCCCATGTGGGGAGGATGGTGTGTGTTTGGGGTTTTTTTAAATGACTATTGTTTCAATTTATTGAAGAACCACTAGCTACTGCAGGGGCAGCTTTCTGATGCACTCCTAGCTCCTTTATGCTGGTCTGCTACCCTGTTTCCTAGCAACTTACTCAAACCTCCCATCACTTAAATTAATTTATGGCCCACCATCTCCTCACCCATTATTCACAGGGGTACCTATCAAAACTGACAAGAGCAAACCACATAAGTTATTAATAAGACTCTGACACTTCAAATCTAGGCTACAAGCTAAATCTAACAATACAGATAAAGGACACCATTCTCTATTCATCATACAGGAGAAGAAAAAAAAAAAGACCTCTAATGCAATATAATTATTTTTCACAAATGGCATAAGGGGGTAGCTTGTCATGGGAAGAGATTTTATCTTTTTTTTGAAGTAGCCAAGGCAAAAAGACTTCCTAATGTTACTGACTTGAGCTGGAACATCCAAGAAAAGCCTCCCTCAAGACACAAACAATACCTATTCAAAGATGAGCATGAATTTAAGTGCAAAATGCTTTACATTTCAGTCTAGCTCCTATTACCTTTGCTGTAATTTTCAGCTGGATGTGTTCAAAGACAATTCTCATAAGTCACATGGGTAAATGCAATACTAATCTCAAGCTTTTACTAAAGTCAACAGAATTCATATGTCTAACCAAATTTCTTGGAGTTCTGAAATTTCAGCATCAGATCTGAATTAAGTTTACTACTTATCTGCAGAGATTTCAAAATGCCTGAAGTGATTTGTATACACAATTTCAGTACACATAAGAGCTTTGCCACATTAGATATTCTTTTGTTCAAATGCCATTTGAAAGTCACAATGGCTAGCATAAAAGCTGGGTCCTGTGGAAGTTAAAACCAGGAGGCAGGCTTGATAATTGCAAACAGGCTATCACCACAATCTCAAAAAGTACATTTCTGCATGAGAATACACAAGAGTTTATTCCCAAAATTCCAGCCTTAGGAACCAGAGTGCCTGAAGTTGTTGAGTTTTTACACATTTCAAAGGCTGCGCTGGAGTTTTGCTGCTGCTGGAGAATTCCAGCGCTCAATTAGATTCAGCAGGACAATAGAAGCGTTTCTTTTACTAAGATGCAGGCAAGCTTAAGAAACTTCTCCCAGGGTCCCAACCCCCTCCCCACCACCCCGAAAAAAATCCCCAACTCTATGCAAAGATTTCCCTTCCCAGTCCTATGACTGGAGAAGTCCGTAGAAGAAACACATTCACTTTTCACATTGTTTTTATATACATACACATATCTTCAGATTCAAGGCACTCGAGTTACTGGGAGCAGGGTAGGGGGCTAGGTGAAACTGACTTTTCTGAAAAAAAGTCAAAATGTGCAACTCAAGCACTGCAGCCATTGGCAGAGCTTCAAATACCTCAGATTTTTACAAAGCCCTTTATCCCTTTGATGGCATATTTGATAACAGTTTTATCTCATTTCATGATAGGAAAAAAAAAAAGAAGAGAGAAAGAAAAAGAGAAAGAAAGGAAGGACTTGTACTTCCAACAGAGAATACTTTTGTTAACTCTGCTATTGTACTTTGTAATAGTATCTCCTTAAAAATGCAGACTTGATTTCACCCTTGTGCCTCTCCAGCCCTCAATGCTCCCAAAGTCACAACTGACAGAGGCAGGCAGGTAGGAGGCAGCACAGGACATTTCAAGAACACACGGCTGCCTGCAGCACTTGGCTGTAAGACACAAAGTGGGTGTCTACACTACAACTGGAGAAGGAATGCTTTTGGGGTGAGTTATTCCCCCCCCCCCGAAAAAGTCTAGGCCCTCCCAGCAACCAGTCCTTATCTAACAAGGAAGGGCCAAGTTTTGGAGGGAGCAAAAAGTCATCTATGTATGTTTCCACCTCACCAGCAGTGATAGTGGATAGGATACAAGATTCACTCCTCCCTGACACGCATCTAAGAGCCCTCCCTCCCCTTGCAAAAATGACCTTAGGCATCTAGGTTAGGATGACTGGATTTTCAAAACTGCTGAGCACCAACATAACCCAAGGCCGTCAGTGGAAAACTGTCTGCTCAGCACCTTTGAAGAAGGGGAGGGAGAAAAAAAACCCCAACAGTTTTGTTTCCTAGGTGATATCTAAATATAAAAGTTTTAAGAGCATAAATTTGGGAGTTTTCAGCTTTCATACCATAGTATCCCAGAAAGCCACCACAAAAGGGAAGCTGTTATATGCACATAAGAGCCCCCCAGAGCAGTCTTGCTCAGTTTTTGCTCACCCCCAGGCAGCACTGCTGGACACAACACACTGCATCTCCTGGCATCCCAGGCCTCCACAGTCATCTATGTCCAGAAACCCTATGGCCCTGGAGCCTGCATCTGTGGGTCTGTCCTGGGTGATGGCCCTAAGTTTCTGTGCAGTGAGTAGAGGACCCTTCTGCAGAGCTGACCATATCAAAGCTTCAAGCCTCTTGAGCACCCCAGAAGAAAAAAGCAGCACTGAATTTTAAGTGACTGTTCTTACAAGACCAAAAGCAAAGCAGGCTTCAGCTAAGGAAGGGGTCACCCATGCTCTATCAAGGCTGACCATTATTTGCTAGGGTGGACAATGCTGGGAAAGCACCTGGCAAAGATCCTCACCTGCTTCAGCCATCAACTTTTGCACACAACCAGAGGAAAGCCAGACTCTATTTGACTGCAGAGGCAAGTAGCCAGGAAAAGGTGTGCCGTGCAGAGGAGCCAGTGAAATGGACCAAAAGCTAAGTCCAGGCTTTCCTCTGTCTTTACCTTCTGGAGTCTGCAAATACCTCAAAACATAGCAACCTTCCCAGGGAAGCTGGCATCTAGTTCACAAGCAGCAGCAACAGCAGCTCCCATCAATGCCAAACAGTGCAGCGACATTTCCCCTTGGGAGAAGCAGGAAGCCTTCCCAAACACACTCCAGGGAAGAAGGCCAGCTATGACACACACTTTTCACACGGGATCCCTCTACAGCCCCTAACCCACTGCTCCTCTGGCTTCAGCCCAGGGCTTTACTGGTTAGGAAAACGGAAAATAAAATAAAAACCCCCCCGAACTTCTGACCTTCTAAGTCTCAAGAGACTTATTCATGCTGTAAAGTGGAGAGATACTGGGTTTGCTTCCCTGACCCATTTAGATCCCCCTCACTGCACATCTGACTTTCAAATTTAACAGGCTGTGCATTGTGAGAGCCCCAGGGAACAAAAACAAAAACACCACCACATTTTACTCATTTCTGTGCTGCGGATTCCCGACGCTCTTGCCAAGATGCCCGCTCCCTCCCCAATCCTCGTTCATCTCCCTCTCTGCAAGGAGTTAGAGCCCGGCTCGCTATAGCCATCTCAAACAGCACCATCCAAGAGAAGCAGAGCCAGCGCAGGCCACTCAACTCACCGGCCAGGCAAAGCTGAAAGGGATAACAATCCGGTTCTTCTCATTATTCCGGTTGTACTTCAAATTGAAGGTATTTCCTCCGATGACAGGAGTGGATTTGGATCCAAAGCTGCAAGGACCACCAGCAGTGACCCGCGATTGATACTCCTTCAGGCAAACTTTAAAATAGGTATCACACTCGTCTCTGGTGCATTTTCTATCTCCTGGGTTTCGGGTGCCATCACAGCAATTCCCATTTTGCAGTACACCATTCACGTTTTGCATGGATAAGATCTCCAACTCGAACTGTCCCGATGCTAAAGTCACCTGTTAATCCCAAGAAAGAACCGGAGGAAAAAACCAAAAAACAAACAAACAAAAAAAAAAGAAACAAGAAACAGTTACCTCAATTTTTTTTCCCCTCCCTCCAAATGCAATATACAACAATTCTGCAGACAAGAGAAAGTAATTTCAAGTGTGCTTTCACGAAACACATGCATAACATTAAAAAAAAGCAACCACTCCAAGCTTTTCCCTATCAGGCATCCATGAGAAAGGCTCATAAATCATCCCAACCAGATAATGCCTTTAATGATAAAAAAGAACCTTAAGTGCCAAGCCTGAAAAACAGCAGCATAAGGAAGGCTTCTAAAACGTTAGGAAATAAAAATAAACCAAACCAATAGATACGTGAGGGTAATCCCCCCCAAAAATCCGATGTAACAACTAAAGCACCCTGGAAATGCAAAGCCTCTGCCTTCTCCGAGGTGCAGCTGAGGCAGGGAAAATAGCCTCCCTGCTCAAGGCTGCCCAGCTGAGATTCAGACCTTGCTCATTAGTCACCTTATGAGTACTGCAATTAGCCCAGGTTTAAAAAAAAAAAAAAAAGAAAAGAAAAAGGGGAAAACAAACCTAATTTTGAGTCAGAGAGGCTTGCAGTAATTGCATTTTTATTCTGAGGGAATTAAGCCTTGCTGCAAGGAGGACTTCTGCGTTTGCGATCCCCGCAGAAGAAAGTTCGTAGCAGCAGCAACTCCACTCTGGCGGCAGCTTCGCAGCAGCTCCCTGCGCACCGCTGAAGGCTCGGGGCTTTTTAAAAGCCATCTACCGCGATCACCGCGGCAGCCGCGTTTCGCGGGCAAAGCGGCAAAAATCCTGCCACCCGCTCCGCGGGAACCGAGAGCCCAACCCAGGCTGAGCTACAGCCTCCCCCCTTCACCTCCCTTCCCTCCCGNGAGGAGGCGCCGCCGCTGTTGCCCGCCGCCGCCGCCGCCCCGCTCTAATATACCGCGCCGGCCGCGGCGCGCACCCGCGCCGAACAACGCCGCTTTTCAGGCGCTTTCAATAGCGCCCCGGTCTTCAATGCAAAGCAGCCCAGCCTCCTTTTATTCTCCTTATTCTCTCGCCTCCCTCTTTTCTTTCCCTTTTCTTTTCTCTCTCGCCTTTTTTTTTTCCTCCTTTTTTATTTTTATTGCGATTATTATGCCGATCCTTTTATTTCTTTCAGGTCGCCGGTCGCCGGCACCCGCGCGGTGGAGGCGAGGCGAGCCCCCCGCCCCCCCGAGACACACACGCACACACACACACGCGCACACACGCACATGCAGCACACACACCGCCCCGGAGCCGGCCGCCCGTCTGGGAGCCCCGCCGCCGCTCGGCTTCATCTAGCCCACGGCAGCAGGCGGGGAGGCCGCCCGCCCGCGCATGCGTCTATCCATATGCATGAGGGGGGAAAGAGGCGGAGGGAAGGAGGGTGGCAGGAGTAGGGGAAGGCAGGTACCGGCAGGAAAGGAGGAGGTGGTGGCGGCTGAGGAGAGGGTGCAGAGAGGTGCGGGCGGCGGCTGCTCCTCCCGAGGGAGGTGGCGGGCTTCGGTCCTAGGCCGCCCCGAAGGTCGCAGCCCGCTGCGCCGCCCCGTCCCGCCTCCCTCGGGAAGCCCCGCACCGCAGGTGCCTCCCGGGCTACCTGGAACAGCGGCCTGCCGCGACCTCGCTGAGGCGGCCGAGGAACTGCGGGCGGGAGAGTTCCCTCGGCGGCGCCCGGGTCTGAAGCAGCACCGTGCAGAGGAGAGGGCTTTTTCCGCCCGCTGAGGGGACTGTGCGGGTCCTCCCTACCCGGCGGCCAGGCGGCAGCCGTAGCCCGTTTCCCCTCGGGGCTGCTTGAAGGGAAAATAAAGACGTGGTGTTGTTTTTACTGTGAAAACTTCCCCTGCCCTCGGCTGGCGGCAGCTTCCTGCCCCGCGTTACCTGAGGCAGTGCAGCCGTTAAGCGGGCGGGGGGCGCACGCGCGCGCTCGTGGCGCGACCGTTGAAGGGCCGTTGAGGAGGGCGGCGAGGCCGCTGAGGTGACTACGCTTCTGAGGGGGAGAAGGAGGGACGGGCGGCCGCGTCGCTGAGGTACCGGCGGCTGCCCTGGCCAGAGGCTCTCCTGAGGAAAGCAGAGGTGGCAGTCGCCTCGGCGGGACTCGTCCCCACAATAGGAGGCCATGGATCTCCCGCTGTACAGGGAGGATAGAGCTGGAAGTGGGGCACGTCCCTCAGCCACGGCTCTAGGGCGATTAATCCTGGGAGGACTGCGCTGGCAGAGTGCAGAGGCTCATCTGCTCTGGAGATGGCTGCCCAGCTTCCAAGGCAGTTTTTGCGTTTGTCAACCATGTTCTTTCAGGAGCAGGGTCTGGGAGACATATTATCTGTAGGTAGTTACCTGTGAGACTTCTTGCCACAGGACACTGAGAAGCCCAACAGTTTGCACAGTAGCAAAAAGCGTCCAGACTAGGTCCCAGAGGAAGATCAATGCATCAAAGGGCTTTGAACAAAACCAAAAAGCCACACCCAACTTTGTCCCTGGTTTGGGAAGTCCCTGAGCTGCTGATCTAGAGATTGGGTGACTGTGCTGGGAGCTGTTCCTGCATCACTATCCCTTTCTTTGTGAGGCACTGGAGACAGGAACCTGGCCTACAAGACGTTTGGTCTGACCCAGAACAGTAATTCCTATGTCCTTATCTCCTCTTCCACCCTGATCTAATGTAGTAGACGTGTGAATGTCTTATTTCACACACCAGTCAGTGATATAGAGGAAAACAAGATTTCTGACCTAATTTTATCTCCTTTGTTTTCATTTCCTATGTCAAAAGTGAAGGCATACTTGTTCTTGGCTGTGGTAAGGTCCATCCTCTTACGCCAGTGTCTGTGAAGCCAGTGGTACTCGTGCCCCTAACGCTACAACCATGCTCATGTCAGACTCCTGCAGATCACTTCCCCTTTGTGAGTTCAAAACTTAGCTTACATACCAGCAATTTTGGCACATCTGTGAGGTGCACGGTTGCCGAGTTGTCCCTCCATCCTCCTTCAACCCAGAAGTTCAAACAGTGTCAGTTGTTCCTTACTTGGAGCCATTAACTTTTCTTAGGCAGGGTAAACCTTCTTTGTATTTTATCCACAAAGCGGCTGGAGTTTGGAGATAGGAGAACCAGCACCTCTTTTTTTTTAGTGGGTGTTGGTTAGCTTCTGCAGCCTGTTTAAGTGCCACACATGTACTCCTCTGGGCCTTTAAATACCCTTGTGCCTGCTGGTATGCTCTGTACCTTTAGGGCAGGTCTGAAGTTGGCCTTTCTGCAAAAGGTTACTCCACCTGTTTGGTGCTTAGGAAATCCAGAGTTCTGGTTCCCACAGTGCTCGTGACTCAGCAGCGGAGCTGCCCTTAAACAGAATTACTCGTCCAACAACTTAAAATGCTTTGCAAGCACTAATGGATTAAGCCTCCCAATGCCTTGAGATGCAAAGTATTACTGATAGATAAACCAAGGCAGAGCGTGAGTCATGTGCAGAAGTGCATTGCAAACCCTCTCCTTTGTAGCCCTGAAATAAATTTTGACCTCATGGAGGGTGGGAGTAAAATCCCCTTTATTGATTAAGGCTGGAATTTCACCCTTGAAGTCCTATCTCCTTTTCTTCACTGAGCTCTCAAAGCCAGGTCTTTAGCCACTGCCCAGTGGCACCGAAAACCAATCGAGCATGGTGCATTACGCAGCCTTAGATTCCTCTTAAAATGCCCATTTCACTACATATACAGTAATGTACAAGTTGCTGCGTGTGAGCAGGGGCCTGAGTTGTAGTTGCTTTGAGTAATCCAAGACTGGTGCATGTAAAATTCCTGCTGCAGTGCTCTGCATATGTCCGTGTTTCACAAGGTGCGGAGCCAACTTGTCTTCCTTCGAGGCCGGTAAGGAACTTTTCAATGTCTGGCACTCAGCTTTTTACATTGCGTAAAGTTACTTCCTGCTAATCTTCCTATTCTGACATAATTAGATTACATCCACATTAGAAGCCGTTATAAACATCCAGTGTGCCAAGGTCCAGTATTACAGGCAGCATTTTGCTTCAGGCCTGCAGCAGTTCCCTAATATAGAATTAGATCCTGCTTCATTGAAGCCACTGGGAGAATGCCCAGGGCTTTGGTGGGACGAGGATCATAGCCTTTAGAGGGAGTGCCTAGCTTACGAGGGTCAGGTGTCGTGAAGTCGATTCTTTGTGTTAGGAAAGTTGTAATTTCCTTTTAAAGCTCAGTGACTCATTGAATCATGGCTATGAACAATCCCACAGGATTTCCTTAGATTTGTGATACCTGAAGGGAAGCTTGGAATGGCGCCCCTGGAAAAATTCTTTGTTCAGGGACCCGATCCATCTCATTTTCAAGTCAGTGACTAAACTTCTCGTTTCTACTGTAATACAGGTCACACCAACTGCGTCAATTGTGGGGGCCTGATCCTGCATCAGCCTTCAATAACCATAATGAAGGGCTACCAGGAAGGGACTGGTTGAAATGTGGAATCATGTAGTCATCATGAATTCATAAAGCTTGACGGCCTCATTTCGCAGCAAATGAAGACACTGGAGGAGACCTTTGTTTCTCTGTTGATTTTCATAAAAGTACTTTTGCTTCTTGAAATTACCAACCCTTTAAAATTCATTTGCAGCAGTTTTAGATATAATTCTGGACAAACTGAGAGAAAGAGTGAAAATTTCATCCACTTGGACAATCCTTTATCTAGGAGTTAAGCCTCCCAGTTGCATGGAGAAGAACCTATCACTACTGTCAATCATGGATGAGTGAGCTTTTAGATAAGGCCTTTCCTATAATACACTCATAACACTTTATTTTCCTCTTGCTGTACTGGAACTGACCTCCCCACTTGGGCGAGTGTCGCGGAGGCAGAGATAGGGACTGTGCCGTGCTGCTTGGCTGACACACATTTCAGAGCAACACATTCCAGCAGATGAACCCATTTGCACAGTTGAGTGATCTAAACTTAGAAAGCTAATTTCTCTAATTACAAAGTGAGACTGAACTCCTGTAAAGCTTTTCATCACCTGAGTGGAATGGGAATTGCACTTCCATAATCATTTAATGTTTAGAAACTAATTAGAAAGCGTTTTGTGGGGAGGCCACACCCCATGTTAGACTATTTCACAAATGGATCAGGAGAGAAAACTACCTCTGATGAGAGAGTTGAGCAAGTGGCAGAGGTTAGGAGGAAAAGTAGAGTTTACCAAACACAGAGCAGTGCATTCCTGCTTCAGTAAAAGCTTCAGTTCTTCAGAGTCAGGCAATTTCTTAAAGCTATATCTCTAGGTAACTTTACCAAATGTGACAAAAGATTCTGGAGAAGATGATGTTCTGGTGATCAGGGACCCACATCCCATTTGCTGCCAAACTCCTCTTTCATTGGAGCATGTTCTTAAGGGACTTAAAATCTCAAAGCCCTGTTGTGTATGTTGTGCATGTGGGTTTGTACCTTTGAAATTCCCACCGTAGTTTTTCTTTACCTTCGCACTCCAGAATTAGAATGAGGCACTAAATCTATTTCAGAGGATGCTCTGAGAAGACTAAAAAATAAAGACTGTGTGGTACTCAGAAAGGACTGCAGTGAGAACCAGTAAAGTCCCTGAAAGAGTTAAGTTGTAGAGCAAAAAAAATATTTCTATTGTAGAGCTTTTAAGTTTTATCCAGCTGTAATTAACTGAATCCATAACATTATTGCTTTCTGTCACAGCTTAAAATTAAGACCTTACTCCATTCCAAAGAACAGTACTGTTTCTCCTTCAGTTTCCCCTATTTATATGCACATAAAACCTGCTTTCTGTTTGTTGCTCTGTTAACCCTTTAAGGATCTGATGCCTCCACACTAACCAGTGAACCAAATTGCATTGTCCTTCAGTTATCTTCCCCAGTGATGGGGCTCCTATCCAGCAGTGATTTGGTCTCAAATCCCTGCTGTCTGAAAACAGTGGAGAGCTGGGACTAGAGTTTCAGGTCTGAGCAGGGGTGCAGCTTATCAAGCTAGAGTAGCTTCCAGTAGGTGCAAAGACTATGACGCTGAGCAGTGCTGGCATGTCTGTCACAGACAAGATGACACTTTCATTTGATAAGCAGTAACCTCAGCTATTCTTGTCAGTCATAGAAAAGACTGCACTGAAACCTAGGCTGAACCATGTCACCAATGAAAATAGAGTCTATATGGGAGCTCCAACTTTCTAGTAGGGTTTTCCTTGCAGCTTTCTACAAGGGTGCTCCTTTTCAGCAATTTTATTCTTTTCAGCAATTTTATTAAGTGCTGAGATCAAGTTTCTTTTTCTTGTTATGAAAGCATCAAAATATCTGAAGTTTTCATGTAGATTGTTTTCTCTTCATTGTTAAATGCATATGATGGTATGTCTTTAATACAAACTATCTATCCTATGAGTGCAAGACTGAAGAATACAGAGTTGTCATTTAGCTGAGGAATTTACTAAAATGAAGAGGGCTGTAATTAGCAAGTGTAAATTGGAGTGTACAGTATATAACTTCTTGCCCTTGCCTGTCATTAGTCCATGGCTGATTGAATATTCTAGCCCTTGAGTTTACTTAGTCCTGCATGGGGGGTGTAAAGGGAGTTGCTTCATTTGGCATGAAGAAGCATCTAGAGGAGTTAAGATTACTATTACTAAAATCCAGGTTCAGCCAAAAAATACAGCCAATAATACAAATGTACCTAATCAAGGAACAAAAACCTTCAAGTTAGGGATATGCTTCAGTAACTTGCTGGAATGGCCAGAGACTTGAGATTTAAAGTTGGGTGGGTGGGCAGGAGTGACCCTGTTAATCTTCAGGGGAAATGTTTCTCCAGGGTGTTAGGGGTATATGCAGTGGCACAGTGGCCTGTGTTTATTGATTCCCTTGGCACTGCCTGCTCCCTGGCTGAAGGAACCTTTTAGTATCAGCTAAATATTTTTAGATAAAGCACAGGCCCCAGGGGGTGGTTTGCATCCTTGGTGGTACAGATAAAGACAAGGACCTCAGTAAAGGGGCTAAAAATTACTTTCTTTGTGCCTGCTTTTACAGAGGAATTGAAAAACACCCAAAACCCTTGATCATTCTGCATGTTCCAACAGTGCCACTGGCATGCAGGTGTTACGTGCACGTCCACCGATGGCTTTTTCTGTCACTGATCATGCAGTGGGGGATGCAGTTGGACTGTGTGTTAGAGCCAGCAGCATTCATAAGAGTCTGAGTCTGTTTTGATTTGAATGTTGGTGTTGAAACACTGCATTTTCAACAGGGTCCATATTAATTTTGGCAGTTAATCACTTGAGCTTCTCCCAGTCCTGCTCTGGAGCTGCTTGTGAGCAAAATGCTTGCAACTCTAGTAGGACAGTGGAAACAAGAGTTAATGAGAAGTAATGGAATATGAATAAGCCAGGGGCCAATAAAAGGCCTTCTCAGATGGGGAGTATGAGAAAGATACAGTGCCCTGTCACCCTTCCTCTCTGATTAGAGGTTTTTCTTTGCTTTTTTCACAGTACCTTGAAAATTTTACGTCCCTGCTTCTCTGTCAGCTCTCCTGTCTCACAACGTTTTCAAACAGACAGGAGATGATTTTTCCTTCAGTTGCTCCTGATCTTGGCCCTCAGTTAAGGACCACTCCAAGTGTGATGAAGGACATCCCCAATTTGTGGCACTGTGACAGCAAGACATGTTTAGAGAAGACTTGAAAGAAAAAAGAACCTGGCTGTAATTGGACCAAAAACCCAATTAATTTCTTTGAAGGTAATGGCATTACCCAGTGTGCATCCACTTTATGTCTGAAAAAGGCCACAGACTCTCATAGATCTGCAATCTGTGTGTTGCCCTGAATAGGTGGGGGTTTTATATCTATAATGATGATTTTTATTTACTGTGGCAGAGGGGAACGAATGAGGATCTGCCACAAGTTGAATAGAAGTAATTCCACACCTGTCCCTTTAAATGCACATTTGTGGTTGGCTGCCTTTTATTGTCCACCCTCTGGGGCTGCCAGGGAGTGTGTGTGTGTGTGTGTGTGTGTGTGTGTGTGTAGAAGGATTTCCCAGCCTGGTGGGTGACCCCTCATCTTGTTGCTCGAAGCAGTGGTTTCCCTCCCCTCCTTTCTTTCCAATATTTATTGGAAGCACGTGCTGAGGAATCTGTGAGCCTTCGATGCTAATGAGTGCGTGGCACAGAGCAGAGCAGGGCACCAGATGCAAAGGGACAGGCACGTTTCCTAATGAGGGAGTCCTGAGACCCATCTGTTGAGTCTCGTGGGCCCTCAATGAAGTTAGCTGCGCAAGGTTGCCAGAGGACTTTTTTTTCTCTAATGCTTTTAGTTCTCAACAAGTGCAATCCTGTATAGAGCAGCATGTCATGGGGTTAGGCTTTGTTGTTACTAGCAGATAATGTGACTTTGAAAAGAACGCCCCCACCCCAGCTGAAAGGAGGATAACCCTCCTCTACCCCCTTCCTGCCCATCCTCCTTGCTCAGATCAATAACAGGTCCCTAGGCACAAAGCCTGCATTCTTTTATTCTCAAATTAGAGCAGCTGCAGCAGCAACACCACAGCTCATTGGAAACCTATTAGCTTTTGAAAGACTTAATCCAGTTTGAAAATAACTAGTGTTTCTCAATCCTTCACGCACTCTCTCCCATAAGAGGCAATATTCTTAGGCTGCATTGAAAGTGGACCAGGCTTTTTATTATAATAACCTGCATCTCTCTCGGTGTCCCAAACGGGCAACAAAGGAAGGCAAAATGTCAGTTTCCCAGCTTCACACTGCCTAAGAACATCGGATTTACTCTGTGATATCACAACCTATCATTGAGCTACGCCGCCTACCATCCTGCCTTCAATAGTGACCAATGCCTTGCGATTCACTCTCCAATTTCATAGTTTTTAAGGCCAGCAGGGACTATTATGATAATCTATTTGACCTCCTGCACAACACAGACATTAGAATTTCATCTTAGGCACGGTAAAAGCTGGGAACAGCTGGATTCTCTGCCTCTGCTCTGTTGGGCAACAGTGGAAATGAGGGAGTTTTTGGGGGGTACTTTTTGCAACAAGGGGAATTTCTTCTTTTTAAGGACATTAAACACTGAGCTTTGTGAATGGAAGCCTTGTGCATGCTCAGCAAATGCTTTACTTTGGAGTTAGGAGAGATGATTTTAGGTAGAAGGGGTCTGCTCACCCATTTTGGTTTCTCATTTATCTTTTCTATATAATCATCCCTTTGCTGTGGATCTCCCTGAAGCAACCCTGTGAGCTAGCTTCACCCATTTGAAAGGTAGGGATCTGAACTTCAGCAAGTGCTTATGCCCTTCAGAGACATTTAGGCCACAAATGCCTTGTGAAGATCATAGCAATGAGCGAACAAAGCTTTCTTGAACAGTGTCCTTACCTTATGCCCTAAGTAACACTGGAAATCTATAGTTGATCATGAAGCTTGTTTTCTCATTTTTCTTGAGTCCTAGCCTAGTGTGTTTGCTGGGACATCCTTCTCAGCTCAGTGTTTTCCTGTGCTGTGCCAGTCCTAAACCTTTCCTGTGAGTGCTGCCAACTGTTATCACTAATGACAGTAGATATTTTGCCAGTAGTAGCCGGGATAGGACCACCAACTGACTTCCTGAAGGCCACTGAACAGCAACAGCTTTTGATTTCTACTGACCTGGACCAGATTCAGTGTGGTGACCTAGAGCTAAGGGGCTCAGTATCTCATTACTAATCCCTTGAGCTAGCCAATTCCTTCCACCAAGTCAATGTTTTCTAAAGTGTTAAAAGACTTTTCCTGCCTGCCTGCCCATTAAATCCTGCTCTTCTGTCCGTGTCCTTGGATCAGCCTAATCACTGAAGTGGATCAGTTTCAAGTCTTAAGGATGCAAGCTGTGGTACTGACAATGCAGAATATGGCAGGCAGCACTGCTGAGGCACTGCGTTACAGGCAGCGGCACGGGCACTGCTCTTAAGGGTCTACTTTGGGGTAACCCTGATCTGCTGCTTTGTAATGCATTTCCAGCTGAGACTTGGTGTGTCCTGCTTTTAACTTATTTGAGATTTACAATTTACTTATGTTCCTAGAACATTTTAATCGAGGAAAAAACATCAGGTGTTTCCCTGGGTCATCCCCTGGCATTAGTATTTGTGTACTTCAAGTACTAGTTTTCTTCTGTGATATTTTAATCTTCTCACTTTCTGAGAAGAGGAACCTGGCTTCACTGAGTGAACCACACAGAGCACCATCACTACATCCTCATGCATCCTTATTATCAAAGTCTTATATTTTAAAGACAGGCCACTATTTTTACATTAGAATCTGCAAAAGCCTCTTCCATTTATGCTTAGCAAGAAACAGCTTCAATTTTCTTAGTTATAAATTTGATACAAAGCAACTTAGAATTTCTTATCTTCTATATACGTGTCTCTTCTTCCAGCAAAGCTCCTTAATAATAATAATAATTCATATAGGCTTACAAGGGTGGGTGTATAGAATCATAGAATCTTTAAGGTTGGAAAAGACCTCTAAGATCATCAAGTCCAACCGTCTGTCCAATACCACCGTATCAACTAAAATATAAACCCAGATATTTATGGAATATAAAATATATAATTCTCCATGTGTTTTCTTCTCTTCCTCCCATATCTGTGTATGAAAAAGGGGAGCTATTCTTAGACATTTCAGTTACTCATCCTTCATAACTGATTTCTTCATACTTACTCAGGTGCAGTGGGCATAGCTGTTGTTTTTATGAGGAAGCAAACAAAGTATGAACACTGTTTCCCTCACTACTTATGCAGCTCTACATGTGGCTGTGGCTGTGTGTGTACATGCACTTGAATACAAATTTCCCTCATAATTTTTTTCTTAAAACAAAATTTATTCATAGAGAGCATGTCTGCCTGTGACTGCATATAGAACACCAGGATGCAGATGAAAGAAGTATAAATCTCCAGAGTTCTGCACTGCTCTTATAGAAAGAATTGTGTATTTGCCAAGGGATACTAACCATGTCTCCCCTTGCTTTCAGTCCGTGTGGCAGGATACTCTAATTCTAGGTTATCTCATTAAGGATATTCTCACAATAGTTAATTAGTCGCCATAATCATAGGAAGTTGCTCCAACTTTCCAGTGCTGGAGATGTCCATTAGTGCTTGGTTACCATTTGAAACTGAGTTCTTCATGTGGAGTTTGACATGAAGGCCCGTGTGTAGTAAAGACACAGAAGCAAAATCTAACAGTGCCCTTCCTCTTGCTAGCACTTTGTTTATCTGAATTGTTTCCCAAGTTAACTCCTGTGGCCTAACCCTATAGAAGAGAAGATCTAATCTCTAATTGTCCTTTGGGACGATTCCTGCAAGGTCCTTGAAGAATATATCCTGTTTCCCAGTCAAAGAGTCATTCCAAGGATGTGTCCTGTCTTCTCTTCTCATTTGAAGATTGTTTACCTGTTATTTATGAACTGTGTTTTGTCTATGGACTATTCCTAGTGTGGTGGCATTGTGATGCTTATTAGAGAAGGAGGAAGGATTAAAATGGCTCAGACTTTACATTCAACATCACATATTGTATGCAGAAGGATTTATGCTCATATTACAAATGAACCAGAGCCCAGCCAACCCTTGGAGGAGGCAGCAATTCTGCCATCAGTTGAAGACAGATTTGGTCTCTAATACAGCAATATAAGGAGAATTCATATAACCTGTGCTAATGATGTTTTAGAGTGACATGGTCTATGTTGTTGGGTGTGAATGTGGAACAAAATATTGACCATTTCAGCACAGTGCTCAAGTAAAAGCAATTCAAGGATCAAATTATGCACGAGTGTAAGTCTACAATCTCAATTGTAGCAAACAGAATGCTCTCATTTATTCCAGCTAGGATTACAGTTTGGCAATTTTATTCTAGTATGAAGAGGTCACTTATTGTTTCAGAGAGGGTTTTCCTGAAAGGAAGGCAACCAGTGCTGAAGAGCTGAAAGCACTGAGCTGTGCTCATTTGGATTAAAAATAGGTATTTTGGACCAGCGGAGCTTCAAAATAAGCAAATTCTCAAACCAAACAGTTTTCCTTTTGGTAGCCGAAAAGGAAACCGCACATCCAGGAGGAATGTAGATCAAAGCTAACTCTGCAAATGATGCAGAAAAACATAAAATAACAAACAAGGCTGGTGGGAAGAGGGGAGCTTTTGTAAGGAGATAGGTCTGTTCATATTACACTGAAACCAAATGCAAGATTGCTAAAGAAGATACTTGAGAGGGGCATATAAGGTTATAGATTTTTCTCTTCAGAGGATTTTTTCCACCCTGTTTTTGCATGTCCATTGTAGCTGCAAAGTAACATATAAGGGACATAGCACCAGATCTCACCGATATCAACTTTTGCCTTTCACCACTCTATCTTATCTCTTACTTTCCTTCTGTTGCTAGCTGCCCCGAGCCTCTCTCTGCCTAAGTCTATGGCAAAACACGTTTGTCCATACTGCTTGCCCATAATGCTGTTAAAGCACATGATCAAGTAATTTTCCATAATTAAACTTTCAAAGTTTAGGTAGTTTAACTTCTATATTTACAAATCAGAACATTTCTGAATGAATTATTAGCTGGTTAAAATGGAATGCAATTGTTTAATGTGTTATGTAGAAGAGTACAGATCTACCTCAGAACTGGTTTTTTAATAGAAAATATGATGATAAAGTTATTGCTAAATATTTTTAAACTCATTGTTTCACTTATTTTAAGTATGTTGCTGCAATAATTAATGTTTGTAAAAATTTAGTTATAGGGATTTGGCAGTTGTGGTGAAGTTAATTTTTAGCTTAATGACATATTTAAACACACCTTCATGAAGTGATAGGCAAATAATTTCTGGACTTGTCAGGGGTTTGATTCACAGAATTCTTGATACAGGAGGAGGGGAGAAGGGTCCTTTGTCCTACAGCCATGAAGATACTGAGATTTTCTGGGATAGCTATGTTCCCTCCAGTAGGTCCTGCAGACCTCTCTCCCTGTCTCCTTTGTTCTGCTAGCTCCTTCCATGTGCCTCTCCAGCTGAAGAAGCTGCCTGTGTGGCATCTATCTCACCTTTGGTAGGAAACAGCTCTCCTGTGCAGAAAGTAATTTACTCATCTAGGCCAAGAAGTGAGATGGCAATGCTTTATGAGCTACATTTCTTTACTTAAATCTGAATGTGCTTCTTACTTCTCACCCCCCCATCCCTTACTTCTGCAGCCACATACCTTTTGAAAGCACCCTGGTCCATACTGACTATGACTGGAGCAGAGAAGGTTCCCCAGGGCTCCACAGATGCGAGGAAAGGACACAAGCTCAATTGAGACTGTCTTGGGAGTTGGAAAGATCTATTTCCTTTTTTTTTTTATTTTTAATTTTTTTCCCAATGTAGAGCAGCCCTGTTCCCCTCTGCTTCTCAGAGCAGCCTGCCATCAGGAAGGGCAAGCCTCACTGCACCCATCCTGTACAGGTCATAGGATATACGTCACTCCTTCCCATCTTCCCTTTGGCTGTGCACAAAAAGATGTCTGTTCATTGCATGCAGGGCAAATTACTGTAGAAGTGCTCCTGTTCTGAAGGCTGTCACTGGGAGAGGAGCTGTGGGGTGGGTGGAAAACAGTGCTTTCCAACTGTACCAACAGGGGCTTTCTTGTGCCAGACAAAGATTTCCTCTAGGAGTTTTTTTTTTCCTCTAGGACTCTGGAGTTGTTTGCCAGTTCTTTGAACTTTTTTTAACATGGCTGCTTTTAGCCTGAATGGAGACTAGTGAAAGTTTGAGCTCTATATCTAGGGAAGCTGAGTTTTGTGGGAGCAGTGGACCAGTCAATGGGCTCCACGTATCAGATTGTTAGACAAAAGGGCAGCCTGCAGCAAAAGGGATGTTTGTACAGTGGCCAGAGCAGGTTTCCTTAAAAATAATAGCCAAGGGTAAACACTATCTATTCACAAGTTAGTTGCTTCTAAAAAAAAGTGTCAGCCCGTTTGCTAAGTCATTAAGGGAAATCAGACTTGACAGTTCACTGTGCTGTGATTCTAAGCTTGATGTTTCCCTTAGAAAGAGTGCTTATGGTGCTCTGTAGGCAGGTTGAGTGCACTGCAGTCATTGATGGCAAGTGATTGGGAAGATTTGTTGCTCTACAGAACTTGCATGGCTTGGTTTTAGGTTATTTTAACCTATCCACATCAAGTGGCAAAATGCAAAGCTGTCAGACCTGAACTGGCAAAATGAAACTGGCATTCTAAAAAGAGTATGTCCATCCAATGAATTCTGTTCTACTCAAATGTGGTCTTTATTTTTGTGACTTAAGGTTACAAAAAATGAGGGTTCTGTTGGAAGAGGATTATCCCCAAGCCCAAGCTCGCTTTCCTGAGGGAAACGTGCTATTAGAGGAGGATTTTTGCAGAATTTATTCCCAACATGCTTCTTTCCAAGTACAGAAGAATTTTACATTTCCAACCTTCTTTGGTTTTGGTAGATTTATAGCCAGCAGATGTGAACTTGAGTCAATACTCTGCATCCAGTGGCTAACTGGTTGATCCTGGTCGCCAGAGCAGATGATGCTGAATTTGCAGAATTTTGGGAGGAAGTTCATTGGTGGGAGGAAGGTTGAAGACACCTTGATGAAAGGCATAGAGTAGACCAACCCTAAAGAAGGCTGGATAAATTCTGAATTATTTTATGCAGAGTATTTCAAAGTTGCTAGAAAATCTCTCGTTTTATGCAGCATTTTTTATGCTGTCCCACTGTGTTTTGCTGGCCTCAGATATATGGAAAGTCATAATAGAACTGGAATTTTTTTAAGGACAAAAAAATCTCTTGATGAAGGCCTTGTACAGAGATGAAGAGTGAAAGGGGGATTCACATGAGAGAGCTTCCAGTATGATTGTGATGAGTGTGCTTCATAGTGATACGTGGTAGGAGGTGCCAATTATATTAATCAGGAGACAATTCCTACTCCATAAAAATTAGTTAAAGTGGTTGAGGCAGAACAATGGCATCGAGGCATAAAGTGAATTAAAGTGCAAAAGGAATTTTTCTTAGGAATAAGCACTTAGCCTAGACCTTACACAAAAACCACCCAGGCAGGAAATATATACTTTAACATGAAACTGAAGCCATCAATTGTCTGAGGTTCTTTTGCTGGAATACCTTGCTGTATGCCCCATGGATTGACTGTAAGGCTAGTCTTTCATTCTGATGACTCATCCACTGTTGATAAACACAGCTTGAAAACTGATCTAAAAGGACCTGTGGGGGTTTTATTTTAGACATTTTTCATCAGGCCACAGCTTTCTAAAACATGATTAAATATTTGATAACTTTGACCACAATCAAAACTGATTAGTCTATAATTCAAGGTTTTTAAAAAGCAAACAATTGCCCACCCCCCAAACATCCAGAAGCTCAAAAGCCTGTGAAGAGGATCCTTAAACATTAGAAACAGCTGCTTTTACATAACCATTAATATAGCTATTGCTTTTATTCCAGTGTGGTTCCCTCACAGTGTCTGCTATGCTTACGTATGTTAGTTTGTATTCTCACACAAAATAGCCATTGGCTTTCTGTCAACAAAAAGCTATAATCAGAATAATTTTCATATAAGCAGCACTTTTACAATGAAAGTCCTGCATTCAACAGATTTCTAACTCTGAGCTTGAAAGGGACTGCTTTTGTAAGAGGAAAATGCTATTAATATCACTATATAATAGTCAGTTACATACGAAGGAAAGTGATAGAGGAGCATGAACACTGTCATACCAGATAAGATAACCAGTGCATAAGATTTGATGGCGTTGGCCTGTACAATGGGCAAAAGCATTAAGAAAACAATAACTATTTGCCTAAAGGGAAAAAAAATGTATCCTGAGCCTTTTGTTAGCTGTTTGGATCAGAATCACAGGGCTTTGTAACCATTTAGCTGTATTTTTTGGTAAATAACATTAATCCATTTTGAAATGCAACATTCTTGGTTTCCCAGTTGTTCTTTGGGCAGAGAGTTCCACAGATTAATTATTCATATTGAGACTTTTCTGAAATAACTTTTAAACTTGTCAGAACCCTTGTCTTTTGTTATGAGAGAGGCTGAAGAGGACGTGGCTCACTTTCTGTATGTTTGATCTGTTATGTAGTTCTCATCTCATTTTCGTTTAACAATGATAATTCTACTGTATTCAGCCCTTTTTTCACCTGTAAGCTTCTAGGCACTTCAGTTGCCAATCTCTGGACCCCTCTTCTTTCTGCTCTCTTCTCTCCTTCCTGAGGATTCAGTATTTCAGACAAGAAACTTATGTAGTGACACTATTGTAATAGGAAAGTAATAAAATCTATACTAAATACCCATATATTGTAAACAACTGTCTAGACAAGATTTTACAACACTTATCTCATCCAAAGCTCTTTATTTTTTAGGCTTTAGACTATCAAAGTAGAAGTATGATGAATTCTGTTGCTAAGAAAATGACGACTTGGCTGAGCATGTTATGCTCTTAATAATTACAGCTACTACTTAATAATTACAGCTGAGTGAAAACAAAGGTATTTAAATTACTGGAAAACTGCAGCACTGAGCATGACTTTTCAGCCTGAGCATGGTCTTTCATATCGTTGCTGGAGGTAAATTGATAGTGACTCATAGCATGGTGGTACTGCAAATCTGTTGGTTCAGGGCCTGTGGTCTTCTACAGCAAGATCACATTACAATTTTAATGTTTCCTATACATTTGGGTATCTTTAATTCTGGAGTATTTGTTTGAAGAAGGCTTGCACTCTCCATATCTCAGAGTGTCTTGCTGCTGACATGAAGCTTAAGGCAGTGTGAATGGCTCATTTCAAGTGATCTTGGTCTGTGGTGAAAAGAACAGGAACACGTCCAGTACATGCAGAACAACTGGCTTTTGTTTACTGAGTCAAAGCTGTAAAACCATAATGGGACTAAAAGCTGAAATCAAGGGAAATAGAAATAATGGAGTGGGAAGGGAAAAGGACAATCAACATTTTCGGGTTCTTCTGTGTGAAACTGAGATTTGGGTTCCAGCAATGGGGGAAAGGCATGAGTCATTCTTCTAAAACTTTGCTTGGTGTAAGAAGCCCTTTATTTAAGTTTGGATTTGAGATTCTTGGATGTGAAGAGATTATTTATCAGTAAGAATTCACCAACACCTTCCCTCCCTCTCAACTTTCAATTTGACTCATCAAAGCCAAAAAGCATCCTTACATGATGATGAATATACTCTAAGGCTGATAGCAGAAGCTAGGGTCCTCCCTTGTGAGATGCAGGAAACGTTTTCTTAAATTTTATTCTTAAAAAGTTTTCAGTGTTCCTGGTGGAGATTTCCTGATCATTGAAAACTATTACTTCCTTGAGAAATCTTTGGTCTTTTAGAGCATTTTAAAACAGATACTCTTAGGAAATGCTATTGCTTTGGGGCATCTGGCTTGTAATCAGTCAGTCCTTTTAGAGCCTTACTCTTCTGTCATGATAGCAGAGCATGCCTAGTGTGTTCCTGGGGAGCCATGTGCCTTATATGTCCATTGCAACTTGCAGGAGGTCAAGTAGGGGGAAGCCAAAGGATTTGTGCAAATGGTGGAGCCAAGCAGAAGGTCAGGGATGGCATTTTGTGGCCATGGGAAAGAGACAGCTCTTTCTCCTGGGTCGGGATGAGTCTCTGTCAGTGCTGATTCTCAAAGGATCATGGGGCTTCCATGGCTGGCACCCAGTGTTCTTAATTTTGTGGTGAATAAAAGCCCTGAAAGCACATAATTTAATCCGCCTGAAGATAATTGTTGAAATAAATCATTCTCTTGTTTAAAGAATAAATCTTCAGCAAGTTTCAAGAGAGCCTACAGCACTGCTGATTTTAATCATTCCATAGGGAAGTGTCTATACTGTTTAGTGTTTCCAAACCAGCAGTGCTGCCATTAAAAAGTCAGGCCTGGATTTAGAAGCTGTCACAATTCAAACAAAACTTTTTTGGGGATTCCTGAATTCACAGCTGAAAGAGGAGAGGCTTGGTGAGCAGAGACCCCATGGTCCTCTTCAGGTTTAACCAACTAATAAACCACAGTGCCATTTGGTGCCTCAGTTTCCATGTGTGAACACTGGGTGCTGTGACCAGTGCTCTCTGTAGCACGTTGCCATCCTGGAGAGGAGAAAGGCTTCAGGAGAGATGGGTATTTTTGTTTGTTGGTGCTGATGGGCTGTTGCTGGCATATGGGTTGCCTATGACAGGAAATGTGCTGTGGTGTGTCAGACTGTACCACAGAGAACAATTCCAGTCAATGGTGGGTGATTTCTATCAGACTGCCCTGTGGTCATCCAGAGGGCTCCCCAGGGCTCTGCTGGGGAGTTTCTTGTTCAATAGCATGTCCTGCTTTGGTTTGGCTGGTCTACAAGGGATTTTTTTGGGGGGTGTGAAAAGGATTGGTTTGGGTGGGATGCATTCTAGCAAAGTAGAAATTACATTGGTCAGCTGAGGTCTGGAGAACCAGGCTTCACTAAACCTCCCTGTCCTTGACTTGGGAGCTGCACGGTGACAGAGAGGGTTCTTTGCAGAGGCAGGATGTGGGCTGTCATGACGAGCTAAGGTGTTCATGACCAACCACGGGTGAGGTAGGATCTGCATAGATGTGAGCTTCTTTTGAAGCTTGATCATACAGTTAGCACTTGGCAATTGAATTGCTGCTATGAGAGCACTCTTGGTACCCTGGCTGGTTAGTTAGAAGGTGTTCAGCTAATTTCTGATCCTTAAGTTAAAACATAGAGATATGGGTCCCTTTATACAGACACCACGAATACATGATTGATTGCAGGCAGGTTCCTGCTACTTGCCTATTTTCTTCCTGGCTGCTGTTGAAACAACCAGAGAAAGGTGGTGAACTTGATATTCTCCCATGTTTTTGATTATTTCTCCCTTTTCTTGGAGACCACTTGAGGATCTTGTTTCTGGACCTTTCTGGGAGTAATGGACACTGCTCTGTTCTTTTCCACTGCAAACAATGCCTGTCCTTCAACCTGGGAAGTACTGAAGCTGACTGTAATGTTAAAATATAAATTCATACAGCTTTTGGCACAGCACCACTTGAGTAATTCTAAGTGGCTGGGAATTAATTCACTGTGCCATTTATGCTACTTTGAAGAAGAGATCTAGCTACATTTTATTTTGATTGTATTTTGTATGAAATGTGTGGAGTTATTGGAACCAGATATATTAATTTTGTCCTAGGCTGATGTACACCAGTTAAGAATTTGTCCCCTGGCATATGGAATCAAAAGCTGAGGGTTTTCCCAGACACAGATTCCACCCAGCTCCCTCAATTCTATGTATCCTAGCCCCCTGGTATGTCACTATACATAATAAATATGAAAAAACTGGGTCCCAGTGCTATTTCCATCAAGTCATCCATTTTAAATGTCTTAGAACTTGCTTCTAGGTCACATTTGTCACGTGTTATTAGAAGGGACCTTACTTGTAGCAGTTCAGGAGTAACCAGCAGGAGGATTTAAAACATTGTCACATATCAGAATCATAGAATAGTTGGGGTCAGAATGGACCATTAGTGGTCATCTAGACAAAGCCCCTTGCTCAGAGCCCCATCCAGCCTGATCATTAATGTTTCCAGGGATGGGGCATCTACCACCTCTCTGGGCAACCTGTTCCAGTGTTTCACCACCCTCATTGTAAAAAATGGCTTCCTTATATCTAGTCTAAAACCACCCTCTTTTAGTTTACACACAAGTATGTTTAGCTCCAAAAGTGCTGTAAACATTATGTTATGAACCATCCTATTGTGTCTGAGTTAATAATAGACATAATAATATACATAATATTAGTTATAACAGTTAATAATACACATAAATCACAGACGTATCATATGTCATAAGCACAAGCTTTCATAGGTAATCATTCTTACAAGTTTTCATTTGGAGAAAATCTTAGGAGTTGTTGTCTGTGTTCAAAGTTTAAAAAAAACAAAGAAGGAATCTACTTAGAGTATTTGTAAATCAGCCTTGAAAGAATAAGCTGTAAAAGAAACTGCACCGAAGCAGAAGTGTGACATTTCCATCTATCTTTAGAGGGAGGTCTGTTCTACAATGCATTTCAGGTGACAAAACACAAATATGATGCACAGTGCCAAATGGAAAGAAAGAATAGACCCTCTGCTGCTGGGAATAAAAGAAGACTATAGTAATGTGATTATGGTAATGGTCAACAAGTCATAGTCTTGTGCTTTTGTTCACTGTAATTAACTTCTTGGAATGGCACAGTCGCTTTCTCTGTGCTCATCAGATGGCCCTGCTTTTGTGTCCGCAGTCTGTTATTTCTCCTGAAGGGACTGCAAGCCTGCAAGTGCATTACTAAATGAATTCATTGCTGGAACAAAGATTCAGTAGTAGAATAGAGATTGATATCTTTTGTTGTCAGACATTCAATACCATATAGCAATCCAATTACTTAAGCTGTTTCTATCAGTCTTATTACGGCTCACTATTGAGGCATGCTTTAAAGCTGGATAATTCTGTCTTGCAAGAATGTAGTGGAACAGATTAGAGCTTTAATGAGAAGGCTTTCTGTGGGCTAGGGCACTCCCATTGTATGTGTTGGGATTGAGGAATCATACCTAGGCAAAGGCCCAGAGTCATTGTTGCAAAGACCGATCAAAGGGAAGCCTGAAATCTCTACAACTGCTTGAAGAAATTTTATGGGGTATAAAAAAAATAAAATAAAAACTGGCAAGGTTTTTGTCTGTTATTGCCTATCAGATGAGAACATGTGGTACATTGGGAAAGGGAAATAGCTTATTGGAATTCAGATTGTGGAATGGATATCTCATTTTGTGTTTGAACTTTCCCTCCGCTATGCTATAGGTCAAATTCTGTGTTTAGCTTTAGCATTTTAGGAATGCTGGCAGCATAAGTTCAACACAAGACATATTCTGCATACAACTACCCAGGGTAGATGTTTGGAGAGGGGGGTTTCTAGAGCACAAGCACACAGCGGGAAAGAAGGCTTCAATAATTGTGTGTAGAAGAGGAAAGATTAGACTATCAAGTCAGCCTTCTCAGGTTTGCATCCTTGCTCATGCTCTCTGTAGCACAAAGCAGGGGTAGATTGAGTCCCAAGACAGCAGAAAGCTGGAATCAGTAAAACCTCAAAACTGAGGCTGACGTGTAGGAAGTGGTAAATAATTACTGTTCTGCGAGGGGGAAAAAGAATCAACATTAGAAATATAAGCAAATTAATTTACTTGGCAAATATTTTAGGGGGGAGTTTAAATACGTAAAACACACCTCTACTTATTGTGGCAAACACAAGCAGTAGAGACTTGGGAGATGCCAGACTCAGTTTGTGTGTCCAGCAAGACAATTCAACTCCTTCCCGAATGGATGATTTCTGATGGGCTTTTAAAACGTGATAAAAATCTCTGGCTCTCTTCAAGGCCTCTGCAGAAATGTTTGTGCTTTAAGTCAACACAGTGTGAACAGAAGCACCTAGGAACTAGGTGAAGTAAATTTGAAACACAGATCAGAGTGGTTTTGTATGGAACACATGCGGCTTGGTGTCATTTGTGAAAATAATTATATCTTAGACTTGTCCAAAATTTTGCCTCTCTGGATCACTATCCCTACATATGATTTATAATTTCATTATAATAAGCCAAATTTCCCATTTATTATGGTTATTTTGCACTATCAACACCTAAGTATTTCCTCATCAGGGACAAAGTTATGAAGTGTTACAATGCACACATGTTGTCTGACTGTAATATTTTCAAAGCAATTATAAAGTCATTGTCCAAAGGAAATTGTGTCAGAGCTAGGATTAGAATGTGGGGATGTGAACTTAAGTCTGAGGAACACCTGAAGGTTTATCTATGGATGTAGATGTATTTACAGAAAGTGTCTGTATTCCTGTATATAGACAACAAACACAGCTTCTCTTCAGAAATGCTGATGTGACACAGTTCTGGGCAGAAACTAAACTTTATTTTGTAGCCTAAGTTGCCTGATGCAGATTGAAGTTAATACTTCATGAGGCAAAGGTCAGTACCTGTTCTTTCCAGAAATGGTTAGTGCTAAGATATTTGTTTGGGGTCAGAGTTAAGGTGATTTTGTGCTGAATTTTCAGGTTTTTTTCTTACTCAGGAGTGTAAGGGGCAATTAAAGATTTAGGGTGGCCTGATCTTTATTCTGTTCGTTGTTGACTTGTAAGAGTGATGTCTACAGTAACTACTTTCTTTGAAGTTACTTACTCTATTTAAGAATGAGGGGTTTGGACTTGGGATCTTCCAAGGAGAGCTTTTTATGTGCATTTTCATTTATTTTGTCTAAATACATTGAAACCTCCAGACCAGATATTCAGCTGGTGTAAATCAGCTTAGTTCTATTGACGTCAGTGGAGTGGCGCCAGCAGCAGATCTGACCCACTTCTTTAATCTGATCACTTGTCCATCCCATTTATTTCAGATTACATCAGAGTGAGAGGAGCCTTACCTCATTCACCATGAACTTGACATAGGTACAACCTTGCAAGTTTTGGTAGAGGGCCATTTTCATTGAAAAACATGGAAAAAGCAAGAGTAACATCGTGTCCTGTGCCATCTAGAAATAGCTTGGAGCCAAGGTGTCTAACAGATGCAGCTTTGGTTAATTTGAGACTGCATGACAGGAAATTCCAACTTGCTCATAATAAATTATGTTAAATAGAGTTTCCCACAAAACATTAACCTCATACAACATTTTATGTGGTCCAAGTACCTATTGACCAATTAGCAACATTCATTCAGTGGTACAATGCTCTGTGCCGCTATAGCAAGCTGTGTCTTCAGAAAGCTCAGCATCCCAGCTGTCAATACTGTGCTGGTACCCACCTTAGAAATTTCCAAGGGAACAGAGATTTAAGTTTGCAATCACACCTTCGGGTCTGGCACCAACAACTTGTTCCTTACTTTTTTCCTGGTTGATACTGTGGATTTCCTTTGAGTCTGTTCCCTGCCACCATCCTCTCCGATCAGTATTGGGTGGTCAGACTGAGCATTATCTTCACACTGCACACTGCTCTCCCAGTGAACCTCTGTATCCCATCACTTTGCTTGAGTGAGCCCATTTGAAGGATCAGGGTTGGGGTTTTTTTTGTAAGAGGAGAATGGAGGTGCCAATTCATAGCCAAAGAACTCTTTCCCCCCTTAATCTGAACTGATGATTGAACTGACTCTTGGTTCTTCTGCTTGTTCTCAAACAAGAATTTTATTCAAATATTCTAGTAGTTTCCAGGGACACTTTCCCAGGGCTTGGGCTCTCTGAGTTGCATGTACTCAGAGAAATTGCTTGCCTCTAAAAGTTTATAATGAAATCTTCGTATGTTTCTGTCCCATAACCTTGCAGTTGAGTGCACACTCTTCAGAAGATCCTGGAAGGCACATTTACCACAGCAGATACTTTCTCTTGGTACTGCTACACAATCTCTCTTGTTTATCTACCTCAATGCTTATTTTACATTTCTTTAGTACAGAGAAGAATTTTGCTTTCTTTGTTGGCTGTTTCCTGAGGTCATTGCTGATAATGACAAGGTAGTACAAGTGTTGCTGTTCCTGGGACTAAACTGTCTTGCACATTTCTGTCCAAGTTAAATGAAACCATCTATTTTCTTAGCAGTCAGCAGATCCCCTGCAGCATTATCTAATGTCCTACAACCTTTTCTGAGCCAGTCATGTAGTGGCCATTGACTTTGCACTGGACTTTCTCCAGTACCTCCTTTCAAGAATTTGCAAATGCCAAAATGATGTGAGCCATTGCAGTTCTGGTATCTTTCTCCAAATACCAGATGTTGTCTTGGCTTCTCTTATTCACAGACTATGTCTTGTTTTTGTGGACTGTAATATTTTTGCTACAGGTCTCTTTTTTTCTGTATGTTGTCTCTCTTATCTGTCAGAACTGTCCCTTATCTGTCAGAACTGTGCCTGCCCCCTAAGTTAAAGTTAGGGTAGAGTGTCTTCCTTTTCTTGGCAAGTTCTAGTTGGGTTATACATAAATCTTTTAACACTTTCCCTCCCTTCACTATAATACCAACTTGACCCTCATACCAGCTTGTATTTCCAGCTATCAATTAGTAACAGAATATTTCCATCTTTTTCTGGACTGTTTCAGTTTAGTACTCCTCTACATTTAATATTCTGCCTCCCCTGCCTGACTTAACTAACTTGTATAAATTATCTGTGCCTTCAGAATAAACCATTATCTGAAAGGAGACCATGTTCCTGTTGGCTAGGAAGGAAAATTACTGCTTAAACGTTCCTTATCTCTACTCTGTCTTTCTGAAGGACTTTGACTTTGGTGGGATTTTTAATTTCTTCTTTCTTCCACACAGAATATTGTATTTATTCACTTTATTCCTATTGATTCACAATTTTCAGGAGCTGCTCCAAATAAGGGGAGATAGTACTCTGCCTTCAACAGCTCACTTCACTCGTAATAGCAGCATCACTATGGTGGAGCTGGATTTGCTAATGAGAGTCTGACAGATATCAGAGCCTATTGAACGTAGTTACCATGAGCCTTAAACTCTGGGGTGTGCATACTCCTGTGGTGTATTGCCACTGGGTACCTTTTTGCTATTTTTCTTAGAAACCAGGGTAAGTGACCTTGCCTAAACCTGAAGAACCCAGAGTAGTATCTCAAATATTTTCTACTACCCTTCTATGTCATTACACTGTTCATCGCAGAAGAAACATAAAGCCCCATTCATCTCCGTTATGTCTCTCTCCAACAAGCTTTTCTCTTCCCTGCATTCAGCAGTGCAGTCTCCATCCTGTCCAGAGAAGCCAAGCTGGATGGCAGGTTTACTCTTAGAGATAGTCTCACTGCGTGTATAGAAGAGAAAATCCAATTTAACAAGAACATCCAAATGTACCAGCAAACTTCAGTGAGCGCACAGAAAACAAGACAAAAAGATCACAGTTGTGAAGGTCAGGTTTGAGGTGTTCTGTTCTTACAGAAGGCTGTATGGTTGTTTGTGGAATATATGCTTGGGGGCTTTGCTGGATGAGGCCTTTATTAAATTTGAGTAAACTAAATAAATGAAGCAAGCAGAAAAATCAATTAATTTTTACAATATGTTTGAGAGAAAAACAAGCAGGCAGCTTTTTCCTTACTTTTAAGAAAAAAAAAAAGAGGCAGAAAAATGAAGCAAGTAACTTGGCTCTTGGGAACAAGTAGCAAAGCAGACCCAAAATCCAGATTTTTGTTCTGGGCTTTGTCTAGTCCACTGACATTTTAGGTTTTAATTGTTTTTCATAGGATGTTGTGCTTATTTTATTCATTTTTGTGAGTACTTGCATAAACAGAATACAAAAAACTCACAGTGAAGATAGCCCAAAGTTGGGACAAGATTGAATTCCAGTGGTGCAAAAGAAATTTAGCGAAGATCCAAATATATCTGCATCTTGTCAAAAGTTATGTTTTTCATTTAACAAGGAAACATAAGTAAATGAATGGATTTTAGATGAGAAGGAAACTCAAGACTATCTAATATGACCATGTGTATTTTGCATGAGATAGAATTCCACTCAGTTATCTCTGCAAAACTATTTCCTGCCAGATAGTGGGCCAAAATCGTACCTCTGCTCACTTTAACTACTTCACTTTCAAAGCAGTAGCACCCTCCAAAGATGCAGTCTGACTTGGCTGGTGTAGGTTTACTGTATAAAGAACTAATGGGTNATATATACTCCTTCTGTAATCCCACAATCTGAGAGATTGCTCAAGGCAGGGATAAAAGGAGGCAAAGGGAAATCAATGTTTAACTTGGAAATATTTGTCAGTTAACAAGTCACAAGGAAGTGAGTACCTTTAACACCTGAGATAGTACAAGTAGGAATTTAATTTACACTTTATTTATACTTCTTCTTTTTTTTTTTTGTTTCAGTAGTCATGATAGTTAAAAAACAAGTGAGACCAGACAAAAAATCCTCCTCAAAAGTACTTTTTTGAGCTTTGTCGCCATTACATTTCCTAAATTTAGGAATGTTCTCTAAATGTATTTGGAAACAATTTATAGAAGGCTGCCACTCTAAACTCTGTCAACATTTAAATGTGTACCAAAACCCATCCTTCTTATGGACAACCACAGACAGCATGTAGTTGTGTGCACAAACACATATTCTGAAGAGGGTTGTTTTCTTGAACTGGAGATTCAGTTTGTGAGCTTCAGCTGTTTTCAGGGCTTCTATTTTCTGGCATTTTGCTGCTTTTCTTTTTCTCCCTTCAAAACCACATCTGTTTTAACTTCCCTTTGAATTTAAAAAGTATATTCCTTTACATTCTCACAAGGTCTTAGTTTTCAAGACCTGGAATTTCTTATATAAGGAAATCTGCTGGGAATCTGTAAGAGCTCTGTATACAATAAATAGGACATCCACTTCTCCCTCTAGTTCTGTATCTCAGGTCTTTGTCATACTGAAAAAGTGTAAACATCTTAATCCCTCTGAGGGAGTCTCTCAGGTATTTCCTTATTGATCAGTACTGTAAAGAGTTGATCTCTGTCTAAGGGGCACATCGATCTGTCTTGTCTCGAGATGCTGAAAGGGCT
>VZTU01009623.1:136952-162821 GCA_013400835.1 Zapornia atra
AATTTTCTCAGTAGTGCTATAAAATAACACATCTTGGCAAGTGAAGCCAGCTTGTTAATGTATGGATTTTCTGCCTTCAGTGATTTTCTAAAATCAATAACTCATTAAAAAGAAAAAAAGCCCAATCCTCACAATTCATATCCATGCA
Source organism: Zapornia atra (assembly GCA_013400835.1). Taxonomy (NCBI): domain Eukaryota; kingdom Metazoa; phylum Chordata; class Aves; order Gruiformes; family Rallidae; genus Zapornia; species Zapornia atra. Next base: position 137,101 of record VZTU01009623.1, read on the forward strand.
AATAACAGACTGACTTCAGCAGCAGTGCCCAACCGAGTTACACCACTGGGTTTGGAGGATGGTGTGGTGATTGTTCAGATGCTCTGATTGCAGTTTCATTTTTACTTGGTCCTTCTTTAAAAGCACTGTTTTAACAACATTATCCATTCATTAAATCTTAAGAGTAATGCTCTGTTGGCAGAATGGTTAAACAGTTACTAAAAATGATGTCTGCTGGTGAATCCTTTAAAAATTTGACTATGACCCCAGCAAGTAACTCGCTTTCAGGAAAGAAAGCAAGTGTAAACCTTTTTCAAAATCACAAGCTTTAGAAATCCTCTATGAATACTGTAATTCTTCAAAAGAAGTGTCAGGTAACGTGGAAGGGGAGGAAGCTTTCCATCCCAAGTGTGTAAAGCACTGCGGTCTTTAATTTATTGACTGAATTGATCTGACTTTTAAAAGACTCCCCACTTTGGCATCAGTATTCTGTTTATCTCACATGCAATGAATCTGTCCTGCTTCCCTGTGTGTAAATACTTAATAGCTGTTAACTTAAGAGAGACAGGCCTTGCTGGATCCATAAGTATTGTACTTCAAGGTACATTTGGGTTAAAGCTTTCTTTTCCTTGTGCCCAGTTCTCAAGTTGCTGCACTACTTGCTCTTTTTGACTTAGTGCCTTGGAAACTGTCAGATGTTTTTCAGAACATTAGTTCTTTTTTTTTTTTTTTTCAGGGTGATTTTTCTTGCACCCAGATGTATTAATTTAAAATTTTGGGGTTTTTTTTCAAGTGCAGTAACAGGATTTAGACCACTCCATGGGATGCTGAAGTCAGCCGCTTTGACAAAATCTTTCCAGATGATGCATGTCAGCAGCACAGCCTCAAGAAGCATCTTCTAATTTTGCTTTCCACTTAGCAGGAGTTTAAAAGATGTCTTGGAATGCCTCTGAATATAGCAGTATTAACATAAAAAGAGAAGGCAGGAAAGTAAGGTAGCTGTGGAAGATGAACTGGTTCCAAAGGACACCCTCAAGCAAATGGTGGCAAAATAATAAAATCAGGTAGATTTAACTTTAGTGTGAGAAAAAGTAAACCTTGCATGTCAGCAGGGACTCACACTGTTTAATAAATTACTGGAAGGTTAGGAGAATGGGACATGCCCTCTCTGGAAGAATCTCTGAAAGGTCTGAGGGAATCCTGAGCCCAGTAATGAATTTCTCGATCTCAAATGAAAAATGCAGCCACTAGTATGATGAAGCATTCCTGAATGACTCCGTACTGGATTCCCAGCTCTTTTGAGGCCAATGGAAGAGCTGACAAAGCAGAGATAGTCCAGCCAAGTGATTAAAATCAAAAGCTGCTTGTTTTGTAAAAAAAAATAAATATGTAAGGAGCTGTTCCAGGAGCAGCAGAAGCTCAGTTTCCTATGGAACCATCTGTCTCCTGTTCACCTTCTAGGGACCTTCATGAGACCCCCATATCCAGAACCACTAAGAACCAGGTGGGAACAAGGCAGCTTCTGCTGCATCTGCTATGGAGCTATGCATGTACAGATTTGAAGGCTAGAAACAAGGTGATTTGTACTGATTGGTCAAGTAACCATTGATCCCACACCTTCAAGGAGATTTTCCTCAGCCAGGGACACTAATTTAGGCCTCTTTCCTCTGTGCAATGGCAAGACCTGTATGATCATAATTATCTCCAAGTCTTTTGCTTCTTCCCTGGCAACTTGCATTGAAATGTGCAAGTGGGTTTCAAAGTTATTAGGGGGAGACATGAACAGACATACAGCATGACTGCATGACTTCCTTTCCTTAGGAAATCAAATGGAAATGTTTGTGTAGGTTATATACAACACAATATGGTTTGTGTCTTATCATATTACATTGAAGGTTGTAATTATTGTGCTTTGTCTAATGGAAAGTTTCTAAAAACACCTGTTTAGGACCTTTCTGAATTTTTTTTGTGCATCTCATAGGAACCTGGGACTGGAAAGGGCATCCTGGGTCATTGTGTCCAGGCTCCTGCCGAGGTATTTGAACTGTTGAAGTTGAAAGAGAAAAGTACTGTATAATAAACTTCTGGTTGGGTACAGTGAGAGAGTTAATGAGACAAATGAAAGCTTCCGTGTGGCCTTCATAAAGCTGGAAGTCGTGGCATGGGGCAGTCCCCTTGCAAATCTTGGGTCATTAGCTTATCTTCTGTGGTAACTGTAAAGGATGGATGTCAGAGGATGAATTAGTTTCCCCTTTATAGCACAGGAGTATGAAGTATTCATGTTTTCTTCAGAAAAGCTTGGCAAAAAGATTGCCAGATGTTTTCCTGTGCAAAAGGAGTTTTAAGATGTTAAACGTGTTTACCTGGAGGCAATTATTTTATCCAGGGATAGGAGAGACCTGCCTTAGCTTTCAAAGGTGTTTGAATGACAGTAAGGCATGTTCAGCATTCTGTAGGATTTTCTTAAACAAAACAAGAACTCAGAAGGTAAAAGAAGGATGACAGTTTCTCATATACAGGTCACATGGGAACAATGCTGTCAGATTATTTCTGAAGCTACATTGTCATGCTAGAAAGAGAATATGATAATGTAAAATATATTTTTAAAAATGCCTGTGTTTCAGAATTCTGGTGTTTGCCTTGAGACTTTAGGTGCATGCTGATTGTCAGTATTAAATGCACCTCTTTAGTATATGTAGATACTTGCAGATCATTAAAGATGCTTAGAGAATATTTCTATTCCAGGATACCTCTTTGCCCTTACATCAGAGTTTGATCCAGCAAGATAGGGAGTAATTTTGGCTCATCTAGCAAAACACTTGAGGTTGTGAGTAGATTTTGACTTTGGTTGCACTGCTTGCATCCTAGAATACGATGTGTATGCTTAAATACTTCACTGGGTTTCTCTTGTGCCTTAAACCAGAGCTCCGAGCGCAAGTAGGACCGGTGGTGATAAAATGAGCTCCATCAGTCTTGTGCCATGATCACATACACCCAGAACTGAAGTGTGCAGTGACCTACATTCTGTGTGCTGTCTATGAAATCATAATAAGAAAGCTGGAAGTTGCAGCTTTATTTCAGAAAAGCCCATTTGCTATTAAAAAAAAAATTACATGCTTTAGTAGAATTAGGCAGTTTTAAAAAGTCATTCCAGGGTCTGAATCATTAAACTTTGGACCTCTAAAAATATTTAACTGTTGAAGTCCTGACTGAATGAAAACCTATTTCTGGAATGTTGTAGTTACTTTTGGTTTAAGGTGTTTGGAATGAGCCTAGTCTTTTAAACACTATGTTAATGCTTTCAGTATGTTAATTTTTAACAAAGAGGTTTTCTTCATGAAGAGCTCCCTTTCTGCCCAACTTTGTAGACAGCTAAATTTGCCATTGCTGCTAAGTTTTCTCAATCAGGCTCTGCCTTTAGAAAAAAGTCTTCTAACTAGAGGAGGAAAAAAAAATTATTAAAAAACTATCACCTAATGGAGGGATCCAGACTGCTTTCCATTACCAGGTTGCCCTCATTGCTCTCTGTTGCGATGGCTTTAAGCAGGTGTGACTCATTTGTATGGCTCTTTGGCTCTCCAGCTGCTGGAGAAAACCAGCACACCAGCTGGCTTTGGGCTTAGTGGTCTGCTGTAAGCCTCACCAGAACCCATTTCTAAGCCCACCTTATCCTTTACTCATCTAATCCTACAGCTAATCTTAAATTGCAAATATTATATCATGGTCAGCATTCAGTGACTGATGATCCCAGCCTGTCAGTGCTCCTCTTTGTCCAGCCACCAGCAGCTAAATCCCCTTCCCCAGGCGCCTATGCTGTATCAGGGCTTTGTCGTTGTAGCTGAGCAGGCATGTTGAGATTTTCCCCCCATTTTTTATTTGGGTAAGTACTTTATTTCCTTTACTTTTGCCAGATCAAGCTCAACATTGCCTCTGTATAAAATATGGCCCAGACCTGCTTGCTTCGTTCACCTCAGTGTGGAATTTAGGGGATGGGTGGAACTACTACAAGGACTGAAGCCATTTGGCCAAATCCCGTTTTCCAGTATCATTATATAAAATACACTGACTCAACTGAAATCAACAGAGAAAACAGAGAATTAATAGATATTTTGTGGTAAATGCAAAAGTAATTTTCTTTCCATCATTAAGAATCACAATGCCATACAAAAGTACTTCCATTATGTGGCATCAGCTTTTGAAGAAACTTGAGTCCCAGAAGTATGCCCATGGTCCCATAGCATTTCAGAGCTACAGTTAAAATTCTTCTTTCCCTACCAGGTGCCTTTACATATTGGATTCTTTTGGGTTTTGAGGGAAATATTTGCATGAAGAAGGAACCGAAACAATAGTGTATATAAATTATACTCAGATGGGGGAAAATTCCTATTGAAGTTTTGTCATCTGCATTTAAGACACTTAAAAATTCTTCTAAATAGCAAGAGAGCTCCACTGCAAGTTTTATGCTTATATTGGCACAATAATTGACAACCCTGTCCTATAAATGGTGTTTAATATAGGCAGTACATCAATGGGAAGAAGTACATTGGCTTGAAGTTCATTTACTGTATTTACAATGCTGCTTTTCCATGCTTGTTTTAGGGTCATTTGGGAAAAAGATTTAACTCAAAAAAAATATGGATGCATTGCTATTCTGAGAATAAGATATTCACTTAATAGATATATTTCTGATAATAAAAATCAGTGTCATTTTCCTTGCAGGGACTTACTTGGAAGAAAGTTAATAACAGAAGTAATGGAAAAACTAGCATCACAGCTAATTTTCTGTTGGTTTTAATTCCTACAGGAAACTCAGCTGAATGCAAAAAAGTATCAAGAAAGAAAGAAACATTCTTTTGTCATTAAAACCCGAAGGTAAGATTCTCTTAGTAAAGTCACTATTACATAAGGTAGCTCTGATGAACCGTTTAAATATCTTTTAAGAACAAAGACTTAACTGGCCCTGCTGATGGGAAAGTCATAATGGGGCCTTTTTCCTGATCACTTTCTATTCTTTGTATGTGTGACAGATGTCAATGAAGTTGAAAAGTGTCCATTTCCCAGCAGGATGCTGGCCGTTCCCCAAAATGCCTGGGCAGTTCATAGAGGCCCTAATATCTCCTGATCGTGACTGAAGGATTTGTAGAGAAAGCATCCTGCAGGGCTGAGGCCTGCTGCCTTTGAATAGAGGGCAGCCAGCAGCTCTACCGGCCGCAGCAAGAGATGCCACTGTACCATCAGGAAACTGTGATTTATTATCTGAGAAATTCACCATCCATCTGCATGAAGAGGTCACAGAAGCAACTTCCCTAATGTGAATCTGAGACCCCCATTATTTCCCACTTATTGCTACAAGCATGAAAAATTGTTCCAACTGAGAAAGTTGGACTTTCAGGACTTGTTGCCATGGCTGAATTTATAGGAATATTTAGGAGCAATGCTTGGTGGGGTTTTCTGAACCTATAAACTCCAACAATTTTCACAGGTTTTTGCTAATTAATGCCACCACTGTGGAAATGGAAGCAGTTCTGCAAACAAGCTGCGACAAATGGGATTTTTATTGCCAGTGGAAAAGCCTAGGGAATAATTAGCAGGTCTGTGGAGATCTCTTGATTACAGACATCTGCATTGGTAATGTCCAGACAAAAAGATCGCTGAGGGAAACGTTTAGGGATTTTCACCTTAGGGCACATTTATGTTGTCAGCTACACCCTTCAAACTGCAGTCGGACAAATGTGGGAAAATATTTTGTGAAATGTTAGACCAATGAACCTGATGTTGACTAATCTGGACTAGGGAAACTGGCTTTGCTTTCCAAAGTACTGTCCAGCAGCCAAGACTTGCAGATGTAATATTTTGATATCTCATTAAACTTGATTTCACAGAGGTATTTCTCAGGGCTGCATTTCAGTTGCTGTGTGTTGCCTAAGATGGTTTTTGCGGTTGTTGCTACTTTGTTGAATGGGATGAAGAGGAAACAACAAGACAGATTATTAAAAACCACACCACTCCTTGAAAATGAAGCACTGAAAAAAAAAGAATTCATGTCAACATGGGATTTATTAGTTCAGGTTGAAGAGTAACTTGATTTGGGATTTTCTTGCTCTTGCCAAAGTGATTCACGGTATAAATCATGGATCTACTGAGAGAAGCAGTCAAGGTTTTGTCTTTTTTAAGCAGAAAACTTTTACATGGGCTAATATATTAATTTCAGGCCTTTGAAGCAGAATTTTAAGCTAAGGGAGAACCCCCCCCCCCAATTATATTCATTTGTATAGCATTACAGTCCAGTAACTCCAGTCATTCACTGGATCCTACTGTATTAAATGCCAAAAAATTCCCAAACAACACTCATTCCTTTCCTGAAGAACTTACAGTCTAAAGATTTTGTTGCTTTTACCATACAGAATACCATGTAGAATTTAAAATAAATTGAATTTACAACATCTTAGAATTTAAAATGTCTGTAACACAATGTAGGTCTGTCTTGCTTAGACTCTCTCTGTGACAGGAACTTCACTCCCACAAGCCTTGCAGCAGAAAATGCCCTTAAATTTGTATTGAAACCCATCCTTCTCCAGGAAAAGCATTAGGCAAATGATTCATTTTAAGATACGTTTTAGTCCCAGTGGCATCATTTATCCTACTCACTGGACAGGCAGGCATTTACAACAGAGTTAAGTACTGACCAGACCCTATTCTGAATTCAGGCTGCCCTTCAAGATGTCACAAGAAGAAAGACTAATGCTTCTGGATTTTAAACTGCTTCACACACGGTACATATGTAGACCTGCACCCAGTAATGCTCCAGCATATGAGGCAGTGGTTAATCAGTGGCACCAGGCTGTTGGCTCCTGAAGTCCTCCATCAGCAGGACATGTCAAGTGCTGGGAATCTGCGGATGTGGATTTGAACTACCAATTGCACCCATGAATAAACATTTCAAATACCTTTCTTCAGAGTAGAAAATTGGGTCAGATATTTCTGAAAATCTGTCTTTGCTTGTCTGTTCTGGTCTCTCTGTGAGAAGGGTTGGGGGTGGAAGGAATGAAGGATTAGGAAAGATGGAGAAATCAGAACTGCTGAGGGTACTTTTGTTCTCAAATTACTGGCACCTGTATGCAAGTACACATATATTCATAGGCACTGAGTACCTGAACCCACGCCTTGCTACTGTCTGATGCAGGATATTTACAGAGATATGAAGTAACCTCAGAATGAGGCTTTTAATAGCCTTATTCTGACTCCTTGTGAAGTCTTTCCAGAAGTCATAAAGTATGTCTATGACCACATGTGTCTTATTGTCTGTGCCTTGGACGGATGGGAAAGTTCCCAGAGAAATTACTTTCAGAGTGGCATTTACCAGTCAGGATGTGGACTGCAATAATATTGGTTTTGGGGAACATGTGCACGGTGTTTTTGGGTGCAGGTGAAGGGATACTGTAGGTTACAGTGTCCTGCAGACAGGACTTTCCCTTGGGTAGTCTTTCAAACTACAGTCTATTTTCGCATACAATCCAGGTGACTTTGAGCTCAAATTTGGTGCATTTTTCAGCTTTATTTAAGGAAATGCTTTCCAGTGGTTGAAGGTATGTGGCATGTATATCTGCTGTTCAGAAATATGAAATGAATTCTTGTAAATAAGGTATTTAAATATAAATCTGTTTGACTGTTTTCTAATGAGCCTTGTTCACAGGCCCTGCAGGGTTAATTAGGTTCTTAGATCTTATCTTTACTCTATTACACTAAAGGCAAAAACCTCTACAGGACCTGAATCCACTCAGAAAGAGCAAATAAACCAGCTCTAAATGATCACAAACTGACCAAGCTTTTCTGCTTCAGCTCCCTGTATGCCTTCAGGCAATTGGGATTTAAAAGCACTGAGATTACAGGACCATAAAAATACACATTTACATTTACATGTGGTCACATGCAAAATTTAAGATTTAAAGAAAGCCACAAAGGGAATGTTTAACATAAGTAGCCAGGCGCAAGTTGAATTAATGACACAGCAGCCCCAGCAGAAACACAAGAAAAACATGTAAACCTTCATCTATTATTAGTTGCTGTAGCCCACACTCCACAGCACAAGGATGTGTGGTGATTAGAGCCTGTTCTTTTCCACTACATCGTCTAGCTGCCCTATAAATGGGATCTGGGCAAGTGCTGAAGTGAGGGGAGTTCACATGTGAGACACCTTGTTTTGTAATGTTGTTACTTTGTTGGATAAGTAATGTGTAAAGGGGCAGCCGGAACCATCTCCTGACCACAGACCAGGTGGGGAGGTTCTGCAGGAGGGCTCTCTGAGCTCTGTCGGACACCCTGGCCACGTTGTGAGGTGAGGGCTGGCAGGAGGCTGCAGACAGTACTCTCAGGGTGAGAATCGCCTCCTCCTAGCATTGATATGAAGGATTTGCATTCCTGCAGCCCCTGGCAGGCATACAGACCTTTTGCACCAAGCCTTGCACATCTGGCACAGGCAATCCCTTCCCTTTCAAGTTACGTGTTGTATTGTAATGCAAGCATGCTTCTGATGGAAAGCTTTAGGTTGTAGACTGTTGGGGGCTTTTTCCACATATGCTACAGGACCCAGACTACTGGGTTTCAGGCCTGTAAGTGCAGCACAAGTAAATGCTGGATATGAGAAAAAAAAAAAAACAAACCCTCACAAATTTTGTTTTTAATTCTTTTTTTAATTTGCCTTGACTCTGTTGTCTTATCAGGATATAGGTATTTTTTCACAGGAGTGTCCTGTCAAGGAATGAGGACTAGGATGGTTTATTTTAAGCAAATCTGAGTTCTGGTTGTGTAATTACAGATCTGGTCACGTGTACATGTGCAAAAAGAGAGTGGAGGATTTCCCAGGGGAAAAGTAATGAAGTCTGTTTGTCTTGTGAAAGCTATGCTGTATTATAACATAGCAAATGATAAAATGTGAATTTCTCATGCAGGACCTTATTCAGTAATTTATTTCAACTGACAGATGAGTTTCAGATGCTAGTTGTCCAGTGTCAAACCTTTTCCCCACAGAAGTGGGGGTCCTTTGCATATTCCAAACTACTCACCACCTTAGGCAGGGGCTGATCCTCAGCTGGCCTAACTCAGCACAATAATGGAGATCAATAGCAGCGCAGCTTCATACCAGCCCCATATTTAGAATGCTAATTGTTTAACCTAATGAAGGGGAACGTATGTATTATTTATATCACAGTGGTAGGAAGCTCGAGCAATGGAGAGGCATCCCTCCACCTTAGGCACTGCATAAACAAAGGGGAAAAAAGGACATTCCCTTATGCCTGCACTTCTCTTTTTGCACCTATTAGACTAATTGCAACCTGTGGAACTGCTGGTGTGCTGAAAGTGGAGTATATGTAGAAATCCTTACAGGATGGGGGAATAAAGACCTGGATTGTAAGACTGAGAAAAGAAGAAAAACCAGAAGGTCATGTTATTTTATCTCTCGGTGGAGTTTTCTCCTAGGATATGTTATGATTTACTGTCATTACATATTATGTAAACAGTCACTGTTTCCATGAAGTGGGAGGTCCTGTTAATCTTCTGAGCAGCTATTCAGCATTTTTTGTGAGTTTAACTAGAAATGTACATCCTTACTATAATGGAATGATCAAGGCTCTGTATACCCAATAGCCTCGGGTTATGGCTCTGACCCTATTAATTGTGTAGGTGGGTCTCTCTCTTAGGTCAGACAGTAAAGCCAAAGGAAGTCTGAGACAGTTTCCATGCTTCCTGCTGTTGTTTCCTCTGTTGTAGATGCTCTTGACTCATCCAAATTAGCAACTGCCCAGCCCCAGGGCCCATGAAAATACTCTGGAAAGGTATTTTCTTTTTGACCTTTAGAATCATAGAATCATAATAGAATCATAGAACGGCATGGGTTGGAAGGGAAATAAGTGAATGGCTGGTGTTTAAAAAATATTAAATGGAGAATGAAGCCTTGCTTTTTTCCCTGTTTCCTTCTAAATCCTTTACAAAACTGCACCTTTACATCATCCTCTTCCAGCAGATCCTGTATTATTTAGTCATACAGTCTGTCCACACTTTCTTCAACAGCAAAGGTAAATCAGTTCCAGCAGATACATTGCAGATAACCTTTTGTATGCACTAACTGTTAGCTCTTTTGGGGTCTACTGAATACTCTGTGAGATACTATTCCCTTTCCAGGTGGACATAGGCTTTCTATGGTAGTATTCAGACACTTTACCAAAATACAAGCCTCCCCTCAATTTACTGGGAGATATGTGACTAGAAGTCACCTTATATTTGTAGTACAATCTGAGAATCCTGGCAGGGATACCTTTTGGGGATGTCACAAGGGCATTAGAATTTGCCAAAATTGAAAATATGAAACGTGATGCATAATCCCTGCCTGCTGAATAAATGTCCCTAAAGGTGACATTTATAGGGAGATATTTCCACAGTTAACTCGGTTTTGCAAATCTCCATTAGCTTGGTAAAGCTCAGCTGAACCCAAATCCATTATCATACATGAAATTATTGTTCAAGATACAAAGAGTATTTCCTTTTATTGAAAAGCCATGCTTTTCCAGGTGTGTTCCCTCACCTCTGCTCACAGTCTCACTGACATCACTAAGGGCCTTCCTAGGATGTTGGAGAATAATTTATTGATTGCTTTTTTCCATTAATAATTCCTTCAGTGCTGCCATCCCAGGAGACATTGCAGTGGGGTCTCCTTCCATAAAGTTACTACGCTGGAGCAGATCCTCTGGCCACGTTTCCTGCAATTAGGAGTTGCCCCAGCTAGATGTCTGCAAGGAGGCAGTAAGAAATCCACATCAGTCTTCCTACTTCACTGCTGAACATGCACATTTCTCTGGTTTCTTGCAAACTCCTGTTGTGGACGTGTGATATACCTTACCAGGTAGGCCAACAGCTATGTGATTGTCCATCTGCTGATCTACCAGAATAAGTATTAGGCCTTAAGTCTCCTTTAAAGCAATGAGTTTTGTCCAAATAGGGTTCTCAAAGCAGAGCTTTTCTTCCTCTTCTTCTGCACCAGATATACTGTCAGATAAGTGGTACAGATGGGCAGGATAGGAGTTTAAGGACCAACTGGCAAAAAGTAGAGCCTATTATTTGGGACAATTTTTTAATGGAATTCTTCTTCACTGGTAAATGAACCAAAGTGTGAGATGACTATACAGTGTTAATGAGGGAATCATGTATTCAGGGTGAAGGCATCTTGGCTGTTAGCTGGTCAGATCTGCCCAGAAAACATGCTTTTCGCAATATTTCTTCTGTGAGAAACCTTCCAGCTTCTTATGACTTTTGTTGCTACTTCTCCTTTACGTGGACAATATGTATTTGTTTATAGATGCTGCTAGACTTTTTAGTTTCAATAGATGGGTAAGTGTGAGCTGAGTGTGCTTTTTCCAACCAACAGAGAGAAATATTTGAAATAGATTTAAGAAGTAGACAGAATCTTTCTTAATTTGTTTCTTTAGGGTTTCATGTTCCTCATGCAAGTTACTCATAACTCCTGCTGAAGCCAATAAATACCTAGTCTTTCATGGCAGGAAAGGCACTGAAGTCAATAGGAATTACTTGTATGCTGCAGTGGGGGAATAAGCCTCCTGGGAAACTGCGAATCTGCTGTTTGCCATAAGCAATCCATTACTGCACTGTCAGTAGTAAATCATTCCAGGATTTTAGGAATCCCTATTATTATTTAAGTGTACCTATGCTTTGATTCTCACTCCTTCCTAACATAAAAGTGAGTGATGCGAGTTGTGAAATGATGCTAATGTATAGATTTCTGCTGACGCTTGGTTTATGGCTTATCCTTCATTGCCTGTACTATAGCACTTGTTGCCCTGAGAGCCAGTGTTGTGTCCAGGCCTGCTGCAGATCCCTCCTCAGAATTTCACCCATTGCTCGTGAGAATTTCAACTTCTGGATAAATAAATGTTTTGGGTCAGGTCTTAAAAACACAGAAGTCCTTCTTCACATGTTGTTTTTGGAACGTACCCATGTCTTAGTGGAACTCTCATACCACAAGAGCTGATGGAAGAACTAGAGAAATGTAACTTCATGTCTTGGCCTGAGGGTCAGCGGGGAGGGGAGGAGATGGGAGAAGGAGTAGACAGATCCAGTGACTGAGCTTTCCCTGCAGAGGAATAAAAAGGGTTTAGTGGTGACAATAAGTAGAACAAGCACAGTGTCAAATGCATGCATCTTTCAGAGATCTAAAAATCACATCAGGCTAACCCAAAATTTATGTAGCAGCTCAAAGGGGGCTGGAATAAGCTGAGCTCCTCCGATCCTGCCCCTCTTGGCCTTTTGTTCTGGGAACAGATGTCCCTTCTTCCCCAACTATCTTCTAGTTTCAGAAGGAAGTACTTGGGCTCTGAGCTTTTTATTCATGGTTGCCTTCATTGGCTTCTCTATTCCTTGGCTGTGAGAATAACTTCATTGTTATCTTCCAATTATCAGTCTCATCCTGTATCGCCTGTGTAAAAAATGACAGGGCTTTGCTGACTTGTTGGGGCTATATTGGAAAATCCCCTCTGCCCAGATATTTAAGGCTTTCGATTTCCAACAGCACACAAGAGGAAGAGGTTTCTAGAGCAGAATACTCCCTGTCTTCACACTAATAAATTATGTGGTACTTTACAGGCAGAAACAGTTTGAAGCCATCTCTAAATACAACTGGAAATTGATCTGGGGGAAAAATGAGAGCAGAGAAAACCTTTGTGATAAAATCCTTCGATTTTCATGCCATCAAGAGAGTTTTTGTTAAATATATTCATTTTTACAGGTGGTTTTGACAGTGCCAAAGATCTTTTCCACACTCATGTCAGTGAACTATGTCCCATATTACTATATTCTTAGTTCTCTTATGGACCCTTTTAGTTAGGAGGGTAAAGACAGACTGATCAGACATTGGGAACAGGCTTCTGGGATTTGGAAAAAAAAATGTGAATGGGAAAAATCATATGTGATAGGTAGGCAAGCAGAGGGTGCTTGTATAGGACTGTGGCCACTATGAGCTCAGGCTTGGCACTTTCACCCTGTGAATGGGTGCCTCCATGAAGACCCACAATTTGGTGATCACAGATGTGCCAGGCTTTTCAAGGTTGAGATCCTTCTGGCTAACAAGCAGAACTTCACAAAATTTCAGTGAAGGCCAGCAGAAAGATTTGAATAAGAGGAATCCTTGCAAACCTTCTAGTTGTCTGTGCAGCCAATCAGAGAATGATTGCCAGCGGATTTTCTCGGTAACTGAATTTAAAAAACCCCTCAAAAACAAGGCCAGGTTTAGGTCACATATTAAGCTTATGGTTTATAAAGAAAGTCTACAGTTATAAAACACCTTGCAATGTCTTTAATCATGTGATTTATATGCCATTAATTCTTTTAAAAATACCAAAGGAGAGTCAGACCTATCTAGTCCTTATGAGATATAAACAGCCATAAGCTGATTGACATCCTATTGAAGCGTATTCATTGGAGTTCTTTGCCTGTCTTATCCTCCAAACAGCAAGAACCCACGTGACTAAATGCTATATTTCATAGAACAGTGAGATTATTTTGCATATGTTCTGTGCAATTATCATTATTTTGCTTTAGGCAGCCATACCCAGTAGGGGCCTGTAGCAAGATGAAATCTGGCAGTGCCCTAGTGATTGGACACTTGTTGCTTCCACTGTGTTATCTTCTGTGAAACACTAACTTGTTCATAAGGAGACTGTAAAATATTGATCACAGCACAGAATCATTAACACAAAGTAGTTTTCCACATCCTGCTGCAGAGCTGCTCGTGCAGTTGATGTTCAACTTTGGCAGTGTAGCATTTGGGATGTGGAAGTCTGCTTTAATCAAATATTACAAAGCAAGGGCCAGATCCCCAGCTCCTGCAGATGCCCTGGTGTTTGCTAATTTCCATTCAGCTACATTGTTTTTTAACTCTCTGAAGAACCTTGTCCCTGAAGCTTAGGTCTTACTGCAGAGCTTTCCAGTGATCAGTTGGAAGTCTGAGGTCCCCAGACTCCATCTGGATTATAATTGCAGATGCTGGATGCCTCACCACCTGATGAGCTGTCAATGTGCTGGATAGATGAGCTCTCAGGAAACTATAGAGGTCTCAGGTTGAAATATAACTTGGTTTTTACCTTCATAAAAAAAAAAAAGATATAAAACTGATTGAGTGGAATGTCTTGATTTCACTAAATCAGCATTATTCCCAAGCAGTGTTGGTTCTAAGAGAAGACAGAAGCCTTGTGAGTTCAGATGAATTTTAGAACACTGCTACTGCACTGCTTTTGGGTGAGGAGGGTTTTGAGGCTCGGCAGCTAGAGATCCTTTGGTTGCATTGCACAGACAGCGTGGCTCAGTGGTGAGTCATGAAGCAGCGAAGAAATAGGGGTAGAGTTCAGTGGGTAGGGTAAAGGCCTTGAAGATGGAAAAGTTAGTGCAAGCAGGGACTCATTTCAGGATTCCTGAAACACTTGGCACTGTGGGATTTTAATGTAGATGGTTACGAGGTGGGTGTTACATAGAAATCAATGAATGAAGTGGTTAGTTTAAGGATGGAGTGCTAATATAAGAGGCAGTGGGTATGGGGTTTGGAATTTCCATTAAGGGACTGATAATGGAAAACATGGCACAAATTAAACATTGTGCTGGAGATACTAATTTCAAACACTTGGCTCTAATTTCTATCTGCTACTGTCTTGACCACAGTTAGGAAGCATTTCTATGAAGGACCCTAAGCGGATGGAACTGGATCTTGCCTCTAGAATGCAATGGGAGCAATGCTGTTAATTTCATTAAGAGTTAGACTGGGCCTTTAGGAATTGAGAGTTTAATTACTACTAAAATGGAATAGATCCAGCCCACAGATTCTTTCCTCAGCTTTGAAAATCTCTCCAGTGAAGGCAAAGATGTTTTTAAACAGCACAAAGCATCCACAAAAGGCTTTAAAAGTTCCATCTCTATCTGTACTTGAAGCACAAAGGTGGCCTTAGTAGATATGTTTAATAGCTAGCAGTCAGGACATGGTAAGTCTCACAGCCATACTTTTGGGCCAGTTGACAGCAGAATAGAGTTCCCGTGTGAATGCTGAGTGCTCCAGCTAGCTCTGTCGAGCCAATCCATTTCTTCAAAGACCAGACAGTGCTGAACTTAGTAACATGAAAAATGTGACTTTTTAAAATTCTATTTTAAGTCCACAGCTGGATTTTCAGTCAATTAGGATGTTTCTTTTCTTGTGCTTTCTGGTTAAAATATTACCTTAAGTCAACCAACTTATGGTTTACTCTGCTCTTAAAATATGGACAGTCAGGTTTGCATTTTTATGAATTTTCAAGATCAAATTGGTCTTTTATTTTGGGTTAATTTACATAATTTCTGCAAATGGCTAGTGATTGGAAGCTGATGTTTCTCTTCTAAATATTTGCTGATTCCTTCTAGGATGGAATACTCAGCCAAAATATCAATTTAACTGCAAATTTCAGGTCAGACTGTAACTCTATCTAAAATGATCCTGACTTAGAAGAAAACTTGTGAGCAGTATGAGAGAGCTCAAAAAACTTTAAGGGTCAAAATTAGCCTCTAGAACTGTATTTTGGTTTTCTATTACAGGGCACATCATTTTGGTCTTGTTTTCCCAGGGTTTCAGTCAGACCGTTTGCCAGCAGACAATTTGAGTTAGACTGCATCTCAAATAAGTGCATTTCCTTATAAAGCACTGAGTAAAACGTTGTATCTTCTGCTTCAGACAAATGAGTCCTGACAGAATTCATTTTCTAACAACATTTCCTTTTCCTCTGAGTAAAAATTAAGGGTGAAAAAAGGAAGATGCTGAAGAAACACAGGGTTCCTATTCTAGTGGGATTGTCAGAGTTTCTTCAGTAGCCCATGCTCCTAGCTCACCTCACCTGAACAGCTTTAGGGCTACGCTTAAGAATCCACCTCTTGATGCTTCTGAAGTAAATGCCACTTATCACTCTGTCACTACTTTCCTTCTTGGCTAGGAATTTTTATTGTGATGTACCTATGGTGTCATCTCCACATCTAGGACTTCTTGATTTGTCAGACATACATTTTTTCTTTCATTAATCAGAGATTGTTGTCAACATTGAGACTTCAGTGCTGCAGATTACTGTATTTTGACAATTTACATCTCCTGTCTGGGACAGTTCTTTTACTGATAGCTGAGTGACAGATGGAAGGGTTGCACAGCCTTGAACTATTTGGGGTCAGGTCTGCAGAGATTTGACACACATTTTATTGCAGGGTTAAAGAAAGGGAACTGTATTCTGCAGCACTCTGAAATCATAATTTCAGGGGTGCTTAGGGGTATTAAGACCGACGCTTGCTAGGTAACTTTGCTTTATTTCATCTTTCTCTGTACATGCCTAGAAATCACACAGCACCATGCTTTACCAGACATGTAAAAGCTAATAGATACCTATTTCTCTATCCAGTTACTCCCCTGCTAGTTTCATGTACCACAGTTAAGACAGCAAGAAAGGAAGATGGAAAGAGGTAAAGGGAAACAAAGAAAATGTGGCAAAAGGTGAGGAGGAGGAAAGGTAGAGAAACCAACCTGGTTTGTGTTCATTTAGGAATGAGAACACTTGCTTTCCACTAACATTCATTGTCCCTGACATGTGCACAACCTTTTAAAAGAGAAATGTCTTTTTGAAGAAGAAGGTCCAGCTCAGAGGTTTATGTGTGTCTGTAATGGGAGCATTCCAAATGACCTTTAACACAAGGTTGATAGCTACCTATACTTTTTCAATTCCTCAGCTATGCAGAGGGGACATTATAAAGTATGAAGAGATTATTATCTCAGATAACTGATGGAGATAGAAAAGGTGAAAATGGATCTTATATCCTATAACATCACTGTACACCACAGTAGCAAGCAGCAAGAATAGCATAGTACCTAGCATTTCCCATTATGTTTCAGAGAAATGCTACCAAAATCTACTGTATTTTGCACACTCTGAAAGGCTGAGGAGATTTCCAAGAAGGCTGTAGGTGTTAGCACAAGTCCAGAAAAAAAAATATGGCCCACAGGGCCAGTTTCTACTCATGTCTATTCTGTAATTCCAGTTAGGGTCTGTGTTTCTGGCCACACGAGCAATGACTGCTCACTGGCACTGGCCACACGAGCAATGACTGTTCACTGGCACTATCATGTCTCTGAGGTATCATCTCTCCAGGCTTCTCAGTCCATTGTGGAACAGAGCAGGGCTGAGCACAGCCCTTGTCTGGATGGAGAGATTGAGGGAAGCAGCCGTGTTAGGTGATAACAAATAAACATGCCACAATAGCTGGCATTAATAGTGAAGGGGACGTTGTCTCTGAGCCCCTAAGTGACTCCCTCCTTCCACCCGTAAATCAAAGCACGGTTACCTGAGCCTTATTATTTTGGTGCAGGGGATTAACACATTGCAAGACTCTGGAGTGGTAAAAGGAAGTCTGTACTTTTTAAGCATAGCTGTTGGAATAGCAAATAGCACAGACCTTTCTACCATTTTTTCTCTGCAGTTTTTTCTCTTTTCTATAATCGTAAGACAGATCACAGAGATGGAAAAATTAATAACAGTACTCAAAGTGTCAACATATTTAGTACTTTTTTCTGGCAAAACCAAAGCATGGGAAGAGAAATAATTTAATATTGAAAACGAGTGGTTTCTTTAGGAAAAAATGGCACTAATGGGCCTTATGGGCCCTGCTTTCTTCCCCTGGGGCTTCCACTCACATTCCTGCACATGACTCAGGGATCCAGCTCAGCCCAGCTGAGGCTGTCACCCACTGCCCCAGTGACACCATAGGATGCTGCTCTCCAGCTCGGTCACAGCCCTGCCCTGCCTGGCCATGGGCCCTGTTGCACCAAGCCCAACCTGCACTCTAATGGTCTGGCCTGGCCTCAGCTCTCCATGAACTTGGCTGGTGGTCCAGGCTCTGAGTTGCCCCTGAGACCTGCTCCGCTCACCTCTTTGGCCTGTCTCTCATCTGTGTCACCATGCTCAGCTCCTGCTCCCTTAGGGAGTAGCTGGCCCATGCTGCACCCTGACGTAGCACTTCCCTTGTTCTCAGGGTTGGGCTGAATTGTTCGTTCTCAGTCGGCAAAGGGCAGGTCCAGTATTCCAAAGCATTTAAGCTGTGAGGTGCCTCCTTTCTGGGTAAGAGGCATTGACTCTTTCCCTGAAGGGGATGTGGTGTCTTCATAGTTTGTGTATGCAATTCATGACAGGTATGTAACCTCCTCTGTGAGTCAACTTCCAGGAAAACAGTGCAAGAATTCCAGGTGAATTGTGGATACAATCCATGGGAAGGTGTATTGGTTACCTCTTCAGTGTATTCATCAGAAAACTTCTCAGAAAATGTGTCTGCTGTTCCAGCTTTGTTAATTTTCCTGATTATTAAACCATCAGTGTTTGTAATACTGAGGGTTGCCAAACAGTGAACAAGCTTTTGGCGTGGTCTTGCGTCGTTTTTTACTTTACACTGGCAAGTATTTAATTGTTTGGGAGTTAGTCCAACGTACACTGCCCTTCCCATTATTGATTGCTAGAGCAGCCAACATGTTTTGTAACTGCCTGCTCTAAAGA
Organism: Zapornia atra; assembly: GCA_013400835.1. Taxonomy (NCBI): domain Eukaryota; kingdom Metazoa; phylum Chordata; class Aves; order Gruiformes; family Rallidae; genus Zapornia; species Zapornia atra. Next base: position 155,682 of record VZTU01009623.1, read on the forward strand.
CCGTCAACTGCATTTGAAGTGTATAGTCTGTATTTTGTCAGCTGCAGCGGGAAACATCTTTGGAACTGGATCACATAATGCACAGACCTGATAGATGGACTCAATTAAATCAACAATAATATAGCAGTTGGCACACTCAGTGTAGCTACTCTGATCCCACTCTAAAATTTTTCCAAATCCTTTTTATTCTCCAAGCCTCTGATCAAATCTTTAGGCCCTTTATAACCCTAATTCAAACATCACTTCAGAGGTTAACACATTTGAACTCCCAAAGCAATGCTTTTAACTTCTATCCTGTGGTCAATAAGAGGCTAACTCTATCTGTAAACAGTGTCAGATGGTGTCTCACACGTTGCACTTAAGAAACCTTACTCCTGATAGTTCCTTGACCTTGGTGGCCTTGCAGACTGGCCAGCTTAAATGACACTGAACAGGTTACCAGCAGAGAGATCACACGCTTGATACTGTAAAGCTGACAGCAAACTGACAGCGGTCAGGGTGTGAGGAAGGAGACAGGAGAGCATCTGAGGGAAGAGAGCAATGAAGTCTGTCCCAAAGCAGCAAGTTGACATAATTATAGGATATTTTTATGGCCACATCCCTATATTTTTTCTGTTGACTGTATATTAGCTACATGCACGTATTCTAGAGAATCCGCAAAGATACATTGCTGGCAGTTACTCTTTCCCTTTTGTGCTTGGTAGTGTTGTAAATTACAATAACATTAGGAATTATTTGGACCAGAAACACTATTACTGGAGAACAACACCCTTGTTGGCAACCAAAGGCTGGATCTTCAGCTGGTATAAATATGGGAAGATTTTGTGACATCCACGGGTGTTAAGTTAGTTTATACTAGCTGAGGATCTGGTCCAAAGAAGCAGAGAGAGGAATTCAGCATTCAGTTTCCCTTTTCCTAAAGGGAAAGTGACTACAGGCATGATAAAGCTGAAATTGCATGAGAGGATTCAGGTTTCTTATTTCACAAGGCACTTGGTTGCTAAACAAAGCTGTTCACCAAGTGGTGTGAAACATACCGGTATCCAGGACTGAAGAGTGAAGGCTTTTCATCTCCCTTGCTTTGATGAGGGTGACAGCACAAAATTTGGGGCAAAGTAGAGTCAAGCCCTTTTCATTCTTCAGAGCATACTGCCTTAGAAAGTGCTGGATGTAATCCCTCCACATCCAATTTCTATCCCTAGATCTCATGCCAGATTTGTACCGGGTGATTTGTATCAGTTGGGAGTATCATATGTTCTACAGCTGATGTGCTCCTACTGTAGATGCAGCCCCATTAGCAAAGCTCTGTTATATATCCTTTTGTCAGGAGCTGAACGAGAACATGGACTGTTTTGCTTCTATAAATAAGGCTACAGAGGCAACTTCTGAAACCCAGCTGTGTCCATCAGGATCATTTCTCTTCATGCACCTGATGGATCTAGCTATGCTGACACAAGTCTGCAATACACATGCAGCTTACAATCTATTTCTAGGCTCTTGAATGGGGAAAATACTTATTACACATGCCTCTGTTCCACAGCAGCATACATTTTTCTGTTATATATTGTGGGAACAACTTGAACATGCAGTACCTAAAAGTTTACATATGCTGAGCCGGTGGGAGGGATGAGAGGAGAGGGGCAAAATGTTTCTGCCATGCTGACGTGTTTCACAGGCTCCCATTTCTTAGTGTTCACAACTGCAAATCATTTGATCACTGAGTTGCTGTAGTTCAAGTTTGCAGGGAGTGAGACAATGAAGATGATGGATTTTTTTCCCCCCTTTCCCCCCCTGGACCATGTGATGCCTGTGAGCTCTTCAGATCTGATTCATTGAAATTAATCAAAGTATCCAGGGAACTCCGTGACAGAATAATAGGGGTTTATTTCCAAACCACAAAAAACTCTCAAATTGTGTATAATGTCTGTGTCCCTACTTGTGGGTGAAGGGAAAGATTGTGGAAAATTAGACAGCCGAGTTTCATAAACACCAGAACTGAGATTAGCTGGTTAAAGACAGTTAAAACTTGAATCAAGCCTCATGATGGCAACTATTGGACTAGCTTAAAGGGACAAGTAGAAGAGCATGGTGATTGTCACCTTTCTCAAGCATAAAATTTGATGATGCTTAGTCAAGATGTTAGTGTTTATTGATATTTTCCTCTCCTACTTGCTCCTTCATATTGATGATACAATTGGCTACATTGCTTACCGTAACTCATATTATTTCCTCTTTGAATATAGTTGCCCAGAAATTGTCTTTATAGTTGATGCTGTCAGAGGCAGGTAAACTATTTATACAGCTGATTCCTGTTTAGTGGGTATAATGTTACTGTTATTTATTTTGTAGGAAAACAGTGAAGTTTTTTGTTTAGCTCCAAGTTTATTTTCTTAGGGTGCAGCTGAAAAGCTTGAATAATAGTAAATCCCTGGTTTTGTTTTTTCTAGATACTTTACCTTTGTAAAATCTCTTTTCTGAATATTTTTAGAGATCACAGAATCATTAAGACTGGAGATGTTTAATGTGAGAAATTTTCCAAGATGTCATTTAGTGATGCACATCTCCCCAAAGTTTTGACAAAATCTTTTTTGAAATATCTTCAATTTATTCCCCAGATGAAGAAATGGCAATATTTTCATCACCTGATTAATTTTTTTCATGTTACTCATGACCAAATGACAGGTTCATTGATTAGTTCTTTTGTCTATAAACATAGTTTAAACATCACTTTTAAATGGAAAAGATAGACCAAACAATCTGATAAGGATTCCTGACTGTGTACACGGCATGTCTCCTTGTAATTGCATAGCTCTGGACTCACTGGTTGCAGTACCTTTCTTATTAATAATATAATTAGACTCTCCCTTCTGTGTTTCTGCAATTTCTCTGCTGGATTGTAATTCAGCATGCAATTTTGTAGGTCTTTGGCTACAGCCTGTACCTAGATCCTCTGTGTCTCCACTTCCAAATTCCCTCCCTTTTGCTGATAGGATACACAAAGCATGGAAACTCAATGCATTCCTTGTCATCTGGGTGTGTTCTGGAGTGCACACAGAAAAGGTGTATCACAAGAAAGCAATCTCTGGGGAGAGGAGAAGGGTGTTGTGCAAGCTACTTTCTGATCAAAGAAATAAAAATCTGCCTCTGAACACAGATAACCAAAACAATGGGACAAAGTGTTATCATGTCTCATTTATTCTTAAAATGGCACGTGAAGATGAGATGCCATGGCTCCATCTGCCCATTGATATAAGGCAGTTTTATGCCAGTGTTTGAAATGAAACCTTGGTCAGGCTACTCAGTTACAGGGCCATCTTTTCCCTTTTGAGTGTGTTTTTTTTTTAAGGGTTTTTTAAGGGTTTCAAGGGTTTTTAAGGGTTTTAAGGGTTTTTCAATCCTTCCATTCAGAAGCAGCCTCTTTCAGGACTGAAAGCAGCACGACAGGCCCTAGGGGTGCAGACTTTTGAGAAGTATTTTGGTCTTTCCCTAATGCTTTTTTCTAGGTGAGCTTGTGAGTTTTGAGTTCATTTCTCGTGATCTAGAGACGAGAGTTCTCTGTTTTACCTTACCCTTGTGAAGGTTGGAGCCTGACCTAGGATGACTGACTTCAGCGCCTCCCCGCCCTGTGTGTTCAGAGGGGATGGGTGAAGTCAAGTAGCAGCAGCTGCATATGAATGGCAGAGATAGCGGGACTTCTCTGGGAGGAGAGGAAGGTTTCAACCATCCAGGATAAGTGTCAAATGTTTTTCTCACCAGGGAACTCAAAATAAACACCCCGACAGTCCTTGTCCCATGTTACCTTGCTGCATGAGAAAATGTAAAGTAAGTACCAGCCATAAACTGGTCTGGAATTCCCCACTTGATGCTTTAGGCATTTCCTTGATGAGTGGAGGAGAGATTTGATTGTCTCTATCTTTGGAAGGTGATAGAAATACTCCAGAAAAGCATGTGCCAATTACATGCATTATTGTCCCCAGGAAAAACCAATTCTCAGCTGAGGATATTGTGCAGACAACGTCTCCCATCAAGGCACAGGGCATAAAACAGGATAGCAGGGTCTGACATGAACAAGTGATGACTAAAGGGAGATAGATACCTGCAGTGTCTTGTGAACTTCCCAGGGCCTGGCTCTGAGAGGCACAGGCTGTTCAGTGGGTAAAGCTTGTGCCTCTGAATCCCTGACCTCAACAGATTTTGACTTTGTTACATAAGAGTGAGAGTGCTGCCTCTAAAATAAGAAAGGGGAAGTTATTGTGATCACTTCTGACAGCTACATGCAGGATTTACACAGGAATATTTGACCTCTAAGTCATTTTGAGCTGGGAGTATTGTGTTTTACATATCAAGCTTTTGGAGAGTACCCAAAATCAGAATTTAGTTATGAAAATTGGGGTTTATATACCTGTGAAAAGATACAGGTATGTTCTGTATTGACATCTCAAGTGACTAGTACTTCTTATTTTATCTAGACTTTTATATAATAGTAAGAATGAACACAAATACATACAGAAAATGTTGCTGTCCCACCTCTTTTTCTCTAGTCACTTTTAGTGAGTTGCACTGAAGATTTATTAACCTAGGGGAAAAATCCTGGGATCTGCCCTTTCCTGGCATAATTCAATATAGATTTGAATATGCATCAGTTCAGCATCTGATCCCTTCTGCCAGGGGAAGAAGAGCTTTATGTCTACAGAGGCTCTGTAACCCTTTGAAATTCTGGCAAAAGCCAACAAATTGCAATTAGGGCAAGAAAATTGTTGAAAACTGAACTGCAGGAGCAGCCACAAGTGGGTGCAGCTTTAGAGATAAAACTCTTCCCTTTTTTCACATAACAACACTTGGTGAGTGCCAGAAGAAAGCAGCTCTTTCTGAGATGCTTTGCTGCTATCCTGTGAGATGTTCCAGAGGGGTGGGTGTTTAGTCCAGGACGTTGGCATGACATGTTGGGACAGGCTTGCCCTTTCTGGGGTGTTTACCTCTGCTTTTCCCCACGGAGGATTTCTGCAGAAGAGTGACTGTAAGAAGCATCCAGCCAGCCTGTTCTACCTGTTACATCCCTGGGTACAGCTCCAGTTGTGGGCAGTGCTACATTCTCACCTTTGAGATGCAGAGATTGGGGCAGTCTTAAGAGATTCAGTGGGCAGTGAAACACAAATGCATCTGCCCTTGGCCTGCGTGACTTGAGAAAGCTGAATTGCCTTCAGCGAAGCCGTGTGGGTTTATAGCAGCTGAAGAACTGGCCCAATAGAACACGAAGAGCTTCCTACTGCAGATGAAGCAATTCACCACCCACTTCTATTCTTAGCAGTCGCAGGCTTTTTGAATCAGGAAGAATGGCAAAATTGACTTCCTTTTTGTTAGGCTCTGAAGTAAAAAATGGGCTGTTGTCATGAGCAATGTTGAAAAATACCTCCTAATGCAGGGAAAATATATGGCTGTTGACTTGTATTAATTATTTACCAGCATATTAAGCAGCCAATACTGATGATAGGATTATGTGGAATCTTAATATATGTTAGGTTTAGAGATTAATTTAGGGAAATAACCACACATTTCTGAAAATTACATTAAAGCTTTGGACTGCCCCACACTACCATATGACACAAACTGGGACCGAGAGCCTGAGAATCTGAATTCAATTTGTGACTCTGTCACTGACACCCTGTGTGACCTCAGGCAACATATATAAGCTCTGTGTGCCCTCTTTCCCTTTTGTTCATGGAGAAGAAAGGAAAAACTTTCTGTTTCTCATGTTTGCTTGCTTAGAGTTGGGGCCACTTCTTCCTTCTGTACTGCACAGAAAAGAATGAGACTCGAGTCACTATGTGAGGCACCCAGAGCTTTACCATAGAATTCATTCTAAAAAGAACAAATTCTGTCATATCTGGAATGTTGAATCCCAAAGCCAAATTAAAACAAGGCAACTCCAGGCTTGTGTTTTTTTAATTACTACTTCAATCATTCATTATTTTAAAACCTAATCCAATGATGTTTACAAAACAAATGACTACAGATTTTATTGTCACCAGCAAAGTGAAGAGAAGAAAGGAAATCATGTAGAGACCTCCTCCAGTGGGAGATCTCTTCGAGAGGAAGCTGCAGAATTGGGTTCAGCATTTACCCATCTGTTTAAAGCACAAATGCTTTAAGTTCTCACAGTTGCAGGGACCGAGTGCTGCCTTGCTCTGAAAGCACAAGGGTGCCGTTCTTCTTCCACAAACCTTGGAAGTTCTCTCTCGTGACTTGCTGGGTCTGTGCCCCACGGGCCCAACCTCCCCACCAGGCTTGGGAGTCACAACTCCATGCCACTTGAAGCTGCATTGCCTGCGATCCATCAAATTGTACGTGTTCCCCTGGGGCCTGGGTGTTTAAGAAACAAGTCTTCTTTCCCTTCAGAGATGCTAAATAGCTGAATAGAGCGACCTAAGTCAGTATATCATGAGATTCCCTTGGATTCACAATCCGCCGTCTGCCCTGGATACAGATGGTGAGGGAGGAGAGTAAATCCCTGAGGGTAAAGACCCATATGCCCGTGTGTGTTTGCCAGTCGTACAGAGGGTCACCCGCTGCAGCACCTCTTTAAAAACTGATCATTAAGCCCGTCTCCTTTGTGAACTTTCTCATTATCATCTCATTGTGCCGTGCAGTTCTGGCCTGGCGCAATGAATATTGACTTCATGCTTGCTTTTCTAATTGAATTACAGGGGAGCAGGCTGAGCCACTGAAGTTTCCTGCCTGCAGTCCTGCTTCCCTGGCAGCCAACTGAATAGAGGCTGAAAAAAAAGCTGTTTGCTTGGGCATTATGGATAACAGAGACCTGTCACAAAGCTGCTACAATGATTTATTAAAAGACAGAAGAAAATGAGAAAGAGTCTTGCTCACTTTCAGTACCAGCTGTTTGCCTTTTCTTTCTTTCTTTCTTTCTTTCTTTCTTTTTCTTTCTTTCTTTCCTTTCTTTCTTTCTTTCTTTCTTTCTTTCTTTCTTTCTTTCTTTCTTTCTTTCTTTCTTTCTTTCTTTCTTTCTTTCTTTCTTTCTTTCTTTCTTTCTTTCTTTCTTTCTTTCTTTCTTTCTTTCTTTCTTTCTTTCTTTCTTTCTTTCTTTCTTTCTCTTTCTCTTTCTCTCTTTCTCTCTTTCTCTCT
>VZTU01009623.1:163103-190382 GCA_013400835.1 Zapornia atra
CTTCACTTTCTCTTCACTTTCTCTTCACTTTGCTTTCCTTTCCTTTCTCTTCACTTTGCTTTGCTTTGCTTTGCTTTCTGGTAAAAATTCTTTGTGGTCTTTTTAATTTCATCTTTTTCCTTCCCTTCTCTCCTCTTCCTCTCTCCTTCTCTTTTTCAGCAATTTCTTGCTTTCTCTTTCATCATCTTTCTTTCTTCCTCTCCCTCCTCTCTTTCCCTCTCCCTCTCCCCTTCTTGGTCTTATTAAAAATTGAAAGAAAAAAGAGAACATTTAATTTGAACAAATGCTTCAAGCAACAAGCATAATCCTCCAATCCTTACATCACATTCCTTCCCTAAGACAGATGTGTTTATCATTATGGTTGATTCATAACAAAGAATACAAGCATGTCACTGTAACTGTTCCAGCAAGAAACATCCCATAAATGTCTATACAGTGTTAGCAAGTCTTATTTAGGAGAGCATATTGGAAAAAACCCTGGACTCCATAGTTTACCTTTTCTTCCATTGAATTTAATTTTCAGCCTCCTACTGATGTAATCAGGAGTGGAGTAAAGCCAGGTCTCAGTGGCTTTGTAAACACCACATTATGTTATGTGTTCAGCCAACAATTCGATTTGCAGTGGTGCAGCACAACAGGAGGGCTCTGAGGGTTGCTCATGGAGTTGCTGTTACCTAAAGGACACAGAGCTTTGCTCATGGTGCTTGGTCAGCATGGGGATCACACACTTGTGTTTGGTCATCTTCCCTAACACTTTAAATTGCCCTTTAGCTTTTTATGTATTTTGCACTTGTGCTTTTTATAAAAAAACAAACAAACCTTAAAAAAGTGATTCTGCTTAAATAGTAAGATCAAGAAGTATAATTGTATTGAGTTACTTAAGTAAAATGTTTAGCTGAAGGCTCTTGGACGAGGGCAACAGTTGGGTTTGTTTTTCATTAAAATCTGTGCTGATTTATATTCCTCATGGTTTACTAAAGGTGCTGTTTCTGAAGTTTTGGTGGGGAGAGAGAAGAACTTCATGCCCAGCTCTGGTTATGGCTAAGCCAGGTCAGAAAGTTCCCCTCTGGGCTGTTACTAGTGAGAAGTTGGGCTTTGGAGGAATTTGGAAAGGAGGCCTTTCTTCTTTCAGCATCCACTGCCTTGGATACATTTTCACTCCCTCAAATCAGAAAGTTTTTGCCTGGAGAAAGCTGTATGCCTCCCCATCTCTGGCTGGACTCTATCCTCTACTCTCCAGCATGCAGCAACTCAGCCATCCGCTGAGGATCCTTCTTACTCCACCTGCCTCCCTGGCACTGTGGGTCACTAGCAAAGCTGTGGTGCAGAACTCCTCTTCCTGCTCCCCTGCCTCTTGAGGCATAAGAAGGAGGCTTTGGCCTTCTACCAGCTGCAGTTTAATTGATTGGTTATTTATTACAGTGTCCATTGCAGAGGGCTCATTATATAGTGCTTGTCTTGGGCTTCTGTCTGAGACATGTCAGAAGTACCTCCAGTGAAACCAGTGTGTGTGCTGCACGGCTAGAAAATTGTTGCCATCTCAATTCTGACTGTTTGCAGGCAGAATTTACAGTGAGGTACACTCAGAAACTGTTTATTTGAGTGTATGAATTTGAAAAACATAGGAAAATTGTGTAGGGTATTTGGAGAAAAAATAAGTGGGCTGTTAAAGATATTACAGTCTTATATTTGATAATAAATCTGTTTAAGTTTGATACACAGCATAGTGGTCAGCTCTTTTCAAATGACTTATTCAGAGCTGACTTTGCATAGAGCTGAATTTTATCCCTTTCTTCCCATTACCAGGTTATTGTTTGGGCATGTCATTATTGTTATCTTTCCTGATTGATTCCCTGTCTGTCTGGTGGTTCTGCATTATTTACTTTCTTGGGTTTTGTGGCCTTTCACTTTACTTTTCACAGTTTTAAAAATCTTTTGTCCTATTTGAGTTAACCTTGAGGTAGAAGCTTGCAATAAACTAAAGAAAAATCTGACTTTTCAGTAGCTGGCAGTTTCTTTAATTCTGATTTAACCCTTCCCAGTGATTGATCAAGAATTAATCTTTGTTTGGAATAAGTTTATTGGATACTGATCTTTGGTAGCCACTAAGCTGTTTGCAAATAAAAGGGAGGTGTTTTAAGTGACCTCATTGAAGAAAGGGCAACAGGTGGATTTATTCTCAGGTTTACATGACTTGAAAGGGTAAACATGGAGCTTCAGCCAACCCTTTGCATTTTAAAGAGCACTTCCATGGGCCTTATGTGTGTTTGTTTGGTAGGTACACTCCAGGTTGAAACGGAACTACTATTGACTGTTGCTGAAGGGCTTTGTAACTTAATAAATTACTTTCTGACATTTGAATGATTAATATTTGCTGGGAAAAGGTAGATGGTTAAGTTAATTCTCTGGTTTGCATTGTCCAGTTCCTGATTTTATGGGTATCTGCTTGTGTGGCCATCACTAAATTCATTCCTCTTTCTCATTCTTCTGTTATTTGTTTCCCTGCCTTGTCTCATTTGTTTTTAAGTCTTATGGGATACTGTCTGTTAAGCACTTGTCATCAACAACTTGTATTATGAGGTTCCCATTTCAGTTGGTGGCACTAAAATACGAGCAGTTAATGGCACTGTAGTTGTAGCCTGTTTTCTCCAGTGTAAGATATGTATTTTCTATCTTGTATAACAACAACAAATAGCAGTGTGAGTACTTGTACTGGACACAGACACATGCACATACACACAGCAACAGCCCTGTCTTTGGGCTGTATTAAGATAACAGACTTATGTGGCCTCCCCTACATAAAACTCAACACATTTCAAAGGTTGTATTTGCCAGGGAGTTAAACTGCCTTATGCAAGTAAAAGGGGTGAACTGGTACCTCAGTTGGTACTGGTACCTCAGTTGGTACTGGAAATGGTACTGTTCTCAGAGGGGCTTGACTGCCCTGCTGAGTACAGTTGCTGGCAAGCCTCCTTTTAACTTCACTGGGACCAGGATTTCATCCACATGATTTGGAATTTCTATAAAGAAATGCTATTGGCCATGCATGTATCTGGGAGCAAAGTGTAGTTATCAGCACCTAGCATTTAAAAAACACTTAATGCACTGAAAAATGGTATTACAATTTCAGTAGAGAAAGAATTCAAGTAAACAATAACAATCTTTCACCATGTTTATCTAAGCTATGCCATAGATTGAAGAATTGCATACAGTTTTTTTCATGGCTAACTTGTTGGCCTGAGTAACAATTGAGGCTTTGAAGCAACACAAATGATTCTGACCTTTTGCTTAGATTTGGGGTCACTGTAGAAAGGGAATCTGATAAGTCACCTACACATGATTTCCGCCTGGAATTGGTGAGAGAATCTTTCTGGATTACTGGCATTTCAAACCCATGAAGCACGAGACAGGGACTGCTTTGTGTGGCATTCTCACATCAAGACTGGTAACCATAAATCAAGATGGATGTATATCTGAATGACTTACTATAGTTCAGCCACAAGATCTGGGCTGGAGGCAGTGACCACTAAGTGAAGTGCTTTGGCCTACGTTCTTCAGAAGGTCAGGTCTGAAGATCATGATGCTTCCTCAAAAGGCTGGGAATCGTCACATTGTTTATTACTCTGTGTAATGAAAGTGCACAAGAAAATGAAGATTTTTAATTACCAGTAATTTATTTTCAGCAGCAGTGATCATTGTGACCTCCCAAAGTTTGGTACTTATTCTGAAGAAAAAAAAATCTTTCAACTTTGAGAAGCACAGTGCTCTGACTAGTTCTTCTTTATGTTGGCAGGGATCCCATGTTAGAGTGAGTCCCCTGAAAGGCAACCAAATCACCCACCACAGACAGCTGCGATGAATAACGCGCCGTGTTTGCACAAACTCATTGCTTACAGTATCCCATACAATCCCAGTATCCCACACAATCCCAGTATCCCATACAATCCCAGCATCCTGCAACTTGCGGTGCATTTGGTTTTTATTTGATTTTGACAAGCTTTTATTGCCATTCAGCAAAATTAATCCTTGAGAGCAAGAGATACTTTGTCAAGTCAAGCAGAGTAGGAGTCTGCTTTGCTCATTCTGGAGAGATTGTAATGAAAATCTTGGCTAAACCACTTCCATGAACAGAACAGAGAACCTGGTTGGCAGGTGCTGGTCTGAGCTCTGTTACTGGACTGTACACATGTAACCTCATTTAGTATTTCCTTTCTTTTCCTTTCTTCCTTTTGTCCTGTTTGCCCACACTCTTCCTACCCCCAAAGCAGACCTCTCTTCTGTTTATTTGTACTGTGCTGAACAGAAGAGTCCTTCTTTGTGTCACAGCTTTAGAATAGCTCCAGAGACAATCCTCAAGATGTGGTGCCCAAGCCAGCAGCATGCATGGCACTGTACACAGCCCCACGCTGCGTAGGTTAGCATGTGGCTCCACAGCCTGGACCTGTTTGTGCAGCAGTTTGGGGGAAAGGAGGGACATTTGAGATGGTGCACCCTCTGTTTGTTGCTGCCCCAAAGGGCTGTGGGCTACTGCAAAATGGTATCATGACTGCTATCTCTGGTGGTGGCCAAGCTGGTGCAGCACTTCTGAAATTGTTTGCTGCCTTTCCCTAAAACACAGTAGCAGGTAAATCCCTGTGCTGCTTCCAGAACAAGGAGGCACAACTTTGTCAGACCTCTGGCATGGGGAACTTGGTGGAGGGTTATTAGTCTGACATTATCCTGTAGGAAACATCTTAAGAGGCTCTGAATCACCAAAACAACCACTCATTTTTAAAAATTAAAATTATATACAGTGCCCTCTGAATACAAGTATACAAATGTTCATCAATTCTTTTAATTAAGTATATCTTTCTTAATTTAACAAGCTTTGCTCAGGAGGGTAGTGATAAATGCATAGAATTTCACACTCCTGACAGGCATGTTTAAAAAGAAGGAAGGGAGGGAAGAAGAAAAAAAAAAGGGCAACAGAGCTCCCTAAATGGTAATTCAACTTAATTTTTTAACAGGACTGTTTTGGTTTCAGAGTGATTCCATGACCTACAGCAATGATCAAAGTGGTGCCGTGGTGGTGAGTCTCATGTAGCTGTAGTACTATGGAGTGTGCTGCGGCAGGCTCTGCAACATTTAAACAATCTAGTGACCAGGTGCTTCATTTTCCTCTGCATCACTGCTGCTGGACCGACTGGATGCTCAGGTCCTTTAGCACAGTAGCCCACAGCTTATTCAGGACCATAGAGCTACAGAGAAGGAGTCACTGAAGAGAAAGATAAGGTTTTTAGGTGCTTGAAAGATTGCTTAAATTCACCCTTTTGGGCCATCAGTTCCAAAATTTGTGGCTGGCCAGGGTGGTTCCATATTGTTTAGATATTTTTTTGTCTGATGGACTCAGGTTGATACTTACTGGGAATGATGTCTTGTAATCAGAAAAGCAATTCCACTTCACACTGAAGGGAAGAGCTGGCTCTGCGTGCTTTGCGTCTGCTAGATTAAAGCACCGAGCTGGAGAACAGTCTGTGGCATCACTCGCTTGGTACATATTGTAAGCAATCCCCACAGTGGTGCTTATGTAATAGACTCCATAACCTTTGCAATCATTTCTCAGGGGAATGTTTCAAGACACAAAGACTGGGGAAATTTAGAGAAGCTGGTGTGTTTTCTCACTATACATGAAAACTAGTTTGATATTGGCATAGAATTTCTCCGTGCTTAGACCATTTATTAAAGTCTAGACGCAACATAAAAGCATGTAAATTGGTTCCAGTTGTCTCTAGTAAAAACTTTAGCTTGAGCTGGGAATTGATTGGTGAATCTCAGCATAATTAAAATTGACTGTTAAAGTTTCTCCCACTTAATTGGTAACACTTTCTTTGGAAGTCAGTGAGTTATTCTTGCTGGATCATTTAAAGGAGTTTCTGTGTATATGATCAGAACTCAAATGCAGTTTTATGGAGAGGTTTACAGTTATGTTCCACCCTGGTGGTCTTTCATCCTGTATCTTTCCAATTTAAGATTTATGCTGTCATTCACCACAGCCTAATTGTGTTTTGATAAAAATGAAACGATTGCTGACGCATTTCAGACTAGAAAGCTGGTGATATTTTGAAGCTTTCAGTAAGCTGATCTGAAATACTGTGCTGCTCAAAGCCCCTGTCTCTCTGCATGTCTTTATTTTTAATTCCAGCATTTGTTAGTTGGTTTTGTATGGATTCTGATAGGCACCTATTACGACTCTCTGAGAGCCCTGCCAGCAGTGTGTTGTTCAGCGTGACTAACAGCTGTCCCATGCAAACTTTTTCATTCTTTCTTTAGGAGAAGAAATGTGTGCAGTGGTCATCCTCTGGTTTAGAGTTTTTAAAATTACATAGGTTTAAAATCATGCAGGTTGCTGTATTTCATGTTCAAGCCAGTTAAAAAAAGCACATTTTATCCTTTGAGCACCAGACAGCTAGGGTTGTAATGGCTTTTAGCTCCTTACAGATATCCTTCCACATTCTTGGTACAGACCCAGTTCTGGAGGTTGGTGCTATTCAGGATGGTACTACCGGACATACTTAGCTCTCTTTAAACATAAGCTGTCTTGTCCTGACTAGCCATGGACTTAATCACAGCATTAACTGCTCTCGTGAATCAGGCACTAGAGATACACTTAATTCTCCCCACAGTCTCATTATTTTTAGTGCATCACAGACAGTGCTTATCGTTAGTGAAATGCAAAGGTGTCAGGGGATCATATGACATCCCCAGTTATGTGCATTTGTCCTGCTTTCAGCTGGGATAGTTAGTTTTCTTTCTAGCTACTGATATAGTGCTGGGCTTTGGATGTAGGATGAGAATAATGTTGGTAACACGCCAATCCTTTTAGTTGTTGCTAGGTAGTTGTAGTGTTTACACTAAGTCAAGGACTCTTCAGCTTCCCACGCCCTGCCAGGTGCACAAGAAGCTGGGAGAGCACAGCCAGGACAGCTGACCCAGGCTGACCAAAGGGATATTCCCTGCCATAGAACGTCATGCTCAGTATATCAACTGGGGGAAACTAGCTGGGAGGTGGGATTGCTGCTTGGAAACAGTAACAGGTTTTTTTTTGTGGATGGTGAGCAATTGCATTTGTACAACATTTGCTTTATATATACATATTATTGTTGACCTTTCTTTTCCTATTAAAATCTCTTCATCTCAGCCCATAAGGGTTTTTCCATTCTCCTTCCCCTTCCTTTGTGGAGGAAGGGGTGAGCAAGTGGCTGTGTGGTGCTTAGTTACTGGCTGGGGTTAAACCACTACAGAAGTGTTGTCACCAACTAGCTTTAAGACGGGGACTAGCTTTCATGACAGTGATTGATGTCATGCAGAAAGGGCAGGAAGACATTCCATTTACTTGGCTGGAAGATGATGTGATTCACTTACAGAGTGGGAAACAGCTTTGCAGAACACCGTTAGGTATTTACCCACATTTGGTGAAACATGAAGGATCCAACACAATGGGATAGAATGTATAGAATCTTGTTAGCTTGCCATCATAACCACCAAAAATGAGGGCAATTTAAACTTTTACACACCTTGGTATTGCTGCTAATGCATGCCTGTGTATATAAATATGTATCTTAAACACTTCCTGCACCACCACAACAGGATCAACAGTGGTTTGGTAAAAAGGAGATGAAGCTCAGTGCTCCATGCAGTTGTTTGAAAGGAAGCACACTGTCACCTGGACTGATGCCACAGCGTCCTGAGGTGAAGCTCTGAAAGTGCAAGAGGTGTTTAAGAATAACGTGCAGTACGATTACCAAGCCATTAAAATCAGTCTGCCACCATGAACCAAGGGCCTCTGGTAACAAAATTCCAGAGATGTGAAATTGCTCTGGACTTCTGGACTTCTGAAATTACTTGTTTTATGCTAAGGTTAAGCTGCCAAACTAGTCCTTGCTAGAGCAGCTACGTACTACAGTGCTTGTATCCATAGCAGCTATGTGTGTTACACCGTATTCCTTTCAAAGCCACAGAGCCAAATCTGAGCTCAGCTTTAGGCCACCAAACCACAAACACAGGATGACTCGAAAATACGTTTAAGTGTTCTATTTTGAGGCATATATGCCACTTACACAGACACAGTTGTCTTTCATTACTTTCATCAACTTCAGAAAAATCATTTCTTTAGGAAGTTAGAATGCCATCTTAAATGTAAGAAAGGGAACCCAGGTATTCCCATGGACAGAATCTAGGCCTGTGATTTTAACAGTCCGGTCAAATGTACCAAGAGGGATTTCTGAATGAGATTTGTTTCCTCTCATGCTCGTACCATTGCAGGGTCATTCCCAGTGGCTGCTTCATGGTTGTCCTTTTCTGTACGTACATTTCTATATACTCATATATAGAATCATAGAATGAGGTGGGTTGGAAGGGGTTTTGACAGATCGTCTAGTCCAACCCCTACACACACACACCAGACACTCAAACACATGCTTGCACACTTTCATTTACAGCATTGAGCTGTTAAATTGTACTCAGAATGAGGGAATGTTTCAGCTGTGAAATAACACAAAATTTGTGTGATAATTTATGGGCATCCTTTACAATGACCTCTCAGTTAATGTATGAGTGAAATTTTTTTGACTTTAAAATCTAACCCTAGTAAATGAAAAGTTGAGTTCTCTTTGATTTGGCTATTTTCCCCACTTTTGACAGAGGATCAGTAGGAGAAAGCAGTGATGAGCATGCCCAAAGTGTTTGGTTTGAGCATATTTCATTTTCTTTTCATGTAAGCAACATGTTCCAATTCCTTTCAAGCAGCAAGGTCATTTAAGTGTGCCATGCCAGAGATTTGCCATTTTCCCCTCATTCAGTTTCTTAAATCTTATTGTCCCCCATGTTCCCTTTGACTAGCAGAGCAGCTGCTTGGGGTCTGCTTGTGTGGTTATAATCCCATTAAAAAGCGCTCCATTATGTTGCTAATATATTTATAAAGAAAGTAGTCACCTGGGATTAAGGGCTGATTCTCCTCCTTGGATGTACTATACTGAAACAAAATCATTCCTGATCCCCTGGCTTGTTAGATACAACCAGTTGCATTTGTCATGATGCCAAATTGGCTGAAATAGATTAGTAATTAATGCAGAACATGCTTTCCTGTGTTTGTAAAGTACTTGTAATCATCACTGACAATCATATTCTCATCAGCTCTTTCCTGATAGCGCTGAGATGGCAGATACGCTGGGGCTTTGGGAGCTTATGGTCTTTCATGGGAAATATGAAAGGCATTAAAAGAATATCCTGACAGAGCAGGTGAGGAGTCTGACAAAAAGAGCTCTTAAAAGCCATTTCTAAAGATATTAGGCTGTAGGTTTTTCTCAGCCATTTCCAAGCGTGCAAAGCTAAGGAAGACAAAGTAACTGTTGGAGGGGATTTGCAAAATCATTGGATACATCTGTGCTGTGATTTATAGATAGGACCCCAACCATAGGGACACTTCTGAGGTCACTTTCAATTGGTCAGAGTGGGATGCTGATCTCAACCAAGCAGGGACCATGCAGATTCAGCCAAAGCTGCCAGACCTACCTGGGAGGGCTGAGTAAGTGCTTAGGCATTTATCCTGTGGCAAGGCTACTGCTTTTACGTAACCAGCAGTACTTTATTGAGCTACTTCAGTGATTCTTTCATTGGCATTGGCTCTCTTCATGCAGCCTGAGTCTTTTTCGCTTTCAGCTTCATCTGAGGGCTCACCAACAGTCTGCCTCTCTGTGACAGGAATCTCTGCCTTGCTGCAAGGATTTTTTTCTTGGACCTTATTGAAGGCAAATTATCACCTCAAAACCTCTCTCTCTTTATCCAGTATGGCCAGCTTCAGAGCAAGAGGCTTCTTACAGCACCAGCAATCTGGACTTTCCTTTGTCTCTTCATTGGCTCTTCATCCCAGTTGAAATGGTGTCTCCCTTTTCTTGTCTCCGTTTCATAAGTTCCTTCTACTCCTGCCCTTGGCTTCTCTCTGTATTTACAGCATTTACATCGTAAAGCATTTTCAAATCCAGTGATCTGAAATCACTGTTTCAAGTGATGTTGTAGGATGAACTCAAGTTGTATTGAACCACCACATGATGTAGTATTACCTACTAAAACTTTACTTACATTAAATGTGTAGTTTTTACATTTGTTGGGGTAGATATGTGATGCAGGTATCTTACTTGTTCCTAGCACAATGACACGGGCTTCTGACCTAACTAATACTGGGTTGTAGCTGTTTTGGCTCCTACTCTGAAGGCAAGAGGGACCAGGGAATAGCTAGCTCTGCTCTGGGAAGCAGAGCAGCCCAGCCTAAGGAATACTCAGCCTGAGATAGGGTACCTCAGGTGTCTGAGAGCTGAATACTGTGCTTGCAAAAGCAACTCCACTGTAAGACTCTCCGAGCCATGCTGACCCCAGTACAGGGCTTTTTTATGGAAGTCCATCTCTCTTGAATCTCTGGTTTTGATCCCTGCTAGCATGTTTTCCTCCATGTACATTCCTCTATTCTTAAAACTGGGCTGTGTCCCTCTGAAATGCAACGACTGAGCCAGCTTGTCTACAGGAGCAGAACTTCACTTAAATACCTCTCTTGTATTTTAAGCCCTGCTGTGGAAATTTTGATAGAAATGAACAGTTTGGAAGACTAAAAGCATCGCCTATGGTATGATGTATGCAGAAGAACAAAGCATTCTGCAAAAAGTAGTTATTCCGAAGAGCAGTCTAGCTGCTTTTAACCAAAATGCCTAATATATGGCTTGCCAGTGGCTTCAGTCTCTCTTCTCATTTCCTCTTAGGGGAAACGGTTCGTTGGAACTCTTCTCCTGTCCTGTACTGCTATGTTGGCAGTGAAACCCGCAGAGCCAGCTTCAGGAGCCTCCTGCCAAAGGTGTTAGGAAAGAGCTGCTCATGTCAGCGAGACGGTAACTCCTGGGTCCCTGAGTACAACACAGAGCACAGGGCTTCAGTTATCCCTACCTGTCAGAAAGTCCCAGGCAGGTCCAAAGCCAGGGATTTAATTCTAAGCAGATTTGAGGCAGTTCTTAATTGCACTGGCAGGTCAAATCACTCTTGCTGGCCACCAGGACTTGAAGTCACAAAAAACCCCATCTTTTACCCAAGCCAGACACTCTTCAGTCATGGGCTGAGTGCAGCTTGGTGGAAGCAGGAGATCCAAGCCCAAAGGTCTGTTTGAATGTTTCCATTTCATGTGGCTTGGTATTGTAACATTCTCCCTTGGTTCTAGCAAGTTGTGTAAAATTGTGAAGCCAAAGCAACATTCTTCCTTTAAAGTTTCAAAATTGAGAAAAATGGTTGTGGTGTTGGAAACTTGGGAGAGATGTGCTGTGGTTATCTACTGGTCCAAGAATAAAATTCCTATGGCTTTGTACAAAAGCATGGAGTAGTTGTCTGTCAAAAAATAAAAAATAATAATAATAATAATTTTAAAAAAAGAATTCAAGTCAGGACACCTTTTTAGTGGGCGCTGGACAATGTTTAGAGGATCTGAGAAGCCACACACTTCCTTCTCATATGCCTCTGTGATTCCAGTAAGGGCAAGAAGTGCATGTCAGAATTTTTGCTGGGGAAACTGGACAGATGAGAGGAGCAGCATGCATATAGCATGCATTGCCTGCAGCTGGGCTTTGAAAGGAAATATACCTTTGACATGGGAAGAGTTGGTATGCAGTTGTCCAGACTAGAGTGTCTACCTCATGGGACCTTTCAGGCCAGGGCAAATGATTACCTTTGCAGCCAGAATATATTGCAGCATCCGTGAGAGCACCCTAACTGTTTCAAAGGCCCAGAGCTAGACTGGTTGTGACCTTAGTGGTGGGTCTGGCAGGACATATCCTAAAAATGGTTATGTTTTGAACATGAAAGGTTCGGTGGCTTCTAGTTGTTTTACCCAGAAGGAAGGGGCCAAACTCTTGTCTTTGTGGGATAAGGGAGGTTACACATTAGCTACATGTGATCCATTTATATAGGGGGAATCCAGGCTTTCTATGGGATTGATAAATGGCTCTGAGAATGAGTAAAAATAGTTGGAAAAGCTTTTAAGTTTTGTTTAAATTTAACGATCAGAAGTCAAAACATTAGAGGGTGTTTAGAGAAGTGCCTGAAACTTGGAGACCCTGAGAAGAACCAGAAAGGGAATCAAAGAGCCTAGAGAAAAAAAAAAAGCAAAAAAAAACAAGTGAGAGAAAGAGAGAGATTAAGATTAAACAAACCCATCTGAATAAAGCTAATCAGCTGCGATCCTGCTCTGTTGGTGTCTGTTTTGGGTTGGCTGGGGAAGCTTGAGCCAGGCTGGATCGGGTGATATCAGTGGAGCCTGCTGTATAGGAAGAGGTAAAGTGGTGGTGCTGGGGTGCTGCATGTAGAGATACGAAGGGAGAAATTATAAAGGTCCCAACCAGCTATGTATGGTAGAACTGAATAATAGCCTAGCCAAAGGGGAAGAAGTTCCTGGCAAAGGCTGGAGTATTTATGGGAATCCAAGTAGGAGTTTGGAGTATTAATAATTATTGCAGTGCTGTCAGTTGTCAGTGCTAAGAAATCTTCAGTTATATCATGACAACCTGTTTTTGTTCCAGTGGCCATAACTCAACCTGCTGTGTGGCTCCCCTGCCTCCCCCGGATCTCCAGTCACACACGGTGGCTGATTAACTTATTCAGTACCAGCTGCTCAGCTTCAGTCTGGCAGATCAATGGGGATCTGGGTGAAGAACAGAGTTTGGCTGCTACAGGGACTCTTGCTGAGCCAGAGTTTCTCCTTCCTCTTCTTAGCTCCCACTAAAAGATTCCCATGGTGCCAAAGAAAATAGTGATAGTGTTAAGAAACAAAGACTTGGCTGTTAAGGTATTTGTTGCACTCATTTTCTTTTGGTATGAAATTATAAAAAAGGAGAGTGGATTTGTTTTATTTATCCTTTGTTTATAATTATATGATTACTTCTGTTACTGGTGTTAACATTGACCACTGGAACCTCTGGGCAGGGATCACTCTTTGCATTTGGGGTCCTGAGCCTACAAGATCAAACCCTCAGGCTGAATATTAAGGAATTCCTGCAAAGATTTGTATGTGCTTCACTTTACATGCTGGGCCCAGCTGTTGAGCCTGGTGATGGCAAGGAGCCCTCTTTCTCCCTTGCATGGGATTTTCAGACTGCCAGACCCCGCACAAGGGAAGAGCAGATGTGACCGGCCTGTTTCTCCCTCCTGCTTGTGCGGAGCAGGGAGTGAGTGGTGCTGCAGCTCCACCCTTCATAGCATGCCAGCACAGCCAAGCTAGTGAAGGGAGCAGGAAGCACTCTATTAAGAAATCAGCTCTAACCCAATACATGTTATCCCAGAAGGGACTTGTCCCCTTTCCACTCTTTTCTTCTTGCTGTGCCTGTGCCTTGGTCCAGCTCCACCATGTGTGGGCCCGGTCGCAGAGTGCTTGTATCACCTGCTGTCTGCCACCTTGTTGAATCTGAACGGGCTACTCATGGTGTGTAATGTTAAAAATGTGTGTCAGTCTTTACAGGGTCAGGAGCTAGGTCTGTTCAGGCATGTTACACATCATAGGTCTCCACTGTGTTATATTCTACAAAGACAATTTATCCTGGAATACTGAAGGGTCAGTGGCGCCAAGAAAACATCAGATAATTTAAAATGTATCTACCAGTATGAGAAGACCATTGTAGAATGCTTAAAGAACTCCAAAAGTAATTCCTTGTTTCTCATCTAATGGCTTTAATTAACCTGAACAGTTATGCTCTTGAGTTGTGCATACTTCAGGGACCAGCTCGATGGCACTCTTCCTGCTGAGAGTAGGAGCATGACACTTTGGTTATTGCTGTGCATTGTTAATATGGTTGATCTTGGTCCTGCTCCAAGAGAACCACTAAGCAATCATGGAAAATGAAGGGTAACACATTTTTAGAAGGATTCTGGATAATTTTGGCTATAAAACAGGCTGCATAATCTTGGCAAAAAGTGGATGAATTCATTATCTGCAAATAGTGGAAAATATTATAAATGGCAGTAAATGAAATAAATGGGTGTTTCCACTGTAATATGCTATTCTCTGAGCCACCCAGAAAGAATACAGCTTGGTTTACTGGGTGGGTAGTCCTAGATGAAGTGAAAGATCATGTTCGTATGCTCAAATACTTGTTTGGGAGTGAGATATTTTATGCCTTTGTTGTGGAGGGAAATCTATACATTTTACATTGAAGAAGCTATATTTTATGGCCACGTATGGATGTTGGAGTGAAGCTAAAGGTCTGTATGTGCCATATATCTCTTTGCATTCCTCAGCTAACCTCATTTTCATTTGCTCTACTACACCTTGAGGGTTTGGAGAACTCAGTGACTCACGCTAATGGAAAGTCACCGACCCTCCTTATTAGAAGAAATTGATCTTCTGTATATTTTGGATTAGTTTACAGGCCAGCACTCTTGCTGTGAACACATGGAATTACAGTCCTGGCAGTTTTTAATAGAAAAAAATGTTGTCTGCTAATGAACAGGATTTGGCTTGGATGCTCTTCATTCCCACTTCTTTGGCTTTGGGTTATCCTCTCCTTTTTGAGATTCCCTTCATAACAAAGTGCCTAAGCCCATGTGTATCTCTGAGCACATGAGTATTCTCAGCAGCATTTGTAGGCCTGAGGTTACTCATGTCAGCAAGTGCTTTGCTGGATGAGAAGGTAGGGCTTGTCTCCTGAAGGCAAAACGGATTTGACCACTTGCAGTAGTTGTAAAGACAGTGGACTGTGAGGGAGGTGGAACTCGTTGTGAAAGCTCTGTGCCATGCTCAGGGAAGGCAATCACAGGTCCTGCATTTTCTCATTCCCTTCAATCAGGTCAAGGTTTAACTGCTCACGTCGGAGTGCCCCTGGGTAACTCCATTGTTTTACTGGGAGCCAGCACCACGGGTGAATTGGATGGCTGGGCCATATTTTTGTACTTAACAAAAGTTAAGTATCGAGCAGGGCTGTTTCCTTTTGCCCTCTAGTCAGATACAGGGACATAGTGTCAGGATTTGTTGATTGGAGGGTTGTTTTTTTATAGTATTTATAGACTGTTGGCTTTACTTCTTAATCCATCAGGTGGTTCCTCTTCTGGATGATACTTCTGCTACAGTGCTTCCTTCTGTATTGCTCTAAAAAGAAGTTACCTCTGTACTGCCTGTATTCTATACCTGTTAAGAAAGGCATTTCCTCATAATGTTTGATAAGATCATGGACATTATCACAGCAGCTTAACCACCCCTTTTCCCAGTAGCAAATACTATTACAATTTACTGTTTTGCAAAGAAAAAATGCATACAAACCCAAACAACTGTCTGCACTCAGGTTCACATCTGTCTTTTTATATACATGCACATACTTTTATATCTGCATACGTATATATATTTTTATATATTACAAGTTTGTGCACATGTATATTTGAGTACGTATATCTAATTTATTTTAATTAGGTATGCTAAGAAGCTCTTACCAGCTTCAGAGATATTACTAACTCTACTGGTATTTTTACTTTAAGGATAGTTTAAATGTATGGCCACTGCTTGTATACATTCATATACTATGCTATGCACGGACAAATCTCTGTTCTCATGCCATGCCTGCTTTTGCAGCAATGCTTCTGCATTAGTAAACAGCTGCACTCATAATCCTGTGAGTACAAGTAATTGCAACTGAAGAGGTGAGCATTTATAGTTGGTCTTTTCAAAGGAGTCTAAGGGAGTTAAGTACCCAAATCTCACTGAATTTGGTTACCTAATTCCTGTGGCTGCTTTGAAAATTCCAGCTTGAAATAGCTATCTTAATTAACTAATTCAATCAACTATCTGTGAACCAACCAGTGTAGAAGAGACATGTTTAACCTAGTCAGTTTTGGTTGCACAGTAGCTCCCTGAAAACTTTTCACCTGAAACCTCATTATTGGCAACCATCATTAAGTACTTTCAGCAAATCAAACGGCAACATGTAACAGAAGCTTTGCTGTTCATCCTACTTTTTAGTGTGGTGCTCAGGGTCTTTGAGTTGGCTAATTTATGTGTTTAGACTTGCTAACAAGGATGGACTGTAAACTTCACAGGCTTCCTTTAGGCATCATCTCCACCTCTAGACACTCCTGGGAATTCCTTGTTGAGACTACGAGAGGGATAGCTCCTGTGAAGGTTCCCACGTTGGACAAACACTGAGCTGTATCAGTGCCACTTTGCAGCCTGTATTTTGGTGGTACCTTAAACCATGGAGAGACTTCTGTGTTTGATGAGGTTGCTGTTCAAGGAAAAACAACAAACAGCAAACAAAGGAAAAAACACAGAATGAAAAGCTTCTGAGTCTTTACATTACTCTGCCCAATATTTATTTCTATTCCATAATAGCTTTGCCTTCTTGCATCTTTTTATTTTTTTAAATCCCTGTTTCAAAAAACTTTGATGTGGTTTTTTTTTTATTTTCTTCTTTGAAAGCCTATTCTGTTCAGTATGGAAAGACACAGTTTTAACAGTTCCCCTGTTTGTTCAGAAATAGTATCATTCATATTTGGCATCAGAAGGAAGACTATACTGAACTCCAAATTTACTCCTATTAAATTAAACCTAATTGAAAAAAGGCAAAGGCATTCATTAACTAGTTAAACAAATGGTATTAAATTTATCTTTTTATTTAAAAGAAGAAAGAAAACAGCTTTAACTAAAGAAAAGTAAGTGGAAGAGTAGCTATTAAAACATGTGATGGAAGAAGTACACGTTGTTGAAAACTTAAGAAGAAACCACAAACATGTATAACAATAAAAGAAATGTACCTTCTTGGCCGTTTCTCTTCTCTGTTATTGTGTCAGATGGTTCTGATTTGAATAAGAGCTTTCCTTCATGTCCCTGAGCTTCTCCTTCCATTTGACTTTACACTGAAGTCATAAACCTGTTGTCATGGAAACAGCTGTGACATCACAGATGTAGCATTAACTTCACCACAGGGCAAAATAATGAATGTGATGGCCTGTGAGGAGAACCTTTGTTTGAACCAAAAGCCAAGCTTATCTGAATCTTGGCCTAGAGCCCAGTACCCCTAGAGTCTTTAGTGGGATCTCAGCCCTGTGTTGTAGGCACGGAACAAACGCCGCCTTGTAGCACAGACCCTTGCTCGAAGCTGATGGTCTCTGTGGACAGGACATGACACAGAAGAAAGGAAGCATTATCAGCTGTGTCTTAACATTGGAAAAGTGAGGAAGAGAGAGAATAAGCAACTTTACTCCAGGTCACAGAATGGGTTTGAGGCAGAGCCCAGAACTGTGTGCAGATAACTCAGCAGGAGCTGCTGGAGATGCCGAAATGCAGGAGTCAGCCTGTTTTCACATAACAGTTCTTGGAAGTCTTTCCCAAGCTCTCTTCAAAACTGAGAAAATATGCAAAAGGCAGTAGAGCTTGGTGCAAGTTGAAACATTGCTGCAAGCCTTAAAAAAGTTCAAAATGTCTTTGCCCTCTAGGAAAGTTTGTTTTAGGAAGGTATATATCTCCAGAACCACATGTGGGGCAAAATCTTTCGTGGCAACGTTCCCATATTCTTCAATGCGCCCGTCTGTGGCTTTTAAAGAGCAACAACCAACACCTTGAGTTGCATTCAAATGTAAAGATGAGCAGATCTTTTATAGAGCATAAACATAATAGCTGGTACGGCCAACCCGACTAACTGAATGGTCTCAGGGGTTCATGAGTTTTGCTTGCATTATGGTAATGAACTTAAGAGTTAAGACTGAATCTTTGATTGCTGCTGCAGTCCAGGGGAGCCATTGACTGCTTGGCTGTGCCTTTGTGACCAGCAGATTGATTACACCATTGAGCCCAACTTGAAACAGCCCTTCAAAGTCACCCAAAAGTTAAAGCTGGCACAGCATGTCACGGGTGGCCTGTTTTTGAGAACAGCTACAAGAAGTGGATTGCTCCAAAGTGATACAACCTCTGCTTGCCTCATACTTTCAGGGGGAAATCACCATCTGGTTACTGGCCCACCAACCTGTTCCCTGCTGTAGCTAGCTGAGGTATTGGGTCAGATTATCCCCTGAAGTCAGCATAATAGCAGGGTCTCCCACTAGATAAAGTATTTTTGCTCACTCTCTTGCCCCCGCAGACATGCAAAGCCTCCAGCTTTATGAGCATTATGTGGAAGGGTGCCATACCACACCCATGGATCTGAACTTCCATTGACTTTAATGAGAGCTGTGTGGCTAAATCCCACGCAACTCTCAAACTGGAGGGGTTAAATCCATTTTGATTTTGCCTGCTGATCCAAAAAAAAAATAATATATATATATATATATATCTCCCATGTGTTTTAAATTGTTTTAACTGGTAAGTCTGGCCAGCAATGGAGAGTAAATCATGGTATCAGGGCACACCCACAACCTAGCTTGATATACATCTACATTTTAAAGTGACATAAATGAGTCATGAGAGCAGAGCTTTAATTAAAAGGATTGGAAGTGTCAGAATTTTCTTAAATCTTTTACAAAAGAGACTTGCCCCTCCACTACACTTTAGTGGGGCAATAAGCAACTGTGATTTGTAAAATGGAATTTCAAGGAGAGTTTAGCTTTTGTACTTTGAATACTGAAGTTTTTATCAAGATACACAGAATGTAAAGCAGGTACATCTACCCCAGTAATTGTTTTATCATTGTAAGTTATCAATCTTTGTGACTGCGATACCCATGATATTAGAAGAGGCTTGTGGAACACGTGACAGAAAAATAAAGGCATGTTGAAAAACAGAGAGGATCACAGAACTTCAGGCCAAACCACATTTTCATTAATCAAGCAAAAGCCTTTCTAAAGGTGTGTACAGCAATGACTTGGTGAAAGCTGAGGAGTCATGTTAATTCTTGATTTAATAAAACAGTGGCTGGAATAAAATCCCATTGTTTAAAGTCTACATTCACAGTGGAGCAACCTTGTCAAAAAACAATAGTCTGATTTGTCATGAAGTGTCAAAGAGTGAAACATATCAATCACAAAAACAAATAAATAAAACCCCCCCCCCATGATGTTATTAGACAATCAGTAAAAAAAGGAAAGAAATTATTTTGAAGCTTGTTTACATGTGCAAAGCTGAGTTTCAGTTGAGTGGTATCCACAATTAATTTTTTTTTTTTGTGACAATATTTAGTGCCCAGGGTTCACCAGGCAAAATATTTACCAAGAGCAAATGTTAAACTAAACATCTTGAATAGAAACCCAACCAATATGCCCATTTGATTTTAATATTCCACATTTACAGATTTCAACTTAAATGCAGATTGCTTATTTATATGGACAAAAAGCATGTCCAGATTTAGGATTGATCATGACAACATTAGAGAGGGAATACTGAGCTTCCAGGCTCAAGGCTGTACCTGACCATAAAGACAAGGATGAGTCCTCTGTGGGAATTAAATTACTGCATGCTGCAGCAACTGAGACCTTATCAATCCCTCAGGAAGATCAAATGCTAACCATCCTAAGAGACAGTATATGATGCCAAGCACATTGGGCCAAATCCTATAGGGTGACTGAACTGTTATTAAATTCAGTCTGGAAATAAACACTACTCCAGGTAATTCTGGTCATTAACATCTAGTGAATGTTGAAATACTGAATATTTGTAAAGAACTGTTTGCTAGAGAAGCTTAGAAAATTTAAAATCCTAATGAGAAAAACACATTACAAATTTGAAATAAATAAAAATGTGAAAGTTTAAAAGGAGAGACACACTTAGGAGTTTATTTGCTTACCTACAATTAAGGCTTTTTTTTTTTTTCTTCCCTGCAGCAGATTCTTCCTTTCTCATGCATAATCACTGTACTATGTAATGGATTTTATAGAGCACGGTGATATTCCTCGTCAGCTAGAAGAGCAGTGCCAGCCTGAGCAGCCACCTGGCAGCGTTGGAACGAGCAAAGAGCTGCATTTTCCCAATGCATTGTATGACCTGCAAAAAACTGTGTGAGAGATCAGTAGAGAAGAACTGAACCAGTTCAAAGTGAGAATCTGTTTTGGTCACATTGGCTTTTGGAAAATGTATCTCCTTCCTGGAGAGCTGGGCTGATGATATACCCACAGTTCTGTAAGCCAGCCCTTCAGACCAAAAACTGTCTCTATGTGCCTGTCTTCAGAAGCCCCCAAACTATGTTCATTTTATTGCTCAAGTTAAATAGATATGTCTCAATTTAAGGGACTTTGTGATGAGTTCCTATAGAAATGTCTGTGTGGATTGGATGTAGACAAAAACATTGCCAGTTGGACAGAGGAAAGCATGGTGTGGAAATGTTCCTCCCTGCTCACTTTGCTTTACTAGGCTTTACGTAGGAACTAATGGAGTCTCTGTATTTCATCACTATAGTGTGCTAGGGAAAAGGATTGTCTAGAAATTGAATGTTTTTGCTAAAAAGCTTTTCAGGCCTGGAGTATCTGATAGCAATGCTTGTGAGAGCTGAATCACGGTGAAGGACAAAACAAAGACCTGTCAGAAGCAGGAAACTCATTTCTTGTCCATGAAGTACACCCCCAAAATTATAATTTTCATAGGAAAAGCAAAGTATTTATAGTGTATTCATTATTGTGCTAAGTAACCTGTGCGACCTGTCCTAGGGAGCCTGCTTTGGCAGGGGGGTTGGACTCGATGATCTCTGGAGGTCCCTTCCAACTCCTACAGTTCTGTGAAATTCTGTGAAACTTAACATGTAGGGCTGTGTCAGTTATAGCAACTGGTGCCAGGCAGTTATCTGGTACAGCTTCAGATCTGGGATTTGCATATAGCTGTAAGAAAGTAATTTTTATTTTTATTTGCCATTTTGTGAAATAGAAGCATTCCCAACTTCTTGCTTGTGCTACAGATTTATCTTAGTTCATCCTGGGGTTATAAGGCCCCACCTAGAAATCTGGCTTGTAGCCAATGCTAGAGGGGAGGCTGTAGAGCAAACCTCAAGAGTATTGTTGAGGTGTTTATTTTCTTTACAGGCAGAGGGTCAAAGTAAAAAATACATGGGAACCCAAAAGAACATGTTGAAGGCTGGTTTGAGGCACCAAAAAATACCTGATGGCTCAAAGGCAGCAATTTTCAAAATAAAGGTCCTGAGAGGAAATCATGGGGTTAAAGAAAGGGCTCTCTAAGCCAAGCAGAAAACTGATCTAGTCGAAGACACTTGGTGAGAAGAGAGAGGGAAGACTTAACAGAAGAGCATTTAGAAAGGCCATATTCAAATCTTGGCTATCAGGAAGAAACTTTCAGTCCTGTGAATGAGCCTAGCCAACTGTTCTGCTAAATAACAGAACTAAACAGAGGGACTACAGTGGTTCTGAGGCATATCATTTTTAAAAGTATTTTGCCTTTGTCTTGTTTTATAAGCAAAAGGGTGGCCGTTATCACATTCAAGTGCTATTTTTGAGCAACACGTGATACCTCAATTTCTCCCCATTTGCTTTGTTAGCAAAACAAGTTTCATGTGGCTCCTGTAGGGAATGAGCTGGACTGACTCAGTAGAGGTGGTGGGGTTTTGCCTTGCTGCAAAGTGTATGTTACCACACTGCATTCTGGAGAGGTCGTCCAGTTTGGATTTATAGACTAAAGTTTTCAAGATAAGAAATGATGTAAGTTGGAAGCAGAATTACTGTTTCTGACTGACCACCAGTTTGGACATTCTTAATATGAAATCAAAGTACCTGCATATGGTTTTGTTCACTAACAGGGTTGTTCTATTTTAAATTCACTCTTTGCCTTTTCTCTCATATAGCTTTTATGTGCAGAAGGTCTCTAAAGGGGTCAGAGTCCAAAGGAAAAAAAACAAACCCCAAACCAACAAAAAGATCTGTTTTCTAGTTTGATACCATATAGAAGAAAGGAATTAGCTAAATGCATAATGAAAAACTTAGAAATAAACCCCACAACACTCAAGCCTTATCCCCCAAATAGCAACATAAATGATGAAGTCCACCTGAGGACTGATCAGTTAGCATCTTGTATTGTATTCTTTTGATAAATCCACAGTTCAGTGATGGACAATGTCAGTGGCTTCTGAAACCATTATCTGTGGAGGCATTGGGAAACATCTCTTCTTGGAAGTCGGAGTATAATTTCGGTCTTCTCATGAAGAGGAAGGCTTTGTTACAAATTCTCAGGGCTGAGATGGAAAGATCAGGTGATGGTTCACTCTGTTGACACAAATCCTTGGTCATGTCATTAAAAGTCTGCCTGTAGCCTGATTTACATGAATGTAAATCAGGAATTGCCTCCAATGAAACATGAGAACTGAGTGTTGTATAAACATCCTGCTTTTTTCCTCCTATATCAATTTTCTGTCTGTAAAGTGGGGGGTATTAATGATTCTTTTTTTCAATGGGTTCTTGATTGCTTGTGCAGGGGGAAATGCTATCATGATAATCTTCAAAACAAAGCCTACAGTCATTTCCACTTTTTTTTTTTTGCTAATAGACTTATTTCATTACTTTATGTAATAAGAAGCTCTCCTGGTTGTTTTATCCATCATTAATCACAGTGTTTCTGGCTTAAAACCCACTTCCTTTATATGTTTAGCTGTTCATTATTGCCCTTTAGTTAGTTTCATGCAATGTTTTAAATTCTGGGTAAGTCAATGATTTTTTTGTTTAGCAAAAGGTATGCTTAGACCAACGCCCTGAGCTCCACAGAGACACCATCCCAAATTCTCCAGGTTTGCAGCTGCATGATCTTGCTAAAGAAGTGAGTAATATTTTGACATTTAATATTAAATGAGTTATCTTTGAAAAATGCTTCCCTGCCCCTGGTGTACCTCAGGCAAATGGAAACATGCTTAACGTGCAGAATGAAACCTTGGTAATGGAAAAAAAATGGGGGATTGAAGCCACCTATCGGCATCTAGAATCTGCAGGACAGAAAAACTCATGGGTTTTTTTGTTCAGCCTAGAAAAAAGAAGACTAAGGGGGGGACCTTATTAATGTTTATAAATATCTTAAGTAGGGGATGCAGGGGGAAATGGCCAGCCCCTTTTCAGTGGTCTGTGGAGACAGGACAAGGGGGAATGGCTGCAAGTTAGAGCACAGGAAGTTCCGCACCAACATGCGGAAGAACTTTTTCCCAGTGAGGGTGACAGAGCCCTGGGACAGGCTGCCCAGGGGGGTGTGGAGTCTCCTTCTCTGGAGATATTCAAGACCCATCTGGATGCCTCGCTGTGTGGCCTGTCCTAGGGAGCTGCTTTGGCAGGGGGGTTCGACTCAATCTCGAGGTCCCTTCCAACCCCAACAATTCTGTGATTCTGTGATGGTAAAATCATGGTGAGGTTAATACATAATTAAATTGATCATGTTTAATTGGAGCCCTCTTAACAATACAGCTGTGATTATTCTTAATCCTTTGCAAGCCTATAAAAAGATTTTTGGTGAGTGATTTTTTTCAGTGCTGAAAGTTAGTTTCTGAGATTTTCAATAGCATCGAGCACAAGTTTTCCAGCAACTGACTTCAGGGAGAATTCTGAGTTCTTCTATTCCTTTTCATCCAAAGAGGATTTATGGAATTATCTCATTTTGGCCACCAAATTGTACCTGTATTTCCAAAATTTACTTTAAATTTAAAAAAAAAAAGTTATCTGCTGGTGTTGCTTTTCAGGAATTGTGATTGTTGAGGAACAAGCCCTGAGATTATGGTAGGAAGAGTTTGAACCTCATTGCTTGTCTGTGAAACATGCACTTGGCTTAAAAGGCACAGGTTAAGGAAAAAGTAGAGGTCTGGAGTAAGCATATATTTTCTGGAATCTATGTCATCATCACTCCTTGAGGACATTCACTAGTGGTGAGCAATTCAGCTTTCACAGAGCTTTGCCAATGAAGCCTCTATACCATCACATGCCATCATTTGCAGCTCTATCTAGCTTTATCTGCATACATCTATGCTGTTTCCGGCAAAGAACATTATTGCACATGCATATGCGTGACTCAGAAACCTGTGGTCTTTATGTTATTAGCAACTCACTCAACAGAAGAACTGACTCATCTTTTAAAAGAAATACCTCTATCAGAATATCTGGAATTGTCACAGGGATTTTAAAGAAGTTAAAGGCTCAGTTCTCTAAGAGGTTGGGTCCTGAATAGGCTTCAATGGACTGAGCAGCTCTAATTCCTATTCCTTTCTTGAGCAGTTGTAATTGTTGCCTACTATCCCAATTGAGGCCATCAGGGAGTTCAGCTCTTGCTCTTCTGCTAGTCTAGGCTAGATAATTTTCCCTAATAATTGATTGCCAATCAATTTGAGGCAATTCAAGCAGTTGTAATGACCATTCCCCAGATGCTTGTTCAATGCTGCAGATACTTTTTACCCTAACTGCCTGATGGGAAAGCAGCTAGTTTGAGATAGAGAGAACACCATACAGACAAATCTTACAAGTGTTGCCTGCATATGCACTATCTTCCAAGGAAAGGGTGTTTTCAGCAGGCAGGAAGAATAGGTATGCTAAAATACTAAACATCATGAAACAGATAGTCCCCACCAAACAGGAAGCTGGGCAGTTTGTTCCATTTTTCAAGTAATTTCAAATAATTTTCAAATTCATACTGCAGAAAGAAGAAAAAAGAAATTTCTGAGGTTCTTAAGAGAAAGGAGACCTGTCTCAGCCTTGCTGAAGACATACATTTTTATCCAGAATATTTGAAGTAAAGCAAAGGTTCCGTCACTGTTTGTTCTGTAAAATTTATGATGTCTGCAATATAAATCTAAGCAAGAATAAAAGGTTGACTGAGTGCAAAATTAACAAATTGTGACCCTTATGGATTATATTAGTCAGGAAATAAGAGAATTACATGATACAGTGAG
Organism: Zapornia atra; assembly: GCA_013400835.1. Lineage (NCBI taxonomy): Eukaryota > Metazoa > Chordata > Aves > Gruiformes > Rallidae > Zapornia > Zapornia atra. The sequence goes on from VZTU01009623.1 coordinate 187,931, forward strand.
TAAGCTGCTTGGCTTTCAGGCCTGGAGCTGTTCATTTTTAATAACAGAAAGAAAAAAAAGGAAAGAAAAAAAAAGAAAGAAAAAAAATGTACTGGGGGGAGCAGCCCCTTGGTTTTCATGGAAAATAACCTAGAGCATTTCACTGCCCATGCTCTGGCCCACTGGTATGCAAGTAACATTGGCTGGGAGAGCTGGAGAGTCTCAATGAGAGAGGAGAAAATCCTACAGAGGAAAAAGGGCTTGCATTGCTACTGCCTGTCCTGTCCCTCACAGTGGACAGTCACAGATTGACCACAGCCTGTGTCTCAAACTTTGAGAGCCATTTGGGAATTCTGCATAAGTGTGGGAGAGTGAAAATACTCTTGTCAGACCCACCAAGAACACTGAAAGCAAACTGGGTCACTAAGGGTGTCAATTTAACATGTAATTGGTGGTGAATGTGAACATGGACCCAAGCCGAGAGCCCACAGCTGCTGGATCCTGCTCAAGTACCACTTCTTCGGTAAGCCCTGTGAGAAAGGAATGAGCTAACAGAAACAAAGTGGATGCTAGATAAGGCTGGCTGTGGGGAATGTATATTCTTACATTACACAGTGCCTGGTACACTTCTGATTCTATTGTGAAAGAACCAGCATGTCTCCAGGTTATTCCATTCAAAATAAAAATGAAATAGGACAGGGTAGATCCAGGCCTGGAGTTTGGTGGCCCTGCCAATGGCAGGGGGATTGGAACTGTATGATTCTTGGGGTCCCTTCCAACCCAGACCATTCTGTGATTCTATGATATTAATTTGCTTTGCTACTGGTCAATATGTAAGCAATTTCTTTCTTTTTTTTTTTTTTCTGATTACATTTCTGTGGTCAAGGATTAAGGAGGATTTAAGGATTTAATTTTATGACAACTAGAGTCTTTTTTCTGTTTGTCTTGGGACAAGTTTGTTACAGATTCCCTTTTAACTTGTTGCAATGGAAGATAAATTTAGTAGGACAGCAGCAGTGTGCAGAAAAAAAGTACAGTTTTACCTACAGAACTTATTGCCCAACAGGACAGGAGTTCTTGGCAGGGCTGAGGATAGGAGAATGAATCCTTTAGAAGCAAAGAGAGTGTTAGGCTCCCTAAACCACGTTCCTGTGAAGCAGTGCAGTGCCACTGGGAAATGCACCTCGAAACAAAAATCTGGGCTGATTCAATAGATGAAACCAAACATTCCATCAGCTGTGAATTGAAAGATGCAGCAGAACTGGAAGAGCAAAGCTGCTCTTTCAGCCAGTTTTTAATTTTGATTTGGTTTGAAAACTCTTATAGAAAAGCTAGGAATTCTCACAAGCAGAAATAAATACAGTTGGTCTTGGGTTTGGCCTGCAGGTCCAATCTTAGTAAATAATTTTAACAGTAATAATATGATGCCAAATCTTGAATCCACTAAAAAAAAAAGCATAATCCTTTTTTTTGGTGAAAATAGCCTAACTATCCTCTGGCTTTGTGATTGACATGGCCAGTTAAAAATTTTGCGTTGCATTCAACTTCCCCCTGCTGCAGCAGCACAGCCCAGGGGTCATTTTCAAGAACCCCCCAGCGTTTTCACAGTTGAAACACAGCTGTATTAGAGACAATGTGTTTCCTTCCCACCCAAACTGGAAAATTCTCTCATCCCCCCATCCCAATAGCATTTCAAATGCTGGTGTGCTAATTGTAGCCTGCTGCTGCCTTCTTAATACCTTCACTTCCATATTGTGTCTTGCATCAACGGGCTCTGTTGCAGACACTGTGCTGCCTGAAGTCTCAATTCCTTATTCATATGAGTAATCTGTGCTCATACCAGCAGTCACATTGACGTAGGTCACGGAAGCTGGTGACGCTGATTAGATGTTTGTGTTGCAGGGAAAGTTGTCTGTGGCATGGTTGAGACATGTTACAGTGTGTATATCATTGAGTCAAGAAAATTCAGTGAGGACTGGCAGTATTCCAGACTCACCTTTTCAATGATAAATTCCTTCATTTTGGCTTCACTGGGTCTCTGATGCAAAGTTGTTACTGGGTGAGTGAGTAATAGCAGCAGTTGATTCAAAATACCAGAACAGAACTACAAGCTTTTCATTCACCAATTGCTCCTTATGTTACTGGTACAGATAATCACCATTATTGCTTGCTTTTTTTCACACAAAGAGCAACACATATCTGGAAGGAGAAGGACTCAAACCTTGATGTATAAAAGCTTGTGTGGGAACTTCTTCATTAAGATAAATTTCAGCTAAAATTATCGCCAAGAATTCTGAAATTGCTATCAAGAAATATTTCTTAGACATTTGTTTTGGGCTACCAAACACAGCACTGTGCTAGCTACCAGAAAGAATCATAGAATCATAGAATGGTCTGGGTTGGAACGGACCCCAAGGATCATAGAGCTCCAATCCCCCTGCCACAGGCAGGGACACCAACCTCCAGGCCTGGA
>VZTU01009623.1:190794-307371 GCA_013400835.1 Zapornia atra
TCCTTTTTTTTTTTTTGAAAATTAGTCTTGCCCTCCTGAAGATTCATCAAGAAAACCTTAGAATACAACAACTGAGGGTTTTCATTCTGGAGGCAATTTTTAATTTATTTTACCACATAATTACAAGGAGTGTGGAGGGTTTTGTTAAGTATTTTGATATTTAATGGACTGGGTTTTTTCCAGTCCAATAAAATAACAAAGAGATAAGATTCTCTGTCCATAAGTTTACCTTCATTTAACAAATGGGTGTATGGTCAGTGATTTAGATGGCATTGGTGATATAAAACAAGTATTGACTGCTATTAATTTCCTTTTATCACCTCCACATAAGAAAGAATACCCCTTAAGTGTATGACATGTCTGTGGTGTGCAATTCTCTTGCTGTGCCCACAGAAGGTCCACTGCTATCAGTAAACTTCATTCCTTTCCACTTTTCTGAAGTGGCTGAGAAGCCCACGTCCTGCATGATTCAGTGCATGACACTTCTGTGATTTGTTTTCCTTTTTGAGGAAATATCTATAGAAAAAGATCCTTGCAGAAGGCAATCATATAGTTTGCAAAGAAATGATGTTAAGGATTATGGAAAGAAGTAGAATCCTGCACCACTTCTCCTCAACAAAGCTGCCTACCCCATTTCTGTAAAGTCAGGGTGGATTTGCTCCCCTTTGCTGCATCGTACAGGGTGGAAACAAAGTCCCTCTTTAGCTCTCAAAATCCTAAAGTTGCTGCTTTTCTCTCATCCCTTTCTGAGGATACAACATCTTGTAGTCATGATGTGTCCCAAGAAATATTTTTTGTAGAAGAATTTATGCCTGTCTTCTTTGTGTTTTGCTAACCAGCCCAAAATATTAGAAAATAATTTAATTGAGCAGGAACTGAAGCAGACACTTTCTGTGTCTTTTAAGAAAATGTGAACCTCTCAAATTACACCCATATTTTGGCATGAAATGGAATATATATTTTGGATTACAGCATGACTTTACCCTGCACTTTCTTTTTGCTATTTTGAAATGAAAGGTAGTGTTTTGAAATGAAAATACATTGAAATTTCATTACTTCTTTTTTTCATTAGTGTGGCTAAATGAAATATTTTGGCATTTCTGGACTGGATCTTGTAATTTTGAAAATATTTTCCTCCAGTGATTCTGATAAATATTCTGGAGGAAAAAAAATTAGGGATAGTTGATCCTTCTACCCATCTCCATTCAAAATCATGCAGTTCACATTTCAAACATTTGCAAATTATAGTGAGTCGCTGAGATATGACAACTGAGTAGTAGATTGATATTCATATTCCTGTGTAAGAAAAAAATGTGTGTCTTTTGGGAGATATTTTTTAATGCAGGAGTGAAGATAATTTTAAAAAGTAATAAGGAAAAAAGAAATGGGAAAAATACTGGAAAATTAAAGGTGTTTGAGAAAAGGGGAGAATTTTCCATGAAAACAGCCAAATTTCAGGAGAAAAATTTTAGCAAATGTAGTTCTTTGAGCTAGCTTTAATTTCAGATATGCAGAACAGTGAAGGACAGAGGCCCAAGCTGGGCTTTCGCTTGCCTGCTGCTCTAGGTTACATTATGAACAAAAATCAGGGAAACACAGAAGTATCAGTGGACTCACTGGTAAGTGGTGTGTTACAAAGGACATGGCACTGTAACATGTGAGATTGGTTTATTTTTAACTTCCTCACTCTCATCTGTTGTATGAACTTGAGCTCACTTGCATTCTGCTTCTCAAAGAAGTACTTGTATCTATCTACTCTGTGGATGCCTCCTCTTTTGGGATGTGACATCGTTTGGGATTTCCAGGAGCTACTTTCATTTCAATAATGATAAAAATTTCCATTATTACTTTTTTGTCATACTTCAGCCCTTCATATTTCAGAAGCCATTCCTCAGTTTCTCATGGTAACTTAGGGGCCTGACCCAGTGCCAAAGGGGAAGAGTCAAATCACTGAATCTTCAGGGTCCACTGCAAAGAGGTCTGGACATGACCAAGAGTGTTTTATGGTTTACAGACTCTGGGATTCTATCCTGTTTGAAACCTGTGGTTTCCTCTATGTCTTCACCCTTGGCCTATCTTCTTTTTAAGTATTTGGTTGTGAGTCCTTGCTGAGGACTGGAATCATTTCAGACAGTTGTTAGCTACATACTTTAGCATTTTAGTTGTTTGGGGTCCTTGTGTAGGCCTGAGAATTGCTCATCACTGTGCCTTTGATGCATTTAGTCTTATAATTCCTCTGCAGGGTAAATGTCTGTTGTTCGTTTCTGTTCTGTGAAAGCTGAGGGGCAAAGAGGGGGCGGGAGTTTGTGGAGGAGCTGGGTTTTGTACCCTGTCTTTGGTGGCTCTGTAGTTCCCAGGCTGTGGGCCCAGTAGTCCTTCCTTGGACAAAGCACCCGTTCTTGTTATTAATAGTCTTGAGGGAACTTGGGCTGAGGCAGGACTCGAGGAACTGGCTCAATCACCTTAAATCCTGCCTGAGCAAACTGAGAAATGTCATTGTGGGAAAAATGTTATGAAAGCAATTCATCTACCTGCTCATTAAGAGTGTGTGTGTGGGAAGCTAGGCCGGGCAGCGGGGCTGGGTGTGACAGGAGGCCGCCAGAAGAGACACGCATGGCCAATGGCAGCAGAGGGGGGGAAGCAGGTGCAGCCCTAAAGGCTGAGAGATGAGGCTCTGGCACACCCGAGAGAGGGAGGCAACCTTGAAAGGAGGGAGAGAAGAGAGTTAAGATCAAGCAACATTGGCAGGCAATTCCCCCTGAGGGCTAAGCACACAGCAAAGGAGATGGAGGTGGCACAGACATGTTTCTTCCTCTTATCTCTCTGCCCTCTGCCTTCCACCTCCACCCCGTATGCTTACTGTGTGTTACAGAGTGTAAACAAATCTATTTAGGCTGGAAAATATGTCTTCCATTTTCCATCCTGAAATTTGGTTGGCTTTGGTTCTTTTTTAATGGTAACAAGGAAGAAAAAGTCATGTTCAGAAAACATTTGGCACATTTTAAAATGCTGTTTTGTTGGGTTTTTTTTTTCCCAAAGGTTTTTTTATTTGTGGAAAGCTCCTCCAAACTAATAAAACCCATGACCTCCTCAAGGGACTTTCATTAACACCCTTTTACCTTTACTGTACCACTTCATAATACCCTCTCCCCAGCATTTTCAGAATAATTTCGGGCCCTGACCCAAAGTCAGTGGGAAGAGTCATATCAGCTTCAGTGAATTAGGTCCTTAGAGTTCTTTGCACAGCTGCCAACTCACAAAAAAGGGTGTAATATGCAGGCTAATAAGCTACTTAAAAAACATAATGTGAGCATAATTCTCCACTTCATTACACTGGTTTTAAATGCCACTAAAGCCAATGGAGTTACACTGGTGGAAAACCAGGGTTACAGAATGGAGGCTCACCCCCTATATTAGCCTTTTAAAACTGGTTTCAAAGATCAGAGGCAGTTAGTCTGTATCATATAAGAGTGTTGGGCCAGATCCAAAGCTCACTCTACTCAACTGGAGTTGTTCCATCAGGCCCTAGGGATATATATGTCTATGTGTGCAGATGTGTATATGTCTCTGTGTCAATCTATCTGTGCAATTTATCTATTTTTACCATGCTCATCGCTGCAGTGACTAAGAGCCTGGGTGACTGAGGTTAAGCAATATGTAAAGTCCCCAAAGCCTTGATCTAATGTATACTTGCTGATCCTGTAATATAAAAATAAATGTAGGTTAGTGTATAATCTGTGGGACATACACAGTCAAGCATGCAGAACACACAGAAAGAGCAGGGCTGTTTCCCATCCAGTTGGACAGGTTATGCCATTGGCAGGACATAGCAAGCTGCTGCCAAAAAGGCATCACCCACTTTTTAATTCTCAGACTCTGGTTTTATATGCTGCTCGTGGATATTGGATGAATTGCTCATTGTAAATCAATAATGCTTCATCTTCAGATTAATGAGGAACTAAAACTGTTTCTAATAAATGTTTAAATGCTTAGCATTTTTTAGAAACCAAGCCTTTTTTGAAGAATCCTTTTTTTTTTTTTTCTCTGTCAGGGCAGAACAGTATAAAATCTTTTGTGATAACCTTGTAAGTTGTTGAATAGTAAAGGAGTTAGATGGATGGACATGTATCCTAGCTCTCTGCTTATAATTCCAAGTGCACAGAGCCATGTTGTGCAGACAACAGAACCTTAACAACCAGTACATAAAATGCAGTATCTCTTTGGATGAAAATAAATCTCTTCAAAAGAGCAATCACACTATTAAGTAACAGTGCTGTAGCATAGCTGTGATGTTACTGCTCTGCTTCAGATCGTGGTGTACTGAAAAAGATCTGGGGAAGCTGTGAAAGGGGGAAGAATTTGTCCCAGTGTGCTTCTTGGTAGCTTCTGAGCCTGAAGTTTTTTAAAAGAAAAAAGGGGAGGTGTCAACTTATTGGGCTTTTTTGTAGTTTTGTATTTAGGAATTCTTTCTGTGAAGTAATGCAAGATGAGGGTGAGAGACAGGTTTAATATGAATGAAATACAAACAATTCATTTTTATAAAGAATAAGTGTTTTATCTTCCAGAGGATCTACATGAAGTGAAATTGTATGTCAGAAGTTGCAGAGCAACCCAGCAGTTGGTAAACTGCAAACCTTTGCTGTTCATCAAACAAAGAAAAGCCATGAAATGTTCTTAGAATTTCCTCTTTACTGTGTGAGGAATGAAAACAACCCAAAATAATGTGGTGGACGAACTGTATACACCAGGCAATAAACTAAACTTCCTGTCTGTAACAAAAGGCTTCTCTTTATAAAGTGCCAACACTTTTAACTGCAAAACACTGGTATCCAATTCTCCTTTAGCTATTTGAGAATGTTCTCTGAGAAGTTTCTAGTTTGGCATTTAAATTTTTGGAATTTTTCTCTTTTTTTTTTAGAAACATAAGCTGCTGATAGATGAAAAGCATAAGCTGTACTCTTTGGAGCCCTGGATTCCAGAAGTTTTGGAGAACAAACTACTGTCAACCTCTGATCCATCTTGCAGACTCCCTGCACAACTCCATAGAAATGAATTTATATATTCTACTCTTCCATGAGGTTTTGTGGGCTGATTACAGACCTACCAAAGCACCAGTATTTCATAGTTTGAGCTATATCATCTTGGAGCAATAGCAACTTGGAGGTTCTTTTCCCTCTTCCTGATCACATAAATAATTCACATCATTCTGTCAAACTTGTAATAAATCATGTTTAGCTACTGATGGCTTCTTGTGTCTCCTACTGGTAAAAACCTCAACATTATGTCTCTTATTGCTACATCTCTTATTATTTATATATTGCCTATTAACTGACAGCACTCTCTCTGCTCTTCCTCAATAGCAGACCTTTTTTCCTGAGGAAAATTAGAACTCTTTCTCATTTAGGGTTGTAGATGTGTGGATGTGTGTATACTCATGGTTGCACATGTCATTTCTCCTGGTTATTCTGTTTTCTGGAAATATCATGGGAGACAGATGTATACTGCTGAAGTCTAGAGTCTGTCTGTTCAAGTGATGATCAAAAAGTTTAGTCCATTATCTCACAGTGATGGTTTTAGTGGTGCTGACATCTGTTTTCTGTAGGCAGCACAAAATTCTACCAGTTTTTTTTCACCCCAGCTGCAGAGGTGACAGGGGTTGCTACTTGTATGGAACACAAGGGCCAAACTACATTTGCACCCAGGCCTAACTTGGACACATAACCTCCTCAACGTGAGGGTTTTGATCACCATCTTCAAGAGCTGCACAGAGCTGCATTAAACCCTAAACTGGCAAACAAAGAGTTACCAGGAGCCACTAGGGAAGGGCAGGAGAGCACGGTCAGTGGCAAGTGGCAACACCTGGAGTGGCTAACAGTTTAAACAGGGACACCTGGAGATGGGCTGGTTCTTCGCTTCTGGAGACCTGACCTTAGAGCTGCTCCTCTGAGAGAAGTTTTGGGGGGTGTTTCAGGAATGAGTCTGGTGCAGAGAAGAGGCCTGTTCTGGGTTAGTACTTTTCAGCTTGATATTTTATTGAAAAACTAAGTTGCTTTAAGATGTGTTTATGTGGAGCTGCAATTTCTACTGTTGGTGTACATGGAAAATACTTTGCAGTTTCATTGACCTGGAAGGGAAAGAAGTTGAAAGTGTGTATGTGTGGTGTCTGGAGTTACTGAAGATTAATTATTTTGTGGGTTAGTATGTTGTTTGTTTGGGGTTTTGTTGGGTTTTCTTTTTTTCCTTGTGTGGTTTGTACTTAAGTTGATACCTAGGAATTGTAGAGTTATGGGTTGGTGATGTGTTGGCTGGAGAGCTGTGTTGGAGAGGCAGACCAAGCTAGACCTGGAGCAGTGGTTATCAGCAGGCTGAGGTCAGCTTGGTCTCTAACTGCATAGAGTTGGTCTGCTATGCCTTCTCCAAGGCTTCGGTTGCTCTTAGAAGAGCTGCTGGGCTTGGGCTGACCTTCTGGAGTCAGGGATTCTTCGTGTCCCTGACTTCTTAATGGGATCTGTGCTCTCTTGAGAGGTACCCTGTGAGCATCCTGAGCAGATTTGCAAAGACTGTATATAGGCTGGTGAGGTAAAAGCATTGTTACATGGCTGTGCTAGTGCACTATGCAAGGCTGACTCCGGGGAAAAGAATGCTTAAATATGAACAGGGCTTTTGCTCGCTTTAAAGGACATATTGAGGTCTTGTTACAAAAGAGTGCAAGGTGTGCTTAATGAATGCTTAACTCCCATGTCCTCCACGAAAGAAACTGCGAATAGCATGCCGCCCTGCTGTCTTTAACTTGCTTATCATCACTTTCTTTCTTTCTTTGTGCTATTCTTATGTAGCTGTGATGAGGAGGGAAGATTCCCTTTTGTTCTCTCTTTTGTATCTGTGAGGCGTTTACAGAGGTGTTTGAACAAGGGATTATCGTTGCGTTGGGGGGTGGGGTGGGGTGGGGACAACGACTCAGAAATGTGTTTTCCTTCCCATATTAGAGACGAAGTGTGAGGGTAGAAACCCAGTGGGAGGTACTTCCCCTCTCAGAGGTAAGAACATGCACACGTGTTATTTCTGCAAGACGTAGCAGGTCCTGCTGAGTTTAGGGCCGGTGGGAGTGGGATCCTTCTGACCTGATCTACTAATTCCTCTCTGATGTTCTTTGGCCTGCTGTCTGAAACAATGATGTCTGTTTGGGCCCTTGCGGCTCAGGTTGATGGTCCTGCCCTGAGGAATGCACTACTGCATGCCTGCCCCGATGGATTCCTTTGGTTGGTACTTAAGCAATGCAGGGCTCTAAGTAAGGGTGCCACAGGCTTTTCACTGTCTTGTAAGCTTGGGTGCCCATCCTCTGAGTGCACGTGCTGCATACTGAGTTATTGGGAGGGCTTGTAGCAGGGCACAGGCATGGTACTCAGCACACTGGGGAGCCAGGTTGGGGACCTGCCTGTTGGAGAGCAGTGTAGGTGAGAGAGACCTGGGGGTCCTGGTGGACAGAAGGATGACTGTGAGCCAGCACTGTGCTAAGGAGGCCAATGGCATCCTGGGGTGTATAGGAAGATAGGTGGTTAGTAGGTCAAGACAGGACCTTCTCCCCCTCTACTCTGCCCTGGTGAGATGACACCTGGAATATTGGGTCCAGTCTGGGCCCCTCAGTTCAAGAAGGACATAAAATTCCTTGGAAGAGTCCAGCTCAGGGTCTCCAAGATGATGGAGGGAGTGGACCACCTTCCTTATGAGGAGAAGCTGGGGGAGCTGGGCCTATTTAGCTTGGAGTAGAGGAGACTGAGGGGTGACCTCATAAATGTCTGTAAATATGTAAAGGGTGAGAGTCAGGAGGACGGAGCCAGGCTCTTCTCAGTGATGGCCAGTGATAGGATAAGGGACAATGGCTGCAAGCTGGAGCACAGGAAGTTCCATGTGAATGTAAGGAGGAACTTTTTCCCTGAGAGGGTGGCAGAGCCCTGGGACAGGCTTCTCAGAGAGGCTGTGGAGTCTCCTTCTCTGGAGACATCGAAACCCTGCTTGGTTGTGTCACTGTGGGATTTAGTCTGGGTGATCCTACTCTGGCAGGGGGGTTGGACTAGATGGTCTTTCTGACTCCAAACATTCTGTGATCTCCTGCCCTTGCCTTTGCTAGGAGCAGAGCAGTTGTTTATTTCCTTGTATCTGTGAAGTCCAGCACTTTGAAATTGTGTGGACAGCATATGCAGCTGTAGGCTAAAGAGGGAACACTTCACTTCCCTATGCAACTGTGTTTCTTCAGACACTATTTAAGGGACCTGACTTTGACCTCCCATACACCCGTGTTCGTTGACACTTACACTGTTTGCCCACATATGGGAGACCAGGTTCAGCTGCAACCTTCTGGTGTAACAGCAAAAACAGACTCTCCAGCAGCATTCCTGCCCAGCTGCAATCTTTGCAGAGATTCATGTGTTTGGCTGGCTGTGGCTTGATGTTAATCAGCTGTTGGAATATCCATGAGGAAGAACAGCCAAGCGACTGAAGAACATAAGAAAGCTTAGTTTGCCTGGCGCAGGCCAGCCTGCCACCATAAAAGATGAAAACAGAAGGGAGGAGGTAGGAGGAGTCCACTCAGCTGTTTCAGTTTTCAGCCTGCAGTCTGAGCTGGCTTCCTTTTCATTATCAGGGAAAGCTAAAAGTAAAACAGTGGTGCTGCTCTGTAAAAAAAAAAACCACAACAACACTTTAACAACAGCAACAAAAAAAGCTAGGCCAGGCAGCTCCTTCAGTTGCAAAGGGAGTTAATGTCTGTATTAATGACAGAGAGATAGCATTCATAGAGTTTCCAAGTGTTACATATTTCAATGTGGCTCCAAGCTTGTTGTGTGGACAAATATAACTAAGGTGGGGCTGAGCACAAGAGCTGGATTCCAGCTCCCTTTAGGAAGCCAAAATTAACATTAAGTCTGTGTGAAAAGTTGTATTTGTGCTAATTATCTATGGTTTCTGATGCTGGCTTTTAAAAGGGATGGGGGAAGACAGTGAATTAGCCAGAAAGCATGCTGATGGGAATACTGGAGGCTTTATCCTCATCTTGCTGTGTAAATCATGTCTGACTCTTCAGAAGCTCAGGATGAGGGTTGCCTGGCCTTTCTCACTGGGCTATATTAGGGTAGACTTGAATCTTTAAAAAGCAAAACACCAGAAGTCACTGGGTGGATGCTAAAGGAGGGTCTGGCTGTCAGGCTCTCGCTGCTAGCTGCCTTGCTGTGTGATTTAAAGCAAATCTCTGTGCCTCAGTTTCCCTCTTGCCCTTTGTCTCAAGACTGCCAGCTCTGTACTGTTTGTTTGCCTTGTGGTACTATCTGCAGAGTCTCTTCACATTCCCCCCCGTTTGTTTTGTCCCTTCCTCTCTGCTACTTGGCTTATCTCTTTGTAGCTCTCCATATTCTACTCTTGTGCCATAGGCTCTGTCTGTGTCCAGCCTTGGCATTCTTGTTAGATTGTAACCTCTTTGGAGCAGGTGGTTTTGCCCACTGCCTTTGTTTTATGTCATCCTTTATTATTAGCAATACTGTTCATTGCAAGGGACGATTGTTACCTCAAACAGCTTTAAAAACCCACCAAAAAAACCCTATAGTGTAATCCCATACTTTGCTGTACTTGATGACAGCACTTAAAGGTTTAGGATTTGTATCTCTGTAGCTTTTATAATGCCTAATGCAGCAGGACTCTGGCTGCCTTTGGAGTCTCAAGGTGCTACTGTTATACTACTGATAAAGTGCTTGTAAAAATCTTTAAAGCTACTTTATGTTCTTGGTGTGTTCTCTCCTAAAAAAACCCAAACCCTCCCCTCCATTTCTGCTTGTTGCAGTAAAAGCCCACTGATGTGTGTTAAGCTCTGTAGAGATGTTTTAATTATTGTACATCTGAATGGCTGTCACATTAGGAGTTAAAGATTTCTCTTTCAAGGAAAGAAGCTTTTTTATGTTTCTAATATACATGAGTATGCTTCAGCCTTTTTTACCAAATTCAAACTGCATGGAAGGGTATTTTATAATAGAGTAAGAAGGCAATATAAAATTAAGTAAAGCTGGGTCTGGTGCCTAAAAATATTTGGCAGAATTCCCTGGAAAGCCACATTTGAACATTTTTAATATATATTACAAGGCAGACAAGAATAATTATCTTCTCTTGAAGTTCCCTAAGTGAGAGAAGTGTATTGTAATGCCCCTTGAAAGAAAATAATATAACTTGCCAAATGATTATGTTTTGGAATTCTTCCCCACCCCCTGTCTCTTTCACCCATTGGATTGTATGCAAGAGAAGAGGAACGTGGTACAAATGAAGCTGATGTTTGTACATTCCTTTATAAATGACAAATTTAAGGCCTTTATGGAGATGTACCTGGGTACAGGGTAGTCCTTAAAAAGAAAAAGAATTAAGGCAACTATTTCCAAATGACACAGAACTGTAAAGATGAGGCAACAGTTTTATGTTGTGAATTCCTGAGGAAATTCAAGTAAAGTTAGTCTGATTTTTATTCTTTTTTCCCCCTCTTCTACATGAGTATTCAAAACCAAGGATGTAAAAGCCTTTCTGTGATGGCTCTTTAGCTACTATTAAAATGAATTGAAAAGTCTTTGCAGTGGGAACTGAGTCAAAATGGGGTTAAGGGAGGGTATAGCAACCATTGGTAATTTAAAAGGACCTTGGTAAATGCCCAACTCCCTAAAAAATTAAGCTGTCCCTGTGAAAATTCCTCTAGAGAGAAAGGGAAGGGAATACAGTTAGATGAGAGAGCTTTCTTACAACGTGGAGATCCTTTTAGAGTCAGTAGAAAGACCCTTTGTGCCAGGTAGAATGGCTTTTATTGTCTTTAGTCCCGTGGTGCCTGTTAATAGATGGCTACAAGGAAGGACAGTTGTGCCAGCATCTTCCTGTGGAGCTAATCTTGTCCATCACACTCTGCAGGTGAGGAGTGTAGAGGCAGCCAGAGTACATGAACCAAAACAAGATTCTTGGAAACTGAGTTAGATGCAAACTTTACAGTCAATATCAACATGCTTGGGGTGAAATTTATGGTCCATGAGGAAACCCTGAGTCCTGATGCTGAATTCCTAAGAGGGAAAGAGAGGCAGGAGCTCATGAAATCAACATGGGGATAGAGGGATTGAGGGAGAGGATAAATTATCTGCTGTTTTAATCTGGAATTGCTGTACTTGGATAAGAAAAGTTCCTTCAGACTTATACCAGCCAAGAAAGGTCCTGCAGGGTCTTGAGAGAGCTGCAGATATGTGAGTCTGCAAGTGAAGAAAGCAAGCTAGGAATATATGGGGAGGGGACAGTGAGAGTTTGGCAACAACGTTCCAAGTCAGAAATGGGGTGGGAGGCAAAGCTGTGATGGGAGTGCTGGGCTGAGCAATCCTGCCCTGGGAAATCTGCTTCACTGAGGGGCTGCAAGCTGCTCTCTTAATTATTTATTTTTTCAGACCAGAGGATGTGAATTTAACTCTTATTTCAGGAGGGGAGCTGGGAAAGCTGGAAGAGAACCATGTTTATTTGATTTGGTGGAATACTTCATATGAAGTAAGTGCATGTGGCTTGTGTAAGTTTCAATGAAGACCATTCAGTTAATCAGGTGTTCAGGAGACATTATTTAGATCTCTTGGGAAATGTTGGTATATTATCTTCCAAATGAATGTCCTCATACCTGGCCTGTTGCAGAGAGATAGTGCTCTCTGGGAACATCTGCAAAATTAACTTGTAGAGATGTTCTAAATTAATCTGGATGGGACCAGTAAAACTGTGGTTTTGTTTTATGGGCAACAAATTGATGCTTGGAATACTTCTCTGCTGCAGTCAAACATGGTGCTGTGACTGTGCAACTCTCTCCCTCTGGCACTGATGACAATGTTCCTGAAGCAGCATGGAGCTCAGCACAGCCTGGTCACCACATAGTTACCCTTCTTGGGGAGGTTTCTCAGTTGACATCGAGCTCTGCTTTGCAGCTGTAGTTCAGCATGTACCACAGTGGTGTTCTCAGCACATGTGGTCATATCATCTGTTAATATGTTATCTGGGAAGTTGGCTCAGGCCTGTCATTAGTTACCTGAGAGGACTAACTGTCCTCATGCAAATGACTGAGATTTGTGTCGTGCCTGGCATTAGAGGTACTGCAACTCTGTTGGTAATTGCTGTTATGGACTCATCTCCACAAGCTTTTAGTGACTTGGTTCCTGTAGGCTATTGGTACTTGGGAAATTGAGAGATGATGTGCAGTGATTGAGAGGGAAGGCTTGGTGGTGGTGACAACTTTATTCTTCTCTCTGTTTCCTCTTCCACTCTGTTGGTAGACCGCAGTGTATTGGTATAGCTCTAAAGACACTTTGCAGTTCATGAATGTCAGGTATAGCTCAGAGGCCAAAATGCAGTGCAGGAAAGTCCAGTCCTTCAATTAATTGGGTCCTGCAGAGAATCAGAGGAGGAGGTGGTGCTTTCACCCTCTTTCTGCAAAGCAGAGAGCAGTTGGGTACTCCCAGCTATGCAGAGTCCAGATGTGTAACTCACATACCAACTTCCATAGGCTTAAGGAGGAGATACTCTGCAGCCAGCTGAGAGTGCAGGAGTGCAGCTGCCTTGGCAGTGCCACTGCATTGGCTATTGTGCATTTTTTCAAGTCTCTTCTCATTGATTTTAGTGTCACAGATCAGAACTTGAAAAACAGGACATCTTGAAACACAAACAAGATGAAAACACACTACAATGGAGAAAAAAAATGTCATTTTACTGCAGATTGAAAATTAGGACCAGATGAAGCCTCTGAGGCCCTGGGCATTTAATTTACTGGAATCGGTCACTCCTCTGTGAAACCAGCATTGGGCTGTGCTCTCTGTACAGAAATGATATCTTTGTGGTTGACATAATAGGTTGAAGAAAATAATGAGATAGGTTGTTTTGGTTTTTCTGGTTTGCATAAACTTTACATACAAGAGCTTTAGTTTGCAAGCCACTGTGATAGGGTGTTGGTAGTTTACATGGCCAAGAAATTCTAGAGAACAAAGCCATCTAACGAGGTGTTGCCCTGAATCTGGAGACTAGCTTTCTAAATAAACAGGTTAATGTGGCTTGGCAAAGGGTTTTTTTTGTTGTTGTTTTCCCTCCATTTGCATGCATATGACTTTTATCAAGTGTAGCCAGAAAGAAAAGCAAAGCAGCCATCTAGCCTACTTGTTTTCTTTCTGTGCAGTAAACACACCTTTTCCTAGGGACCTCTTGCCTAAGACTTTCCTTGTGTGGTACTCACTGACTCAGCATCTTTTTAGTTTGTAGTTGTGTATATGCCCATATCTCTTAGCTGCTTTGGTTGTCAGTCTAGAAGATGGCAGGATTATAATGGACTTAAAGTAGCTGAATGTCATTCTCCTCTGAAAATGAATTATTCTTTCATTTTTCAGGCTGAAAAAATCACTTGTCTGGATATCAAACTACTTTTTACTTTTGTTTTTTTCAGATCTGCTTCAAGCTGGGAAATTTGTCTTATAGTCTGGAATACCTGTGACTTGAGAAAATTAACTGTGGCCATAAATCAGGTGGTAAGAGAATTTCCCTTTGTATTTGCATTTCTGTTTGATATTTCATATGTTTTGAGGCAAGATTTTGGTGATGGCCTTAGGGGAGTTAGTGTCTCAAGCCATTTTAAAAATACACTTCCAACAGCCTTCATGAGGATTTTATGCCCTTAAAGGCAAACAAATAAAACACCCCTCATTTATGTAATAAGCAGTAAGAAATGGAAGTGCACTTGGCTATAGAGGAACTGGGGTTTGGATACCAGGGTTAATATGGACTCTTTTTTAAAAAAAGTTCCAAATTTTTTTAACTCTTGCCAAACATTTTTCAGTAAAAATATTGGTTTAGATGTGCTGAAACTCTTTTAGTTGGAGAAAGTAATTTTGCTTTGTGCAGTATGACTAAAAAGCAAATCCAGTTTGCTTTGACTTACTGGAAAAGTATCTTGAACAAAGAAGTCAGGAGGGTATTACTGAAATAAGACATTTGGACTATTTTTTTAAATTTTAAACACTGTCAAAACAGATACCTCACACCCCAAAAGAGTAAAGCCTTTTACTGGAGAGCAATTTCTTGGTGAGGTATGTGATGAGTGTTAATAGCAAATGTTCAATCCAAGCCTGGTATGTTGTCAGGTTCACCCCATCTTCGTTGCAATACTAGTTCTAGTAATGAACTATGGCTGTGTTCTCCAGCTGTGGGAGATGAATGCTAGACAGGATTTTAGGACCTATATTGGCAACAGGTAGTGATGGATGGCATGGAGTATGTCCTGGGGACAGATAGTGATGGATGGCATGGAGTATGTCGCTGGATGCCTTCTTCCTTCATGCTAGACTGAAGTGAGTGCAGTATGGCTGATAGGACTGGGAATAAACCACCCATATTGGGAGAGGGACAGATACCTATCTAAAAAGACATCAGAACAGAAGAATACATGATATTTAGGGATGGGGATGAGAGAGATCCCTTCTACTGCTGAACAAGCACAGGATACATGCTTTCACAGTTACTGTTGTGTGAGCCCTCCCAGTGTGTACTTTCTGCACTGGACACAGTGTGTTGGTGTCTGCACTGGGTTAAATGGTTAACAGGCTACTATGGTTGTATATGCAACAAAGTACGTGGTCATGGACTCTCTATGGAGCTCTGCAAGCTTTCAGGCATGTAGGTGGCAGTTTGCTGAGCTCTTGGGTAGCAAGGGAAGTTGTAGCTCTCCTTTGGAGCAAATGGAGAAGGAAGAGGGGGATGCACACCTAGCAGGTGTCCAGGCTGAAAAGGTGCAGTGAGAGCCCTTCAGCCTTCCTGCTGTGATTTCTTCCCAGCTGTTTCTGCTGCTACAGTGTGTGAGAAAATTAAGCCCACTCGTAATGCTTGTATGTGCATAACACTTAAGCAGAAAAGCTTGAGAACTGTTTTCTTTTGACTTTGTTCTGGGTAAGTTTAATATGGTCCTCTGTAAAGAAAACAAAGTCTGGAAACCCAAATCTCCAGGAGACTCTGCTCTATTAGATAATTTGAAAATCTTTAATGATCACACACATAGATCTGAGAGATCTCAGGCATGCAGCTGTAGTTTCAGAGCACTGGCTGTATTTGCCATCTGTCTCTAAGCAAGCAGATTTTGGCTGGATGTTCTGCTTCATATAGCTGAATGTTACTAGATTTTGTTCCTTGTGACCTCTAGACTGGGCTTTCTGAGAAGATTAATGGAACCTGAGAGAAATAGCCCTTTCCCCTTCTGAAGAAAGCAGTATAATGTCATCAAGTTGCTGGTGTGCTAACATTTCCTCTTTCTTTTCTGGTCTGAAGCTTCCATTCAGTCTACAAATGCTGAAGTTTACTTCTGTTCAGTAGCATTAGAATTGCTTGTATACCTGTTTTAACCCCAAAGCTGTGCAAACCTGGCACTGGTGGAAAGGCAGAAAGAAAAGCTGTGTTGGTATTCTGCTGGCTAATACAGCACTCCTAGAATGCCATTAAATTGTCAGGAAAAAAATGGGTGAATCACTGTGTCTCCTCAGTCTCCTACTTGCCAGTGGGTTAAGGGAATGTCTATTGATTTGGATGATGGGAGGAACTTTTGGTTTTCACTATAGCCTGTAAACACCTTGGGATGAAAGCCTCAAGAGTGCTATCATGTCGTGCAACATGTATTCTACTGGGTGAGTTTTGAAATAGACACTTTGATGATGACTGTTTAAGTTATTCAATGAAATCAGGGATGACCACACATCAGGATGCCAGGCTCTCCCATCTCCTGGGCTCAGGTGTGTGGCTGGAGTTTGAAGCTGAGATGATTTTCCAAACATTGTGCTTACCTTCTTCATTACTGGGGTATCAGTACAGAGGTGGCCCTTATCAGTCCTGCTTCTTGTTGACATCAGTTGGTTTCAGTCAGACCCTCAATATTAATAGGTAACTATTAATAAGGGGCTAAAGCTGACAAGCTGCTAGCTGGGAAAACAGTGAAGTAATTGAAGGTGTACATTTAATTGATTATTTTCTTTTTCATATTTTGGGTCAATTATATAGGGTATATGGGGTAGATGCTATGCTTGTTACCAGGTCTTGAAACAGCTGACACCTCTGTAAGGTCATAATACTTAATCTCTGTCCTTTTAAGAATGGAGGTGATAATCTTCCTTCTGTAAGGGGTTCATTATTTTAAATGTGAACTTGCCTGTAAGTCGAAACAAAACCTAAAAATGTCAGCAAAGCAAAAGTTCAGCAGTCTGACACTTGATCTAGATAAAACAAAAACTGGATTTGTTTTCAAACTGCTGACTTGTTACTTTCCTGGTTTTCAGTAGTTTTGTTTTGTAAGAAATAAGTACAAAATTGAAATGAATACTTCTGGATGAAAAATGTCCACTTGCAACCTCTTTTTATCAGAGGGAGAATGTTTCTGTGAACAGAACTCTGCTGTTCCCAACATACAACGTTCTTAGTGCAAACAACTTTCATACAGCACAGACAAGGCTTGTGTGCTGTGACTGGGCTCCTACAATTTTCAGTTCACACATACTTCCATGCTGCTCTTCCTGCAGGAGTTGTTCTGCAGTTTGCTTTGCACTTATCTGCTCATGGTGATTCCTGCTTCTTAAGATGCACCCATGAACAGAAGAATTAATTCTCAGTAATTTCCAAGTTGCTCTGGTGAGTAGTTTGGTGCAGTAGGAGTGTAACAGTAGGTCGAAGCAGTTGGTGCTGAGCACTTTGAATCTTTGCTGTATGTGCATCTATGCTGGGTGAGGGATAGACCTTGGACTGGATATATCTTGATGCCTGTGGTCCAGAACTTTTGCAGGAAGGTGCCTAGCTTGTATGCCACACTAAAACCAGCCTGGATGCTGTCAGTGGAGACACTTTGGGCATTTGCTTTGGAATTGCACTGTTGCTCTGAACACAAATGCTGAAGTGGGTGCAGTAGGTGGTTCTCTGAAATGCTGTCTATGGTGTGTAGACTAAAGTCTTTTTATTGGCTTGTGTCTATCAAGTACTTCCTATAAATGTGAAAGGAAATCCATCCTTGCTTGTGAGATGCAGAGAACTCTGCATCAACTGGTCTATCAATAAGAGTGATGGATGTGATGTCTTTGATTCAGCTTGCTGGGCCGTGTTTCCAGTTAGCTGGGAGACAATTCATTTCGATTCAAATCATTTCTCCATGGGCTTTAAAATCCCATAATAATTCCTAAAAGCAACAGTTGCTGGGATTTCATTGTGCAGACCCACAAAGTGTGTCTTCCCTGTACAAAGAACCTATGCGACCAACACTCATGTTTGCTTGTACCAGTATCAAGTGATTCCACAGCAGAGTCCTACCTCTGGTGCTGCTTTCTATGCCTGCTTCTACCTCTGCATGACTGGGGACCTGGGCTCTTTTTCTGTCAACCAAGGGAGAACTTCCTTCTTGTTTGGAAAGGATTTAAGAAATGGAGGATGACTCTTCCACTGTCCCATCCTGCCTGTTGTTGTGGTTGGTTGCTTTAACCTATTTGAAAGCAATTCTTGGGTAATAAAGTGAAGCTCTAGCTACATAAGCTCTTATGGGCTTAAAAAGCTTTCAGAATTGCATTACAAATTTTAAGTAGTGAGAGGGTTCAAACTTAAATGTGGTGACTGTCCACACAGTGTGAAATGAAGATGGATGTGGTCACAGTCCTTCTGCCAAGGGAATTTTGGTTTTAAAGTAGTGAAGGAGAAAGTTCAGAGTGACTTTGACAAAAGTAATGTAGCGAGTCATCAGCTCAGGCTTAGAGCCTGCATTTTCTGGCTCTTAGGCCAACATGAAGACAGTGGATCTATGTTGTTCTGCTTTCCCTAGAGTCAGCAGAATTGGCCTTTTTAAAGAGCTTATTTAGGCTACCTCCTCTTCTACTTCAGTGGTCAGCGTTGATCAGGTAGAACCAGAGAATAGTTTCGTTTAGAAGGGACTTTCAAAGGCCATCTAGCCCAACTCCCCTGCAATGACCAGGGACATCCTCAACTAGATGAGGTTGCTCAAAGCCCCTGATGGTAGTGCTGATCTACCATGCGTTTCCATGATTGTTCATTGTGGTCCTTACTGAGCTATCAGTTACCAGCTGTCTCTTTCCTTGAACCTAGGGAGAAGAATGTGAGTGCTTGCTTCTAGACTGTTCCTTTCTCTGCTAGGCTGATTAAAGAGCTGCAAATTGAGTTCCACTTTAATTCACTTGTGAAGACATGGGCTTCTTTTATACACAATAACATTGATTCATATAAACTCTCATGCAGCTCTGAGTGGAGACCTTGTATGCAGAGAGGAGAGAAGGAGGGTGGAGTGAGAAATAGAGGTTCATTTTGTCACTCTGCAACAATCTTCCTGAGTGGCCTTGAGCATGTCACACCTTTCCCTTTTTCTCCTGCCCCTCCTTTCCTTCCTTGTACTTAAATCTCCCAGCAGTGAAATGAGGATGGTAAAACTTCCTTTCACCTTTCCTCTGGCTTAATTGTGCATGTGGTTAGCTCTCCACAGCTGATTCTTGCTTCAACACTGCAGTCAAGAAGGTGGTTCCTGGTTGTGAGCTGAAGGGTTGAAATAATGTGTGTAACACAAATGTTCAGAAGCTGGAATTTCCTGTAGGTTTCTGGAATAGGAATTGCAAAGTTTGAGGACTGTGTCCATGCATCAGGGAAACAGATTAATCATTTATAGCCTAGGGAATTAAAATTTTAAGCCATGTTCAACCCTGAATCAGTGGTTTGACTTCAGAAGTGCTCAACACTCAACAGTTTGCTGTGAATACAGTAGATATGAGTTAGGGGGGGCTCAATATCTCTTTGGTTGTCACAGATTTAGAGATGGGCTTAGCGTTGCTGTAGATGCGTGAGGTTGTGGGATGGTGACAAATCTGGTTTTCCCCTGAAACCAGTGCTTCAGTTCAAAATCTAACTTGTTCACAAGGACAAAGTACATGTACTAAGTGACTTGATTCATCAGTAGGTTCCAGACTGCCAAATGCCTTTGGTGGTCTTGGTTATGGTCCAACAGAGAGAGTCAGAGACCTGACAGTATGCGTATCTATTTTTCACACACAGATATTTTGGCATTTGAGCTGACTGTCTGTGTTCACTCAGGAGAAATGACCGAGTGGCTGTGGGAATGAGGGGGTGGTCCCAGCAGGTCAGAGTTCAGGTTAGTGGTAGGGCAGGGTGGGGAAGTTTGGATTGCAGCTGCCTACACAAAATTTGACCTCAGATTAACCAGACAGCTTCAGTTTCCACCACTGCTATCCCAAAGCCTCCATGAGCAAAATAACCAAAATACAATGGGGAAAAAAAAGTAGATTTTTTTTGGAATTTGTACAGAATGAGGCAGAAAAACCTAAAATGAATTATCTCTTTCTTTGACTAGTACCTACTGACAGCTGAAAGCAAATGTGAGATATTCTTAGGCTGGTACAAAGAGATCATGTGAACATGTCGGTGCTAAACAGGTTAGACAAGATCATGTACCGATGTTAATCAACAGGTCGCTGTTGAAGTTGTGCCAGTTTATACCAGTTAAGGATATAATCCCTGAATGTAATAATTTACTGCCTTATTCCCTTTAAACTTTAAACCCCTCTTACTCTCAAGGCAGAGCTGTTTTTTATTAGATCATGGATTCATAGGAATGGGGTGTTTTTATTAAATATTAAAAACTCCACATTTACCTTAAAGAGTCTTGGCTTTGTTTAGTCCTGATTGAAACTGACAGCAAAGAATATAAGCTGTTCTTGCCAAATCCTGATACGGTAGGGCAGCAGAGCACTGGTGAGTCTCCCTTCTCAGAACACATCTTACTGAGTTTCTGTAATCAAGGACAGACTTTCAGAAATGCTCAAGTATGGCTTGTTTTTCAGAAACTGCTGAGTATTGAGTGCTAATCTTCCTTTGAAAGGCTTATGTTCCATTTCATGCCAGAAGCTTCTGGGTGCCAGGCACTCTTAAAGACTCCTCTTTGAGTGTCATTTGAGATATGTTTCCACATAAGTAAATTCTATATGTTTGTAGGCAATCTTAATTTTTTTTTTTAAACCAGTATTGTTGAGTTGGAGGATGGTGATGATGTAATTAGCTTTGACAAAAAGGGGAATTATGCTAAAACCTCACTCGTTTCTTGCAATGAACTTAGCTGAACTCTTGGAGTAATGTGAAGATGATCTGAGGAGAAAGCAGCTCTGTTTCGTGCTTTCATATATGCGTGCACCCTCTGTTTTGTTAAAAATGGCCAAAAAATCTTGTGCTGAAGAATTTCACTTTCAGCCCATATTAGAAGGGAGGTGTATCATGAAACACAAAAGCCATCAGATTTAAGTCCAGCAGACTTAAATATTTTGGATAAGGATTTATGAAGCTTCCAAAACTTGGTTAGTAAACTTGGATGTTGTTCCTACAGACTGCCTCTTTTAGCCCTGCTGACTTTGTTGATACTATATTCAAATCATATGTTGGAGAGAGATACCATTGGCCTTGTCTCACAGTGCATCAGGCTTGACTTCTCCTTTTAGCCTTGATTTATCTAGGAGTGTTCCAGGTGTGGTTCAGATTTCTACAACTTCCAACAAATACTATGCTGCATTAAATTTGGGATTTTTTTTGTGCATAAAGATATTATTTGAGGAAAAAAATAGAAAACCATTCCTTAGGGTGCCATAAATAGCAGTCACTCCAGTGATGCTATGTCCTGAAGCATCTTCAACTTTATGTAAACAGTCTTAATTATTATAAAAGATGTCTGTAGGCTGTAGAAGCAATGAATGACAAGGAATGTCTGATAAAGGTTGTCATAGCCAGAACATGAAACAGCATTGAATTCTGAGCTTAAGATATCTAAACTTGTAGTATAAATACCAAGTTGTTCTTCCTCTAACTTTGGAGGTAAAACTTCCATTGACATCAGTACAGAGAGTTATTAAAAATAAAATAAAGGTCTTTTATTTCAAATCCATCTCCCCCTTGGTTAATATATGGTACATGAAGAGTGCAGAGGGGGAAAGAATCAACTGGAAAAGCTTAAAGGTAAAACTGTGAATTTGGTTTCTAGGAACATGTTTTTGCATTGCTATGGCTGCAGGCTTCTCCAAAAGTTCAAAGTTATCTTCAATAGTCATCAAGGAGAGTAAGTGTAGAATAAGTGCCCTGGTGAAATATATCTGAGCTGAGTTTCCAATTTCTGTAAAGGAAGAAGGATTAAGTTAGGTACCATCTTCCTCTTCCTGGATAGGCCTGGGTACAATTTCAGTGATCTGCCTGTGACTAAAGGGCATCCTTTACTTTTCTCCTTCCACAATGCCAATGATCAATACACAAATATGTTAGTAAAACACAGAGCTGCAGCTTTTCTGGTGCCCTGTGGTGGTTTGACCCTGGCTGGAGGCCAGATGCCCACTGAAGCTGCTCTGTCACTCCCCTTTTCAGCTGGACAGAGGAAAAAAATACATATTGAGAGGCTCAGGAGTCGAGATAAGTACAGGGAAAGATCACTCTGCAATCAGTGTCATGGGCACAACAGATGCAACACAGAATAAAGGACAGAAAACTCTAATTTATTGCCCTGCCCTGCACCCCCAGTGACACCAGAGTCAGTTAATGAGGAGTGGGACCAGATCTTAAAGCACCTTCCCCTCACCCCTCCCTTCTTAGCAGGCTTCACTTTAGTCAGGATTTTGCTCCCTTCTTCCCCCCACTGTGGCATGGGGAAGGGCAGGGAATGGGGGTTTCTTTCAGTCAGTTCCTCCTGAGTTGTTTTCCTTCTTAGCTGTGGTGGGGGCATTCCTCACACCCTTCCCCTGCTGCACCGTGGGGTCCTACCCATGGGAGACAGTCCTCCATGAACATCTCTAATGAGAGTCCTTTCCCATGGGGCTCCAGCTGCTATGGGGTGCAGTCACAGAATCACAGAATGTCTCTCAGGCCCAGA
Organism: Zapornia atra; assembly: GCA_013400835.1. Taxonomy (NCBI): domain Eukaryota; kingdom Metazoa; phylum Chordata; class Aves; order Gruiformes; family Rallidae; genus Zapornia; species Zapornia atra. Next base: position 212,753 of record VZTU01009623.1, read on the forward strand.
CTGCTCCAGCCTGGTCCCTCACAGAGTCTGAAGTGTGTCCTGTTCTGTCTGGTCCCTTCCTGTCCCTTCCCCTGTCGTCCCCCAGCAAGCCTGCTCCAGCATGGGTATCTTTCTCTTGCTTGTCTCTGTCTCTCTCCACGGGCTGCAGGTGCTGGCAGAGGCTTGCTCCAATGCAGGTCACAGCATCTTCTGTATGTCTCCACCTGCTCCAGCATGGGGCCTCTCCACCAGCTGCAGGTGGGGTCTCTGCCCCCTGTCATCTTCCATGGGCTGCGGGGGGACACCTGTTCCACTATGGTCTTCCCCACAGGGGCTGCAGACGCATCTTTCTTTCCGGCATCTGGGGTGCCTTATCTTCCCCTCTTCACTGATCTTGGTGCCTGCACAGTTTCTCCTATCTTCTCACTCCCTTCTCTGGGGGCAAATAGCAGCTGCTTGTGGGTTTGGTGGGTTTTTTTCCCCTTAAATGTGATTCCCAGGGGCACTGTGACCATCACTGATGGGCTCGACCTTGGTCAACAGCGACCCCAGCCTGGTGTTGACTCTGTCGGGTCTAGGGAAAGCTTCTAGCAGAAGCCACCCCTGCAGCTCCCCCTCCTCCACAAGAACCCAGCCATGCAAAACTACAGCATGCCCACTCCCATAGTCATCCAAAATGAGATGACTCACCAGTGCTGGATTGCCAGTGAGATAGATTTTGGAGCAGGCTTTGAATGGATGTCCCTGACTCTTACTAAATTGCTGAAATACAGGTCTAGAAACAGGTTTTCAAAATGAGTTTGCACCCTGTTGTGACTCACTTGAAGCCCATACTAAAGCTCCCTTAGACTCATTTCAGCTGATGCTGTGAATATTTTCAGATATTCAATCTCTTCTAATTCTCTTTTGCTCCTTAACTTTTGTCACCTATGCTTACATTGAATGGTGTAAATACAACTTGGGTTAATCATCTGATGTCTTAATCATTTGTAAGTGAAAGAATTGATTTCTGCTTCCCCTGCTCCTTCCTCTCAATCTGTCTCCATTTGTGATTCTGTGCAGCCGTAGCTTCAGGGGGTGAAAGGGCAAAGGTGATGGCAATTTAACTGTTCCACAGATGGCAGATAACTTAGGAAAGGTCTACTGTCTGGTATATTCCCACTTTCTAGGTGGCTATGTCAGTGTGCAAAGATGCTTCTCAGGCTTCAGATGTTGAACAATGAAGGGAAATAAACAGTTTGTTTTAGTTGATGTGTAAAAACTTGGTTTCTAGAGCACCAAGGTTAAGCAGTTTCTTAATATAGAAAATCACCATAGTTTTGAAAACTGGGGTGTTGAACTCCTAAGTTTGTAATGACTGAAGCAAAGCTAGAAAAATCTTGGGTGGAAAATCCATGATCTGACTAAATTACTCATCCCTACATCTCAGCATGATGACATAACCTTATAGTACCATAAAACAAAGCAAATAATTTTGCTGTTTTCTCCCTTGTTGCTCTTTAACTTAGTAACATCTTCCTTCCCATGACATGCTCCATTATCTTCAGTGTGGCAAGTTTAGCATGAATTTACTCCCTGTGACATGAGTGAGATGATTAAATCTGCTCCAATGAATTGTTTCAGTATGTTAGAAGAGAGCTCTTTTTCCTCCTATCTTGTTCCCCACCCTCTCTCTACTCACCCACACGTTTTCAATGCACTTGCTGTAGTGGCCCAGGCTCTGCAGAGCATCCTACAACACACCTGGTGCTGGGTGGCTGGACTGACCTTGGATATACATTGATATGTCAAAGCATGCACAGGGATGTCTTGCTGCATTCTGCTTAATGGCATTTTTCCCTTCCCTTCATGCTCTAGAAATGAGGTTTGACCATGCAACTTCTTGGGTAAAGGCCCAGCACCACAAACCATCCAAGTTAATTCAGAAACAGTGTTGTGAAAGTTACCACATGTAAAACACCCATAGGGTGAGGCACTAGTTCTTTGTGTAGCCCTACGTATGACCTTTTTCTCTGGAAAGCACTTTGCAGTACAAGGTAAGCATCTGACAAGATATATCAAGGCTTAATGTATTTTTAAAAATCAAAATTTATTGCCTGTATATATGTGTACCAGAAGTAAAGATTTTGAGATAGTCATGCAGCAAGCTATAAAAATCCTCCCATCCAGTTATTCTGGCTTCAGATATATTGATCAGGGTTTTTTGTTTCTAATGCAAAGGGCACCTACATTTTGAGACTGAAGCTTTTAGTGGGGCTACTATTTCAGACAGACATAACTCCTCTGTAAAGGAAGAATTAGTAGTTATTAATAGGCTTTCACTATTGTCTTTCTGTCTTTGTTTAATCTGTTTGAATGTTGAATCATGCTAAATTATGTACATGTTAAATGATAAATTATGTAATGCCCCAATGTGGTGGGAATTAATAGTGGAACTGCCTTAATTTGCTCTTTTGTCTTTTTGCCATAAAACTCATTAAATAATCTGTTATGTAGATAGCTCTGTCAAATGGTATTCCTAAGAAAGGAGGATGGGGGGTGGGGGGAAGCCCAAGCCCCAAGCCAAACAGAGCCTTGCTCCCTTTGGACAGATGGTGAGGGCTGAGCCTTCATGAATTTGTTATTGACCTAATTGAAATCACATTTGTGTATTGTTCTCAAGCTATGCTAGGGACAGGGGCTGGCAGGGCTGGGGGACGAGAGTCGCACCACAAAAATGTGGTGCTGTGAAAATCCTCCAGAAGGTTAAGAGGGATTCCAGCACCTCCTGGGCTATTGCTGCTGCCCACACGGGCTTTGCTGCTGACCCTGGGTCAGACATGGGCAGACACCTCACAGCTGCATCCCTTTGCCTCCCTTTTCTTGGTGGAAATTGCTATAGGGAACGGATTGCCTCAAATGGGAAGAGTCAAAGCCTGGGAAAACACGTGCTGCTTCTGAGCAGTTAGTTTACAATATGGCAAATTAGAGACAGGTCTTCCAGCCACAATACCCATTAAATTAAATCAGGACTGTAAGTTTGCGCAGTATTTCAGTGTAAGGGCTGCCCTTTTTCACTAGCTGATGAATTATGAAGATCTGTTAATGGTGGGTGGGGTAAAGAATGGCTTTGATTCCTAGGGTGCACTATGGAGGTGGTGCTCTAGGATGTTCTCTTGATTACACATCTGGGTACGATATGGAAATGAGGTTTAATCCTATATGCTGGCAAAATTCCCAATGGCATAAAAGGAGCAAGTGCATGTATCTATGTCTGTCTGCTTGGATGTTGAAGGAACAGTTTTACAGACAAAATAAAGGATTTTTATCCCCTTAATACTATTTACTTGTGATACATGTGAGTTTTGGCCCTACGCTACAGACTGTCCTTTCAAAAAACAGTGTGTTATTTCACCATGATCCTGGTGTCCATTTGAAGCCAGAGATGTGATACTGGTCATTGTTATGGGCCTGTGCATCTCCAGAGTTCAGTGTTTTGGGTTTGCTTCCTTTCTTCTCCAGAATGACAGGAAAAGTATTCTCTAAGTACATGAAATTTAGACTTTGCCCTTAAACCAACGTTCTCTAGCTAACTGTCTTTTGATCATTAATCATCAGGAATGGGGAAATCTTATATCCTGGCCCTCCAAAAATGTGAGCTTAAGTTTAAAGAATATTAGGGGTACTGGTGTGTCTAATTTCAAAATTAATCATATCATTCAGTCCTCTAGAACATAAGTGGTATATACAAATAGAGAGCAGAGGAAGAAAATTGGCCCTTTTTATCATAGGGATGAAAACTGATGTGGCTGACTTTTTATTTTTCATACAAAATCTACTTGTTTTATGTAGAATCTTCCAGTTCTCTTGTGTTTTCAAACCTGGTAAGTGACAGGGACATGAATAGTAGGGTATAAGTTATATGGTGCCAATAATGCCACTTAATACTAAAGACAGCATCTCTTTAGTATATATGTGTATGTATTGTACTTCTACTTGTGGAGTCCTTGGTGTAAAAAGCAGAATAATAAGAGCACTAATAGTGCAGATACAAACAGAAAATATTTTTCAAAATTAAGAGAAATCAAAGTAATTAGGAAAGTTGGATGTAAGCTTTTTCCATCCTCTTGCTGGCTTGAACAGCTGTATATATACACATATTCATAAAGCTATATGATAGCAATGTGGAAATTCTGTGTTGGAACAATAAGAATTATTTCAATTTTGCTATGCTGGAATACTAAAGAAGGAACAAGCATCTGACTTACAGATTTTAATTAAAATATAATTTGGGGGACAGATAGAATTAATATCCATTGTCTCTCCAAGCAAACCCCTTCTATGTATGTGAATGTGCAGGTTAGGAATGAAACCATGTCATTTTTGTATAGAAACCTATTCAATATGTAGATGGAAATGAAGACAAGGGGTGGAGAAAAACAACAATGAATGAAAGTATCTTTCAGGTGTATTTTGAACATCAGATCACTTGCTGAGTAATGTTAACTTCTCTGGCCCATGCAGGACAGGCATCTTCATGGTTTTTTGACACTTCTGTTGTAGCCTTCATACATACAATGTCCTGAGCCCACCTGTAATGGGATGGTGGATTAGTCTTGAGGAAGAACTATGCTGCTTGTTTCTTAAAGGTGCCAGAAAGTGCTAAAAAGCTCATTGTTTCATAAGCTGTGCTTCTGTTAAATGGCAAGAAAAAACCTGTGTGTAACTCAGCACTGTGGAAAGCTCAACTTCTGAGTGAGACCAGTTAATTTGTTTACTTTCCCACTGCATTCTTGCAGTGTGATTTGTATCCTTCAGTTTGCTTCATGTCCCATAGTTAGCACTGACAGTTGGGGTTTCAGCTAGTTCAGTCCAGCCTAAGGAGCCTTTAAATATTCTGCATCTTCCCACAAATGTTGAAGACTTTTCAAAGCTATTTGCTGTAGGCAAGCCCGTGCTCCTCACAGGAGTCTGCCAGTTTCCCCTTCGTGCTCCTTGCTGTTTAACAGCGTTAGCTGGACCCATCCTGCCCTCTAGAAACTTCAAGCTTAGTTTATTCAGTTATTCTCAGGAGAGCTGCAATCTTTCTTTGCTTTGCTCTGGAGGACCCTGTCTGACCCACCCATGAAGGAGCAAGATGTAAGCATGTTTTGACTTCCCAGTTTCCCTTTTAACAGCACATGCCATGCGTAGTGCTGATCACACAACGTGAAGATAAATTAAGCACTTTTTTTCCATCTGCCACATAATCTGCAAACCTTTCAGGCAACAGATGAGACTTTGCATTTGGATGGTGATTTGGAAAGAAGGCAGTGAAATGGCCTGATGCATATGAAAGAGCCAATAGGTGCAAGGATGTGAAAATCAAGGGGTTGGGGGAGTTGCAGGCTTCTAGCCTTTGTCCTGGAAGCATTTGTAAGTGGGCTCCTGTGCTGGGAAAGCTGCTGAATTAGCTTGCTGTAGAAGCTGAGATGATAGCTCTGGGAAGGTGGCTGATGATACAAAACATGGCACGCTACGCAAGAGGTTTAAAGTGGGAGGCTAAATGAGTGTCTGCAAAACTGGCCTTGGGCTCTAGCTAGAAACAAGGGAACTGACTGCTATCCTGAATTTCCTGACAGCTCATCGAGAGGCAGAGAGATGGGGAGGAGGAGATACCTTGGGAGATTGCTTGGCGAAGCTGACGCACGCACTTATTCTCAACTTAGTATGAAAAACGTGAAGCTGAACTTACTGTGCTGGTTGTCCAAGTCCCAGGCCCAGGAGGGGCATGAGGGTTTACTGCACAGCGTGCATGTGTGCTCCTGGAGTGGCACATTCCATGGTGGATGGTGGTGTCATCGAGTGCTGTGCTGCAGGGTGTTTCTGAACGTGGCCTGCTGCTCTTTTAACACTCGCAGCTGAAGCCTTGGATGCTGTTTGTTCTCTCTGTCATGTGGGAAAGTGTGCTTTAAGCTCTGGAGGTGACAGTTCACATGGTCTCAGAGACAGAGATTAATTTGGTTATGGGTGGAAAAAGCCCATTCAGTAGTTCTCATGGGGGACCCATTTATTTACAGTGCTGTCACCCAGGTTATTAGTTCTTGGATTTCCAATATTATTCTGTATCTCTATATCCATACACACGTAAAGAATGAATAATGAACTCCTCAGCTCTATGTTACTAATAACTACAGTGATGGTTTGCCTGGGAAACTACTGTTCTTAAGAATTATGGATTGCAATGACTCACATGTTGGCAGAGACTGCTTAATGCCCAGAAGATTGCCTTAGCATTTGCTAACAGAACTTTTTAGTTCAAATGCCTGTTTTTGTGCATTTCCTGTCGTGACTTGAGTAAATCAGTAGATGTCTTTTCCTCCATTTCCTCCCTTTGATTTACATGGAGTGGAGACTGTTTTGTTCTGCTTACCTTTTTGAATGGTAATCTCTATTGCTGGTCTTCCAGGCTGGTCTCCCCTCAAAGGACATGCAACTGGTATGGGGATGTAGGTGTGTATTCTTAGTTCCACTCGCTCTCATTACCCAAAATACACCAGTCATATCTTGGGGGCCTTTGTACAGAGTCCTTTCTTCTGCACAACTGGCAGATCTCTCTTACCTACTGGGCAAGAACTCTATGTAGACTTTATAAATGGAGAGAAACCTTCCTTGCTGCTTGCAACAGCTTTCCCATTGAAAATGTTGTAAAAATAATGACAATGCAGATTTCTTAAAGACTAAACATGACTCACTCTTGCAGCCTGTGAGACTGTTTATAACAGCTCCATCCAGTGGCTTCTGCTATAACATGAATGCTGGGCTTGGCTCACAGGGGTTCAAGACCTTCAGGGCTGAAAAATGCTACTTTAAGACATGTGATTTGACAGCGTTATCACTTTGAGGAAGAAAGCACAATTAATTTCAAAATGAAATATGTGGTGTTTGCATTTTGCAGTTAGTTGTGAAGAATTACTCTACTCTTCTTATACTCCTTGTATCAAATGGCTTCCACCTCTTGGTGTGCAATGAGACGTTATCCTTAAGTGGCTGGAACTCAAGTTATGCTTGTTAGGAAGATGAATAGAGTGCCTGTATGCAATGGATTTCTTTGAAAGGGCAAAGTAGTCCAGGTGAACTCACTTGTGCAGGAAGGACCCACTAATGTTCAGGAGAGAATGCTGGAATTGTTCCAAAAGTTTTTGTTGTCCCATTTTTGTTGAAAAAGGCAATTTCTTTGCATAAAGTCTTTAAGGTTTGAAAGTGTTAGCTTTACTCTTAAAGCTTAGGGTTTTTTTCCTTAACTTTTAAACATATTATTTTCATCAGGTTGATTTTATTATTAGTTTTTTAAATCTTGCCTCTTGAGAGTGATGCAAGTAGTTTTCAGGTTGCAAAATTTTGAGATTTCAATTTCTTCCTTGTTCAGGATGGGGGAAAAATGTTTCCAAAATCTGGAATTCTCACGAGTCTGAAAAAAATGTTTCCCACACAGCTCTAGTCAATGGGAGTGTTACCATAAACTTCACTGTGCCTTGGATCAGGCCCTGAGAGTGCATCAGAGATTTTGTCAGCCTCATTGATTGCACAAACCAGCCTTGTTATGAGGAAACATTCCTGGGCCAGACAGCATTCTGACATTTGCCTGTAGTTTTCACATTTAGGAGAGATTATTGTCTCCAGAGGGTCATTCATAATGATTTAAATCTGAGGTAGATCGTTTTTTCTGGCAGTATGTGTGTAATCTAATCCATATATTGTTGAAAATAATTGGAATGAACATTGAGTTGCTATATGGACGTGGTCAGTCAATAGTGATGGCTTTGAAACTTGCTGAGTAGGTGGTAGAAATTAGAAAAGAACCTGGACACCCCTTCCCCACCCCCCCAAAAAAAAAATCAGAACAGGGAAATGTGGAAATAGAATTGCTTTCTACTGGGGTTCTGGGGTTACTTTGGAAGTCAAGAGTCTGAGCTTTGAAAAAATTTGCTCTTGTTAATTACATACTGGGTAACATCACATAGACCATATGACTGAGTATATGTAAAATTTTTGTTTGTTCCCTTTGCAGAGGGCTTGATGGTGACTTTAGGCACATCCTCTGAGCATGGGATGGTGTGTAAGCTGTACCACCCAAGGAGCAGCCCCGGGAGGCAGCGTGAGTCACAGCCATGCTGCTGAGAGAAAAAAATCCCTCCCTGCTTTCCCTTGGCTCTGTAAAACAACAAGATACCGCTGGTTGGTTTTCCTTCCCTTGCCATGGTAAAGTGCCTGCAGTGGCATGGCTATACAGATTAGTACTTGGGAGTGAGGGAAGGATGCTTGGAGTTCTGGCTCTTCCTCTTCAGGAGGGGCTGGGTGGGCAACTCTGGTTCGTACTGTAGCCAAATAGCAGAGTAATTTATGGCAGGGAGTTATTTCTTCAGCCTAGCTTAGTAAAGCATTTCAACACACATCTCTGAATTCTTTAAAATGTTGACTGGATTTAAATATGTTCTTAAAAATGAGTGCTCAAATGCTTCACCAGAGAAGAATGTTGCTGTGAGGTGATATTCCCTTGCATATGTGTATGCTCTGAGTTAGAGTTCAGCACAGATTTCTAGCTTCTCTGAATTACTGCCTCATCCTGTGGAAAACGAGCTGCTTGCTGACCTCAATTTTGGACACCTCACTACTTTGTGCTAATTAGAAAAATATTTTAAATGTTGTTTATTAGGGCTCAGACCTATCTATCAGCATTATTTCTCTATACTAATGATATGCTTGGTTTAAAAACAAAAAAGCCCCCAGTATGTGAAATATTCTAGGTAGTACCCTCCATAAAACCAGAAATCAACAGTTGGTGCTTTCCCCAGAGGTGCAAGGTCCAGTTTGATATACATCTAACATGTTGAACTGATTAGGAAGGTATTTTAATAGGAAGAGAGCCAAATTTTAACCAACAGGTTGAATTTTATTTCAGCCCCAAGAGTTAATTTTGCAAAAGAAATCAGGCCTCCCATTTCCCATCCCTTGGCACTTGCATTTCTTCCTTTTCTTTCTATGGTTGCATTAATTGTCAACTGAGAGAGACATTTAATCCATAGGATAATTTCTTCAATGTGAGTAGCTTTATGATATCGCTCTTTAAATATTCCTCTTGCTGTAGGTATAGCATAAACCTGTGTAAAGGATGGCTTTAGGAGGTTCCATTGAAAGTTTTTCAGTAAAATCAGTGCTAAAGTCAACCTCTTCACTTATTAAAAACATAATAATTTTTGTTGACTTGTTTTTAGCCAACATTAATTTCTCTGGTCTTGTGTGGAGCCAGGAGTTGGACTTGCTGATCATTATGGATCCCTTCCAAATGATGCTTACCAATCCTAAATTGGAAAGGAAAGTTATTTCCTACTCAGAGTAGCTTCCACTGTGGAACTGATAAAATATAGGCTAGGTTTAGCACAATAAAAATCTGTACTTGCATTGGAAAGTGCAGTAAACTCTGGAACTTACCAGGTTCTTGCTGGAGAAAGGAATTATTTCAAGTAAACAAATGTAGTTATTTCCCTGCTGAACATAGGTGAAGACTGAGCTAATGCATTCCACCTGCAAGAATCATAAGGGGAACTCCAGAGACAAGCTTCAAGTTGCACCTAAAAGACTTCTAGCAATGCATCCATTGAATTAATAACCAGCAAAGTTATGTGCAAGACTCTATTAATGATTTTTTTTTCCCCATTAGGACAGTTTGTTCAGAAGAGAGAAGTTGCACTCATAGATAAGGGAACACTTTTAAATTTCTGATACCACCTTGGAGCTAAATGTCATCACTTGGAGTTTCTTCATGTAACTTTTAGAGCTTGCAAATTAAAAAAAAAATCTTGTACTCTGAGTTTTTTTAACTTTAAAAAGGCTGGGAAGGGCTTCTGGGTAACAAAGTTTTCTGCCTCTTGTACCCCCCCCACCTTCTCAGGCATCTGAATAGAGAGGTGCACAGTCAGACTATATGGAGGGCCTCCCAGAAGTATGTGGCATGAACTGGGCAGTAAGAGTCTAACACTTGCACATTTTGTATGTGAGATTTCCTTCTTCCCAGCTTGTAGAATCTTCCTTCTGGGGGTGAAACTCTTCTACAGTCTCATCAGTGTAGGCTGATACTAGATTTGCAGACATTGGGCTGTAACAAATGACAAAGCTGCCGTAAGGAAGGAAGAGGGGTGGAATGAATTAAATTTGTGTTGACTGCATTGTGGGTATCTCTTGGCATGAGGTAGCAGTGGAAAACAATGTTTATTCATTAAGATATAATTGCTTGGAGCTAGATGTGTTTCTGCCTTCCATGCTGGTTTTCTTTGAATGCCTTCTGTTTAGATTTTTCTTTCTCGATGCTGTAATTTGCTGTTCACTGATGGGGATGAATGTCATCAAAGGTCTGAAGCTTTTGAAGTTTCTAATATAAGATGCAAATGTTTAACAGATGAAAATTATTTGTTAATAAGTATCAAAAGCAGAAATTCAAATAAACCCTTCTGTAATAATGGCTAAAAATTCAAGGGACGTTGTTTGAACAGTGGTCAGGCCCTTCTTTGATGTATGGAAATATTTTCAGACAGAGGCATCCTCATATTGTTAGAACCAAACTGCTATTTTAATTTTCCTTTAAACCTCACTTGAAACGTTCTGGGGGAAGTGTAGAACCAGTGGATCTTCCTAGATATATTGGAATGGAGGGATAGAGGCAGGATGGAACCTTTCAAATGATGATGATTCCCATCCCTTTGTTTAGTTTGAGAAACTGTTCCTGACTTGTAAATCTGGCAGAAACTGTTTGTTCTGTACAGACTCCTACAAATTGCTTGTGTTCAATACTGAGTTTAATAGGCCCTGGTGTGTGTCTGAAGTTTCTGCAGGCTACTGTAATAAATACTGGGCAGCTTAAAACTGTCTACAATCAGGACTTCAAACTGTCTTGACTATATCACTCCAAGACCCTTCTTGCTGCTAATCATTGCAGCTGATAGAGCAAGCCAGAATTGTTGCTTTAGCATCTTTTATCATGACAGCCTGAATCTTTGTAGTATTCCAGCTGAAATCTGGGAAAGGATGTTGGGTTGGACATGTTATATCTTGACTGGTTTTTGGCTGATCAGTGTTCAGGGGTCAAGGTGCTTTGGCCTTTGGATTTATTCACTTGCAGTTTGGAATGGCTGAAGAATTAAACCCCTTAAGTGCATTTCTTGTCAAAGACCTCTTAAATCAAACACAGCTTAAACGAGTTACTGAAAAGAAACAGTTTCCACTTCTTCCTTAATCTGTCTCCCATGCTCAGTAATTGATGTCTAGTTTCATGAATCATATTTAACTAGCCTCAGGTTAAATCTCTTACAGCCTAATCCTGTACATCCTTCCGTAGTCAATGTCTGTGCTGGGAGTTGGTGGAGGTTTTGCATGGGTAAAGGCTGCCAGATGGGTTTCTGCAGGAACTTGGGTTGGTTCTTATCTAGAATGGGGAAAAACTTCAGGAAAAAATTAGCATCTGGAGTCTTCACCTCTTGGGCAAATGGAGAGGTGCCCTGGATTGATCTGGGGATTCCCAAGGAATGAGGGGTTCTGTTGTAGGGGCATGCAAGATATGGAAGTTTTTAGGATCTGATGTTATAACACAGAGGAAGCCAGCCAAAAGCAAATGTGAGGCTAGTATCCCAAGGAGAGATTTCAACAGGGCTTGAGTTACAACCAAGGATGGCAATCAGAACTCTGTGATAACCACAAGCAAATGAGCACTTCCCTGTGTAGGAAGATGGAGGTGTGGATGTGTGAATTATGCTGTTTTGATTTCTGTCACTACACCAGAGACTCTCCTGAGCTGTGAAGGTTGTGCTCAGGATCTGTTTTTCAAAAGATGTAACAGCCATTCTGTTCCCTGATTTTCTCTTTGTCTAGTATTATGTTATGGAGAAGGAAGAAAGGCATCTAGAAATGAGGATTTTTCAACTCTGGTTGCAAAAGAAATTGTGACTGTAGTGCCAATTTTCATTACAAACCAAATTTTCAGCAATAAAAAGCCATCATATGATGGCTGTTTTTATTATTCCTGCAGAAGAGACAAAAGAACATAAAAATTTCCATGACTAATTTCAATCACTCAAATCAACAAAGAGGAAGAAAGTTGTGCCCTTTTGTCTTTCCTTGGTTTGCTTGTCTCTGCTCTACATATTAAAGAGTCTGTAAGTGTCTTGGCCCTTTTGTTTGTTTGCTTTTTCTGTTGTCCCTGTGATTTGTTTCATAATCAGACCAATTCACACGTTGACAGAAGAGAACCACTTGTGGATTTTTTTTTTCCCTATTCCTTGCCTTTGAGTCTGGAGCTAAGTTTAGCAGACAGACTTTGCCTCTGATGAAAGAGGGGAAATTGCAAATGGGAATTTCACTAGACACATGTCATTAGTTACTCCCACAAGGCTTACAGGTGTGACATTAATCAGGTTGTGGGCCATGTTCTCGGAGTCTCAGAGGGATCTGACACCATCTGCGTGGCTCCTGTGTTCAGGGTCACTAACTGAGTATGCAGAAAAAGATCACTTCCTGAGGTATCTTTGCCTTTGAACAGGCTTCTTCCACTCCATGATGGATACCTCCAACAGCCAGCACCTGAAGGGCATCACTTTTCCAGCACTGACACTGATGGATGTGCCCAAAGCTTAACCAGCACTTCCTCCTTGCTTGAAACTCTGGATGGCCCATTGGTGCATGGGCACTGTTTGTTGTGCTGAGTTAATGTTGCTACATCTGAGGAAACCAAGCAGGATACAAATTATATCTAAGAAGTTCTTAGGTTTTCTATTTTCTTTGGGAATTTTTAAAGACTTATAGAGGGGAGGCAAATAATTTTGGGACTTGGTCCTGAGGTGAGATATAACTTAGCAAGACTTGAGAAAGAAATTCCTTTTAAAAGGTATTGCAGCTTTTGCAAAGGTATTTCTTTGTGCTTACATCACCTATGATATTGGAGCCAGGGACAGAAAGAGATTTCCTGCACATCTTCTCCCTTCCCTGCTGCACCCCCAACCCCACATGTGGAATATCAGTTGTAGGATAGTGAAGTAATAAGTTATTTGCATTCTCTCTTCCTTGCATATTTGTGTGGTCATCCTTTTCACTCAAATCTGTGTAGTTGATGGTGATTTTAAAGCAACCACCTGCACGTCAGCCATGCTGTTTTGTATCTAAGGTAGCATAGAGGGTCTGTCTTTTGGACCATGATTCCCATCAGTTTCTAACACAGCCAAATTCTTTAGGGAGCTCTCCAGACCCAGACTGCACTGTGGAGGTAAAAAAACCCATCCTAGAGGTACTTCTCTATATTTTAATTCAGGAAAATGCTGGTTTTCTTCCCTTGGGAAAATATCCCCTGATACAGATTTAGTTCCAATCAAGCCTTGCAGTTTCAGTATCTGAGAGACCTAGTTTTCTTTAGGCTTATGAATCTAACAACTTGGGAACTGTTTCTCCCCCTCCCTCCTTCCCTCCACACCCCCCCAAGAGATCATGCTTGCTAGACGGGCTTTCCCAAATTCTCACAGCTCTAATCTGGATACCATTTAGTGTGACAGCCTTCTTCCCGGGTTCCCACAGCTGGGTAGTGTTTTGAATTCCAGCCTCATGAACTCATATCAGGCTACATGGGCTAATGCTCCGAGCACAACCTAGAGCAGATATCTCTGATGACAGAGTAATGGAGAAAACCCTGGTACTTTCTGCATGTTTATAAATGCAGAGTCACTTGTGTTCTTCAATTTTTGTGGGGAGTAACTGACTGTAATGGCTCAGAGGCATCTAAAAACTGATGGAGGTGAAAATAAAGTCATTGAAGTATGTTTGATGAAAGGCCAGTAAAACAACCTGCTGCCATGGGAAAAGTCTATCAAATCCTGAGGGTCACAAATATAGCTAAAAATGTCACTTTATTAATCATCTCCAGTTGAACTCTTAAAAAGTAGTACAGGAAAAATGTTCTGTTCTCTGTTTCATTCAAATTTTACTATGAATAAACAGCATTTCAAGTAATGAGACAGTAGCTATCAACCAGTGCAAAGGGCATAGCACCCCTGTTCAAGCCTGGTGTGGATAATACAATTGAATTTGGTGCCTTGGACTTGTTTAGGGCTGGTTTTGGAAGCAGCCTCTGGTTCAGTGGTGTGCTCCTCGCCCTTTCCCCCTGCTGATTTGTGGGGGGAACCAGCATGTGGCAGGATCTGGGGAGACATCTGGAACCTCCAGCTTTACTCATGCAATTGAGAATTGTGTGCTCAGCACTGCTGTTAATTAGACCTGTAATTCTCACAAAATCCAGCACTTAAAGCACTCCCAAAGTAGCGTGCTCTTTGGAGCTGGGTTATTCTTGGTGTCAACTGCAGCAGCTTAATTGATTCTGGGAGGGGTTTGACAGCCTGTACTAGTGTAGGATGTAACCCACCTCCTCACATTGAGTCTTTGGTTGTGCTTTCCTTAAATTAAACAAGGAAAAAAAACCTCCTTTAGAATTAAAAGCAAATACACATCACTGGAAATGATTGGTGGCATGTGTTGGGGACATGGGGAAGCAGTGGGTGAAACCCAAGCATTCTGTCTGCAATGGTGCTGTTCAGAATACTATTAGGGAGCTGTTTTACTTAATTTATGGGGGTGAAGCTACACTTTGGCACAGGAGAAATGGGATTTCACTCTGAAGCATTTTCAAAACACTTGAGTGTTTGTTTTTCCTTTTTTTTGTTGACACAACTGCATCCCATGACTTGCCCATCCTAATCTGTGAGTAGCAGTCAGGAATTTGAGTACTGTTTGGATGGGAGCTAGCTTTCTTTCATGGACAGGATGTAAAGAAGATAGTTTACCAGGAATCTGTGCATGGATCAATTTGACTTACAAGCCTGTTCTGAGAGGAGGTCAGATACTGAGGATGTTGTTCAGTTTGTGGTGAGCTCCTGGACTAGGTGTTTGCCAGGTAGAAAGCAGAGGTGAAGATATGGATAATAAAAGAACATCAGAGTAGTCAGAATTTCAGAGTCTGGCCAGGTATTGTAAAACTTACAGTAAGCAAGTAGATATTTCTGCCTTGAAATAAAATATGCTTTGTTTTTGTAGGAAAGCAGAGGCTCTTGCACATCATGTCCTTTTGTGTGATCAGGTGGTTAATTTTGAATGCTTCTGCATGTGAAAAACTTGCCTTAGATATGGAAGTTGAATGCAGGACTAGAGGGGATTGGTCGTCTACCAAAATAGTCCCACTTGTAAATCAAGCTGTTTAAATTTGGGTGTTTGCTATCTATTGAGGGGCAGTTTCAGAACCTTGATCCTCTGATACTTGAAAAACCTTCTCATTTCCCTTCTAAATGTGGTTGCGCTCAACTTTTCCAGGTGACACATCATCCTGTGAAAACAGGGGTGTTTAACCTGGATATCCTCTAAAATGTGATAACATCTCCTCAACATTTACTTCAGAGAGGAAGAAGGTGACTGGTTCCACTGCTGAATTCTAACTAGGAATTATTCAGACCTTTAGGAAACATGGAAGAGCAAATGTTTACTGACCGTGTAATTAGCACGATGATTTGCTCTGTCTATTGGCCCTTAGCACCATATTTCCTGTCTGAGCAGAGGAAAGCAAAATTATTAGTTGCTGTTTTACTAGAGGAACAAGTGTCTTCCAAATGAACACATGATCTATTACCAGTCTTGCAGTCTCTTCCCATGGGAATAGGCATTTTGCTGCTTTTTTTACAGCTAATTTCTTTCATACAGCAGGTTCCCAGACACATCAAATGCCTCACATGTTAAGCTGCTAGTTAAGATTTATAGTCTCTGTTTGTGTTATCAGAGTGAATCACACTATGGCTGGCAGTCAGAGTTCTTCTCATGGACTTTTATAAAAAGGAATAAATTAATAATTTGGGTTTTGATATCTAATGCTTTCCAAAACATAAGATGTTCCTAAGTCCTCCCCTTTTTCTGAGAATTTTCTTATATTGCTGGTCAGGTGAAAAACAATAAATACTATTCCTTTGCTTGTTTAAAGAGGAATATATGCAGAGTAGTGGTGGGCCTTCCACAGGTAGACAAAGGGCTGCTGAAGAGGTGTGTAGTGAAACTCAGTAGTTGTTGGTTACTTTGCTGTTAATAGAGCTCGGCTGAGTCATAAGAGTAAAGCACTTTCTGCATTAGTTTTTTTTTAAGTCTAGATCTTTAGCATACATTGGCAAAGTTAGAAAGATGCTAGTGCTTCATGCAAAGCTAGGCCATGTGAGCCTTCCACCAGTCATTTTCCTTTCTAGTTGTAAATATGCCATGGAAACTTCTTTACAGTAGCATAAAACATAGGGAATAAAAGCACGATTTTTCCCTCTGAAAAGTGAATCATTTTGGAAAGGACAAATAAGCTCCTCTAATGTTTCTGGAAATTTTCTTTAAACTGATTTGCCATATATATTTATAGAATAGCTTGGATTTGAGTGGAATGTCACCTCTAACTGAGAATCAAGAATTACTTAGAGGTGTAAATAAATTAGTTGGGGAGGGGCAGGGGTGTAAAATGAGGAAAGGAATCCATGAGATTTTGCAGTTCTCAAGGTCTGCAGCCTTTTCCCTAGCTGTGTGATAAGCCAAAAGGAAAACAAATATTTCAAAATAAGGGAAGTGAAACCTGGATTTATTTTTCCTCACCTGTCCTCTGTCACTCCATTATAAATGTTGAATTATCTAAACTTTAGTTAGATATGCTTTTTTAAAAAAAAATCCCCACAACCTGAAACAACTCAAACCCTTGAATTTTATGACTTCAAGGAGTGGGGAGAAGAGGGGAGATATGCTCAAACTAGAAATATTTCATTCTACAGTCTTTGACCAATGAAAATGGGACCTACTGCATTTCTTAGCTAACGTCTTAGCTCTATTTTTAGCTGTTCCAAACAAGGGAACTGATATTTCTCCTAAAAGCCTGCTGCTCAGTCAGCAGCCGTGATATTGCATCACATCCGCTACTGCTCTGAGATCATAGAATGGTCTGGGTTGGAAGGGACCCCAAGGATCAGAGAGCTCCAACCCCCCTGCCACAGGCAGGGACACCAACCTCCAGGCCTGGATCTACACAAGGATGCCCAGGGCCCCATCCAACCTGGCCTTGAACACTTCCAGGGACGGGGCATCCACTACTTCTCTGGGCAGCCTGTTCCAGCCCCTCACCACTCTCTCTGAAAAGAACTTCCCTCTAATATCTAATCTAAACCTTCCTTCCTTTAGTTTTAATCCATACCTCTGCTCTCTGAAGTGAGACCACAAGATCTATTAGACCCGATAGTCAACCTCAGGTTTGAACCAGTCCATAACGAAGTTGAATGCTGATACTTCAGCTGCTCATCCACACAGCCCCAGTGTTGGCTGCCTTTCTTTTTCTCAGGGGAGACTTTGTATTTTCTTCTTTTCCAAGAATGATACTATTGATATAGTTCATGGCTATTACATAGCAAGTTCTATGTATTTGTGTATCTTAAAATTACAGTAAGACTTCTACAGTCATTACATAAAATATTTCAAATTGTAGGGCAATTACTAAGTCATCCCAATGGTTATTAATGTTTAATGCAGTGATAACTGCCTGATATCTTACAACCATTTAATCAACGTTTGAGGAAAGGCAGTAGACCAGAGTTTTTAGAAATGTGTAGTTTAAAAAGGGCTCATGTTCACCTCAGTGCTGAGCAGCATAAGCATAGCAGAGTCTGTTTTTCATGTTCTTTAGGTTCCATTTTTTTTGTAGTGGCAAGAAAACTACAAAGCTCTTCTACTGTACAGTGGTTCAATTACTTTTCATCTCTGAGACCTGATATTGCTTTAATTCGCGTGTCAAAGCAAGTCCATCTCATTCTAGTCTTTAATAGCCATGAATCTGTATCTCAAATCTCATTCCCTGCCTGCACTTCATCCAGTTAATGAATTTTCAGGATGAGATAAGGCTGGAGGTTGTAGGTAAGTATATTGCTTGGGCCATTTATCACTTGCCTTGGCTTTTTTTGCCTTGCTCTTTATTGCCTGCCCAGTAACTTGAGGTCCTGATGTGACAAAGCATTAAAGCACCCCTGCAACTTGGATATTCCAGGTAGTTGTATTGAAAGTCAGACTGTTGACAGTGATGTGATGGCTCGTGTAATGCTATTGCATTGGATGGAATGCAAGTTTACATCTGTTTAAAATCTGGGAGCAGCAGACAAGGTTAAAATTATTATGCTACAGGCAGAGATACTGAATGTCTAACTGCAAACACTAAGCAGCAATAAAAATCCCCTAACACTAACTGATTTGACTACAATAAAATATTTAAAAAAATAAATGTGCCAGGCATGAATATAAAACTTCTTTTTGGCTTCAGTTATTCTATGGTTAATATAAAGGCAGAGCAACTCTTTTTTTAGAGATTGCATGCAGTCTAATCTTCCTGCTTCCCTGACCCCTTAGGGTATTTATAATTTCTATTTATTTGCTTTTATTCTCTTTTTCCCCACAGGCAATGTCATGTTTCAGGATACCCTTCTTAAAGTGCATATAGTTTGAGATCTTGTTTTCTTCTGTTAGGATACAGTAGGACTTTAATATAGTGATGTTTACACATGGATTTAAATTTTAATATGTGAGTGACCCTGTGTAAAACTGAATTGTGTTATAAAAATAGAGGGAAATTTTGATGTTGGGTAGATTGTAGTATAAACAAGTATTTTATGTTGTTGAAGCCTCATAGCAGTACAAAAATAATTCTGCAGTTAAAAAGTGAACCGAAAGATATGCAAGTTTCCAAAGGATTTATGTTTGGGTAAGTGGTACTTATCAGAATACTTATGTTTACCTGTATTCTGCAGAAGACAAAACTCAGTTGTCTACGTTCTTATAGCCAGTAATGCTTTGCAACGTGGTGTTGTAATGTAAATGTTAGCAGAATTTGACAGTTAGATACACCTTTCTTTTAAACAACAATAAAAATAGGTCTTTATTTCCTGTTGTTTTACTAGACAAAAATCTAGGCACAAAAAGCCTTTTTTTTTTTTTTGTGTTGCAATATCCCCAGAGTAATCTGAAATCACAGTAGGTTACAGTTGCATTGGAATATTCTTCTGAGATGTGACTGCAGGATTTTAAGGATGACAGCGCTGCAGGACAAAAATGTCTGCATCTTGATACAAAACCTGTTCTGGATTTCTCTTTGGGAGCTTTTATGTGGAAAGCTTTGTACAGTAGAGAAATGCTGGTGTGGGTTGTGTTTTCTTTCATCCAGGAAGGTAGGGCACAGAATAGAGGTCAGATTTTCAAAACAGCTCAATAAGTGAATATCCAAGGGTTAACATCCAAGTTTTGTGAAACCCTACAGTGAAACTGGAAACCAAATTTTGAAACCTGAACCAGAGTTCAAATTTCCAAGTGTCATAATGGGACACTCATTGAGAGCGGGCCCTGTCTTTCTATATTGAGCGGATGTGCTGTATTTCACAGAGCTTGGCAGGGTTATAAGCAACCAACGAGGAGTGTCTCATGATGCCAAGTGTTAGGCAATCCTAATGATACCTGTCACACAGAGAATAATGCCATGTCTCAAGGTTTGTGACGTGTAAGGCACTGCTACATGAGAGAGGGTGACTGAGAGTGAGAAGGGAGAAAGTAATTGGAGTTGGAGGTATCAGTGAAAGGGAGAACCTTGTTGTATTTCAAGGGGAGAATATCCAAGCAAATTAAGAGCCAGGGCAATAGAGAGGGCCTCATGCCTAGCTTTGCTGTGACTGTGATAGGTGAATCCCTGGCAGCAGCAGTGTTTTTCTTACAGCCTTTACGTTGCAGGGATCGCTCGCTGATACAGAGCAGCAGTGTTAGTATGGCATCTCTTTACCTTAGAAACAATGTCAGTAATCAGCTTAAGCATGGAAGTGTGTGCAAAATCTGATCTGCTGGCGATTTTCCAGTTCACACCAGCCCACGCTGGGCCTACCTCATTGTCATAGGAGATAAATCCCAGGAGAGAAAGCAAGGCACAAACCACTTCATCTTGTCTTGCAGCTCCTCCAACATGTTTGCTGGAGTGGGATTCTCTCCCTGCAGCAAACTTACACATGTCGTGTGTCAGGGTCTTTCCAGAGGGTGGGAACCTTTCTGTCCCCCTCCTTTTTGCTTCTCAAAAGTCAGACACCCAGCGAGCGCTCGTACACATGTAGTTAGTTGGTGGTCTGCCCGCTGGCTTGCACATTGGGCTCTTTGGAGGGGGGTATGCTAGCATGTGGTTTCCATCTCAGGAGCTCTCAAAGCCTTCTCACAGTGCTCTCATGAGCTTGTTTTAACAACTTGGGAAGAGTGCAGCTTCTTTCAGGTACTTGGGCTTTGGTAGCCCTCCATTTGCTGAGGTAGACCCCTGAAAACACATGTTTATGAAAGAAGCGCGAGGCGTTTTATTCTTGTTTGGAATGCTCTCTTAGCTGTGACTGGTCGGCAGTTTTTCTCTCTAGCATCTGGCCTGCAGTCTCCTGAGTGTACTCCTGCAGCGTTAGGTCTGCAACAAGGGCTGGTGAGACATCCCTTGAATTTCTTTATCTGCTCAGCTTCCTCTTTTTCCCTTTTTTTTTTTTTTCCCCTTGAGGTGTTGTGGTTCGTGGGGAAAGGTTTTGCCCTCTACAATAACCTGACAAAGTCACTTTCTCTTTGTCTCTACTCCCTTTCCTTCTACGTGTGCCTAACCTAGAAGCCATGCCTATCCCAACATGGACAAAATACTAATTTAATATTAATCCATTAAGAGGTATCTTCTCATCCTCCTTTTATATGGCAAGATGTTGGCTAAACATTCTTACTTCACCTGTAATTCCAGGACTGGCACCCAGCTGAGAGTGGCAGACCCTGAAAGGTACTAATTTGCAGGATTTCTGACTGCAGTTCCTGGCATTGCCCTGGGCTGCCTGGTCCAGTAGG
Organism: Zapornia atra; assembly: GCA_013400835.1. NCBI lineage: Eukaryota > Metazoa > Chordata > Aves > Gruiformes > Rallidae > Zapornia > Zapornia atra. The sequence continues at coordinate 233,663 of VZTU01009623.1, forward strand.
TGAATCTCTGTGCTCTCATTAGTCATCTGTAAGAAATTTATAATAACTTTTATTTTTTCCATCAGTGGTTGCTCATGTCTGCCTTTGACTTGATGCATGTTTACATGTGTAGCATCTATCACAGCCTGCTCACCGCTATTTGCAATCTAGTTAATTGTTATGACAGAAATAGTATTTTATGTTTGATACTTCTCAACATGAGAAATTGCAGCCCTGTAAAAAGTTTAGACTTTCACAATTGGACTTTAGAAAATGTCTTGAAGTGCTGCCTAGATGATACAGACTGTTATGGTGTTAGCCAAGATGTCTCTGAGCTTTTGCCATACTCTGAGTTGTTGGGTTTTTTTTTTCTTCTGCCCAGTTGTGCAGCTACACCATGCTGCCTCTCTGGTTTTATGAATGGAATGTCATGATCTGCATCTGCATAAAGGTCCTTTCATTAGATGCTCCCTCTGTTCTTAAGACATTTATGGAGGTTAATTTGGGGAAAAAATTCTTTGCAATACACGACATTTTCCTTCCATTATACTTCAGCTGTCCCAGATTTATGTGGAAAGATTACACATAACATCTTATTTATAAGAATCTGTACACTCATCATTCACAAAGAAAAAAACATTACAATGTATTCTTTCTACAGGAGAAGAGCTCTGGCTAGCCAGAGCAAATTACATCATGGGACTAAACAGTTTTTTATCAAAATCCTGAATTGACATAACTAATTTGCAACACTTCTGTGCTGTCCAAATCAACATTACCGGAAGAGCAGATGCACAGCTCAAATCACTGCTGGCTTTGCCACTGTCTTTTGCCTTTACCTCTTTTACAGAGTTTCTGGTAATGTAAACATTTGCAGCCCAAACCTAGAAAGTCTTGTGGGAAATCAAACCAACTTCTTTTTATTTCTTTCAGCAGCAGTTTGCTCATCCCTCTCTTTTTTTGTTCCCAACATGTTAACAGATGTAAATATGAATCATATTTCATCCTCAGCCTCCCTTACAAAAATACACTCGGAACCAAAGTTTGAGTAATAAACCATTTTTGGATGTATCTCCAAACCACAATGAAACACCCTATCCCCAAAACGAGTCAAGGCTTGGCTTGCACACCTCTGTCTGAAAAGGAGAGGAGAAATCTTTTGAACAGCACTGCTGTTTATTTGCCTGTCTCTTGCTTTTACAGACAGGCAGCACTGATTAAACCGGTGCATGTGTGTGGATGTGTGCTTGTGTGTGTGTGAGGTGTAAGGCTTCCTGTCTTCCTTATCTTCCCGTCTGTTCTTTGACTGAGCCACACTGTAGACATTTTTGTGGTTTTGATGGCTAAAATGAGCTGATATTCATTGTTTTCAGTCAGCCTCTTTCTCCATCCTCCACACACTTCAAACGAGATGCAGAATTTGCCTTTCTGAGCTTGCTTCTGCAACCAGGAGAGTCAGGCTATATCAGTGATCTGGGATCACATGTTAGGGTGCAGTGTCTGCTCTGAGTCTGCTGGTGCTGTGAGCTGGGTGTGAAGCTTGTCTGAGTTACTAGAAGGAATCTTGCTGGCTTCTAGCTTGCAATAATAACATCTAAGACAAGACTCTTTGTTTAAGCTCAAAATAAATGATTTACTTTGGTTAATGATCGCAGGATTGATGGCTACGTACTGTTGTGATAAACAGGCTGGGACACAAGCTCAGGCTGGCTGCTCGTATTTTGGGATTGTTTGGCACTTGAGCATGACTCTTGGCACGGTTTTGACATGCAGCAGGTAACAGCCCCCTGAGTGACTTCTGGACACGTTTTGGGAATAGCACCAGTCAGGGCCTGGTCCCAGTGAGCAGGATGAGTGAGGACACTGTTCTGAGAGAAGAAAAAATGTTCAGCCTCTGTGGATGTCAATGATGCTGTGCATTCACTTGGCCTCAGGGCTGGAGAACCAGCATGGCCCATACTATTTAGTAGCATAAACGTAGCTGTTGATGTTTCGATTGAAGCTTTGTATTCTGGGTATTCTAGTTGTGGGCTCTACGTCCCCTTTTCTGTGTTAGCAATACATACAGTGTGGACACCCACGTTTAAGGCTTTAAGCTTGATACTATGAGCTGGCAAGCTTCATTCTCACCTGCTGAAAATATCAGCTGCTTTGAACAGAAAGCTCTTAGAGCAGGCTTAATTAAGCATGGACTGTTTGACTTAACTGGGTTTTGATTGTAATGGGTTATTTTTTCTGGCATCAAGCCAACATAGCAGAGGTTGTTCATTAAGTGTAAGTGTTCACTTTCATCCTCCCTCACCAATTCACAAGCATCTCGCTATTGTGTGTGCTCCTGCAACACTGAAAGAGTCTTGTTTCTCTGTGGGCTCTCCATGGACTAAATGTGAGTGCCTTGTGTCCCCAGAGCTATGGGAATCCCAGTCAATACTGGGAACAAACAACAGCAGTGGGAGGCTGGGGTGTGTAGAAGCATTTCTGAGGTGAGGAACAGGCCACTCATCCACGGTACTTCCTTCCATAACATAAGGCTTCAGTCTTTGTTTAGAAATGAACCTTTGATTGCAATGGGATTTAATGAAAACTCTTCCAGGAAGAAAACAGTATTGTTATCACTTGGCTGTTAATGTTGTCAAGGGATTTCTTGTCCATACATCTCAACCAAGAAATCATCCCCCAACTCGGCTTCCTCCCCTGAACTTACACAGCCAAGAACACTGAATAACGATTTCTCCTTTACTGTGCTCTTTGCATGGCCAAGGCAGAGCCAAATATGTTCTTTTTTTCCTTTTTCAAGGACTTTATCTAGAGGATAGAGACAGCAATAATTAGCATCTGTAGGAAATATGCTTCTTTGCTTATTTAGGGGTTGAACACCACTTTGGAATACACATCTGCACAAAGAAATAAGGAGATAAAGGTTTTATTCTTCTGAGCTTGGTTTTCTAGATGCAGACTCCAAATGTGAGAGGTAGCAGTGTCTCATGCCTGCTCACATAGTGAACTGGGATATAGTAAATGTGTCCCACTGGTTTTCTTTCCACATCAAATCACAGTATTCTGGGAATGCCTAGGATATCCCCGGCTTTATGTCATAAACTGAGTCATTTGAGGATTTTTCTGCTGTGTCTGTAGAACATTCATATGGAAAGTTCTCTTGCTGGTATTTGCTCTGTGTTTACCATGAACAAACAAGCCAGAGGAGTATGTGGTCAGCATGATGAAGATTTAAAGTAAAGAGAAAAGCCAAAATGAGTGTGAACATGGTCAAAGCTTTTACTCTACTGTGCATGCTAAAAGAGCTTTGCCAGTATTTATGGGAATTCTATTTCAGGCCCTGTGTTACCGGGAAAACTTTTCACCTCAGAGTGGTGTTAAATATGTCCTTATGTTAAATCAGATGCATCAGATGCTGGAAGTGGGGCCATCATTACTCCTTTTCTTTTGCTTAGTTCATTTTTGAATGCATGTTACTGCAAAGCAGCTCTAGTTTTCCACCAATGGCTTTGATAATTCTTCTCATGCATCACCTTATTAGTGTAGGTGAGAGAAGAGGAAGAAAGGAAAGTGCTTGGAGATCCCTTTCTGAAAGCACAGGCTGAGCTGAATGGGCTCAAGAGCTGGCATGAGCTGTTTGTACAGGAAGCAGCAATTACTGCTTTCCCTGTGAACTACAAGAAATAGCACCTCAGCAGTGTGATTCTTAGTCATCATGTTTTACAAGACAATTTCTGTAGAGCTTTTGTAACAACTGTTTATACTCAAAACTAAAATACAGGGTTACTCTTATTTTTGCCCATGAATGGCTTGATATGGTGATGACTTTGCTTTCTTCCTCTGAGGAAAAGCTTTCTTTTTTGATTCCTTTTTTTCCCACTTGTTAGATAGGGAGACTGCTGAGTTTTAAGCTATATAGAGAAGGAAAGGTGTCAAAATCAGGGCTGCATATTTTCCTCTTTGCACCACCCTACAAACTATGTGTGAAGCCCTTTGATATACACAAAGTTATTGAATTTCCAGGTCAGAGAATTATTAACTTATTTTGCAGTGAGACAAAGCTTCCTCTGGACTAGTTTTTGGCCTAGAATGATGTGCTTCTGAAGAGTATACCTCTTCATTAGTAACATGGTCAATGAAGATTGCTTATAACTTTTTTCCCTCCCTTCTCAAGCCCTTCAGCAGGTCAATTTATATACTGAAGGCAAAGCCTCTTCTTGAGAGAAATTCTGAATGTAGGATCCAGGCCAGTAGCCTTTCCCCTTTTCCTCCACTGAAGATTTCTGAACAACTTTGTGTAAGTTGTAGCACAATTATAGGAAGAACTGATGCTTTGTGCCACTGGCCTGGTTCTGTGTAGGAAGGGGTAGAGCAGAAGATAGTGACATAAGTTTCCTGGTTAGTCTTTCATCCCCTTAAATTCTGCTGGTTAAGCAATATAGTGGTGTAAGGAGTATCCCACAGATTCTGTCTTCCACTTTTGGAATAGTTTTCTTCCACTGTTTAACTTACCAGAATATCCTGCCTTGAGAGCAGCAGGAATTTGCCTTTCTGTCCCTAGAAAACTTAGTAAAACTTTTGTTTGCTATATTGGAGATCTATGTTATCATAGAAAGCAGCATTGTGTGATGTAACTGAGTGTTCAGCCCTCACTGCACTTGTGAAATACTCAGTCCGTACCCTGGGCCAGAATTTAGCATGGTGGAGCTTATTCAAATTTGTGTGAAAAATCTTGCTCAGCATCTGTTTGAAGCTCTCAACTCTACAACTCACTGTATATGAGGCACCCCCTGAAGTTTACCTTTCCTTCCACAGCTGAAATCATCTTTGTTTCTGCTTCCTTTTCCAAAGCAACTCCATGTAGTTCATCTGCTTCACCTCCATGAACTCCCTCCATCGAACATATCCATCAGTAACTGCTACCACCAGCCATCTGAGACCTTGCTGTTTAGGTTTCAAGGATCCCAGTTCATGGATCTGTCTAACTGCTGAGACTTCACAGCTGCTCTGTATGGTTTCCACACATGCTGCTCCTACACAGTAGTCTTCAAGCTGGGATAATTCAAATATTCTCTGCAAGGTCCCAGAAACTACATTTTTGGGAATACCTCTGCCCTGCCATGGGATCTATATGATCTAGTAGGCTTTTCCATCACTAATTACTGTGATTCTGCTACTTGTATGCCTTAAACCAAATAGCCTGAGGAAAGTCATGCAAAACCCCTTACTGTTCTCTGGGGTTGTTAATTAAGATATCATCCTCTTTTTCATGAAGCTGCATGGCAGTCAGATATTAATAGGAGAAAAAGACATTCTGACTAGAGCTGCATATAATTTTCCACCAGGTTTTTTTCACTTCAAAATGCACACTGAGACCAAGCAAAACTTTTATTGTCTCATTTTAAGTTCCCTACATTGTTTCACATATACAGAGAATGAAATATTAAGAGAATACCTAATTTTTAATGCTTTCGTGTCATTATTAGCCTAGTTCTTATTAAAAATATATAAAGTATACAGGCCTTTACAGCATAAACAAAACTTCAGAGTTTTTAATATTCCAAATACTCCACAATAAAGGGGGTTGGTTTTTTTTCTCTTCCTGTAATAAATGTTTCAGAGCTGCTTGTCCCCAGGTTGATATAACAGGTTAGTGTAGGGAAATGAATTGATACAAATACCTTGGCCTTTGAGAGGATTCAGAACCTTTGATCACAGTATAGGTCTTCCTGTATTTAAAGGAAAGGCATCTCCACATACTTATTTGCAGTCTTTAAGTAAGATATCTTAAAGAAGATAGTGACACCCACACTTCTCAAATGTAATGTGCCCATCTTTTGTTAATGCAAGATGACTGTGCTTATGGCACAGTGATACCAGTTAAACCCATGTCTGACACTGCCACCTTTGCTTGCTTGAGTGACAGCACTGCAATGCCACCCATCAGATGTCTCTCTGGACTCTCTTAGTTTCTGCAGCTACAAGAGGCATTGCAGGATTAAGGCTGTAGGAAACCCAGGTAGCAAAGATTGCTAACTGACTCCAGGTTAGGTGTATTTGCCAGTATTATCTCAGGCAGTTATTACTCTGAATTATTCTATTAAATAGCTGAATTTGCACTGTACAGCAGTGCCCCTTTTTTGTGACACTGGTCTTCTAGTAAATTCTGTGTGAGAAACCTTTCTTCACTCATGTTATAAGATCATGCCCCTTGATGTTTCTAGCTGCTATTTTGAGGGAAGTATTGGAACATAAACATGCAAATCTTTCTTCTATGCAGTTGCAAAAAATTTTTGTTACCCTATGTGCAAAGTAATGGCACCAAATCTTCCTTCACTGAAGTGCACAAGTACACCAACCCCTTTGTCCTGAAGAGGAATGCACAAATCATCATAAACAGAGAGTCTTTCTTTAAACCTGAGTAACCAGGCTGAAAACACAGTGAATAATTCAGATAAAGCCAAATATTCATAAGGAAAAACAAGTAGCTGGGTATTGGGAAGCTTTCTCAACAGCAGGAAAAGCTTTTTATGTGAAAAGGGACTTTTGAAATAAAATTCTTCCACCCTCCTCAAACCAAAAAGCACTTTCCAAGCCTATGTCTGGCAACAGACATTATCTCATTTCAAATGAGACAAGTATGTATTTCTCATTGGGGAAAGAGCAGAATCAAATGGAAGAATTGGGAGGAAAGAAGAATTTGAGGGTGTTTTGTTGAATGGGCACAAGTTCCCCTAAACCTGTGGAAGGAAACAACAAAGTTCTGCTGTGCCCTTTGGAAGTGCTTGTCGTAATGAAGCAGATCTTCAGCAGGTATAAGTGTGTGTAGCTGATGGCTCCTGCACTGGGGCAGGCAGCTGACTTCTTGATTTCATTAAGCAAGGGTAGCAAGCTGTTATGAGCATTTCCATCTTATTAACTTGAACCATAAGATATCACTGAAGCTGACCTGTGAGAGCTCTCAGCACCCCCAGTTCCTGGACAGTTTATTTTAACACTACTTTCCAGGTCAGGTTTTGAAGGCCTTGTCAAAAAGCAATAGTGGTATTTCACTTGAGAATCAGGCTACAGCAGGTGACACCTCTTGCTGGTGGAACTCAATGCCCTGTTTGGCATCTGTGTATTGGCAGATGGCTGCATAGCATGAGCCTTTCTGAGGGTCTCCTGGGTGCCTAGGGTTAGCACCTATGCTTTCTTTACAATAAAACTTTGAAAAAGGAGTCCAGGCACTGTGAGAATCTGTCAAGTTGGCTGTCCTGTAAAGCCTCTTTTTGGCTTGCCCTCTAATTATTAAATTACCTTCCATAATGTTTAGCTAACTGTTGGTTGTCCCAATAGCTGTTGGCGCTCTTCAGGCAGTTATTAAAGATAGATTTGTGACAGAGCTTGTCTGTGTGTGGCAACCTGAGCAGCAAGTTGGCTGACACTAAAATACATCCATCCACCTGAATGTCCAAGCATGTGTGGTGGACAAGGGGAGACAACTCTGACCAGAAAAAAGATGATAGCAGGTGTCTGGATTGCTGTGAGGGAGCAGCTGATATACCTGGAACACAGCTGGGTCCTGTATCTGGTCCTGGGGGCATTGCAGGCTGGGAATATTGAGATTCAAGAGACTGAGACCACCTTGTCCTGCAGATGTGATGTGGCAGCTGAGGACAGCCTGTTACTAAATATATCCTGGGATGTTGGTCCTGTGCAAGGAATGGGCAAACCCTGTAGATCTTGAGGTTTTCAGCAGCATTCTTCAAATGTTTAACAAAAGGGCAAAACCCAGTTTGAGCTCAGAGACTTTGTTTTTTCTACAATTCAAACCCAAGATTGGCTTAGTTTTCTTTTCCTTGTCTCCTAAAAGTGATTCAATTTCAAAACAAAAACATAGGTTTTTTTGAGTTCCTACTAAGTTAGGGTTAGAAAGGTATCCACAAAAGGTAGGCTGAGAACGTGCCCATAAATACATGCCAACCTACCTACCCACAATTTTAGTTGTCACTGAATTTGCCTTTCTGTGCCTTTTATCTCATGTTTTCTTGCCCGTCTTTCTACCTAATTCTATTTTTAATCACTTTATCTATGGCTTAGAATAAAAATCCTAGTTGAACTCTTGAACCAAAGAATTAGTACGAAATCAATTGAATAAAGTGGGTTTTGAAGAGACACCTAGTTATTCTGTAGTTAGTTTTCCATTGAGGAGCATCTCTCCATCATAACTGTTCTCCTGTTGGGTTTGTGTGTGTGAAAAGGCTGATAGTGTCCTTGGATAGTTATTATCCTCAGGAGGCTCTTAGGAGAAACTGTATCAAAGTTGCTTGGAAAAATCTAAGTTATCTATTATTCTGAGTTCATCCATATTTATACTTTTTTTAAAAAATAACTTGAATATATTAGAAAGCAAAGGTTTGCAGAATTTGTTCTAGCTGTGAATTTAGATGTTGTACAGCTTCATTTGTAGGAGTAATTCTGGTCAGCTCATCTTATGAGATGAGTATTTACAAGACTTTATTCGTCCCTTAAGTTCCTTTCTTAAGGGAACTTGCTGGTGCTTGGCAGCATCAGCTTTTTTCAGCTCATTTTGCATGTTATTTATTTGATGTTTTGCTTTTCCTTAGATGAAAAATTCTGATATGCTTATATTTCTAATATTGCCTGTGATTTGTTTGAAAGCCATTTAAGTGATTTTTTTTTTTAAAACTAATTCTTCTATGGGAAAAATTTTGGAAGGACCAAAGGGTGATTCAGAGCATTTGTCTGGAAAGAGTTGGAAGTGGCCTCTTTGCTTCTCATTGCTTGGAGATTTTTGTGCCATCTGTCTTGGTGTCTTGGGACAGTTGTTCTTCAGGTTCTTTGAAGCATCTGGCTACCTTTTGTATTTCTCATTTCCCATGAACTCAGCAATGTTTGTGTCGTGTGCTGCTTAGACTTTTCAGGCATGATTGCCATTTTGTATTTAGACGTGAATGCATTTGTGTTCTTTATCAGCCAACCACATTTGGTTTGTTTTTTCAGACTCTCCTTTGTGGCAGGGGCTGGGGGATGTCTGGAAGGAGGGCAAGGGAACATTCATGCTCCACAGTGTAGAAAACAGAGGAACCCAACTACCAGGTGCCCAGTTCAGCCTCTATAGTTGTGACCACGGCACATGGAGTACATTGAGATTTATGGATAGGAAAAAACATGTGCTATATAAAGGCCAATTAGCATATTAGTGATTACTTTTTAGCATCAGTGTCTGAGGGTGGTGTTAATAGTGATATGACCTGCCCCTGAAAGCCATGCCTAACTTGTTTTCCCAGTGGCTGGAAAATAAGTGTGGACTTGAGTTAGCCTAAAAGTGCATATAGCTGGAATCCATGAATTGAAGTCCTTGCAGCTGGAATGCAGAAGGCTAGCTGGCCTTCAGTTTCTTGCTGCAATCTTTTGACAGTACATTTTTGGATGACAGAAGTTACCTGCCATATACCGATTGCTTTCTAGTGCTGATAGCAAATCCCAGTGAGTTGCATTCTGATTTTAGTTGATATTAGCTGTTGTCAGCATCAATGGCTTGGTTGTTACCTGCCTCTGCAAGAAAGAATGTCTATCTCAACTGGAATAGGTAAAATCATAGAATGGTGAGGGCTGGAAAGGACCTTAAAGATCATCAAGTTCCAACTCCCCCTGCCCTGGGCAGGGACACCTCTCACTAGACCAGGCTGTTTAAGGCCCAATCCAACCCGGCCTCGAACACTTCCAGGGAGGGGGCAGCCACCACCTACCTGGGCACCCTGTGCCAGTGCCTCACTGCCCTCAGAGTGAAGACTTTCTTCCTAATGTCCAATCTTAATCTGCCCCCTTCCAATTTGAAACCATTCCCCCTCATCCTTTCACTCCATGCCCTGCTAAATGTTAGGTAAAACACTTATACTGGTAGGCAAAATAACTACCAATTGATTAGTTATTTCTGGATATTATTGGTAATTATTCTGTGCAGCAGCTGTTTTTCTCAAGGCTTTCTATGTTTCACAGCCTCTGTTTTGATTGCTAGGAAAGACAATTTCTTAGTTCTTGCTATTACAACATTGAGTTAAAAATACCCTTGGTCCTCACCAATGTTTCTGCATTACTTAGAAGGTAAGAGGAATGCTAGGCAATCCAACCCTCCAAAAATACCTGAAGATGCCAAGGTTTCCTTTTGGCATGAACCTCACTGAGATAACCCATATAAAAAGCTTTCATCATCCATCCACAATATAGACTTCCTGGTCTCCTTTGCTTCTAGCTATACTCCAGCAATATATCCTGGTGCTTACTAACACAATCCAGTATTGCATTAGCCAGGATTTGCAGTACTGGTTAGGCTGAGAGAACCTTCTGATTTCTCAAACAGGCCTGCTAATAATATCAGATGAGCAGGACAATTGTGGAGCTTCCTGTTTTAGAAGACTTTTCAGTAACCTGAGAAGGTACCAGCATTTTCTACAGTCAAAATCAAGTATCTTTTGAATGACAGGAGACTTTGGCACACTCCCTAAGAAAGAATATATCTTTAAAGGAATTTGTTTTCAGGGTCCTACATGCTTAATATAAAATTTGATCTTGTTGCCTTGATCATAATAAAACAGAAACTCTACATTTAATTTAGCCTTAAAAAATGGTCCTCCATATTTTCTGCATATATCACTTGAATTTTGGACTCTCTTTTTTCTAGAATCCTGAAGGATAAATGCAAAATGTGTGCTTAAAGCAAACAGGTTATGTCAAAGTACAGATAATTAATAACTCATAAGTCTTTCAATCCTGTCTCCAGCTGGTATGCATCTTCTGACAGTCTGAATTTAATCAGAGAAGTGCACTTTTTTCAAAAATCAAGGCTGTAAAATCAGCACTGTAAAAAAAGAAACCCCTCTGGAAAGGCTCTATTTCTCTCTTCTAGCCTACCAACACCAGCAGTTTGTCTCCTGAAAGCAAAATCTAACAATAGATGAAAAGCCAAGTAGTGGTTAATATTGTTGTGAATCTGAATGTTCCTTAAAACTACTTAACACACAGCAAATTCACTGGTATTTACACAGCTTAAACATCACTGCAAGCAGACTATAGGAATCAGCAGATTGAAAATGCTGTAAGACTTTAATGCAGGTTTACAGATTTGAGGAAAAGATGATGAATTTTTTCTCTGTTCTCATTCAATTCCTGCTATTTATCTGTCTTTGTGGAAATGCTCTGTGGATGTCAACAGGTATATACATCTCTACAAATAATTTTCCAATTGTTTCAATTTTAAACCAGTTTTGTATAGGAAGTAAGACTTTCACTTCTTGCTTTCTCATTGAGTTTCCTCCTGTCCTGTCTTTCCCAGTCAGGTTTTTGTCTGCTTTATATTCATGATTGTTGCAACAAAGGTATTTCTCATTGGCTGAAAATACTACACCCAGGAAAAGAGTGTAAAATGGTTTGCAAGAAAAATTTCCCAAAGGAAAACAAAAGGGAAGTTAGAAGTTAAATCTGTATTTTTTAGGATATTTTAGAAATCTTGGCTTGCAGTATAGAATACTTCTCACATAGTCAAGAGCTGTGCAGAGTTCTCTGTTCTCCTTCAGTGGGCAGATGATATAATTATGTCCTAAAACAGGGAGTTCTTAGTTCATAACATATAGATGTTATCTTTTCTGTGTTAAGCTGAACAGATATGGCAGCCATTGATGCTGCTGGCACACATCTCAGAGGAGCCTTATGCCCCTCTCGGTGCACTTTATTGCTGCTGCTGTTCTACTTGAGCTGTTACCTTTTAAGGTCTCCAAAAGACAGTATAAATGCCACTCCTGGCAGTGCAGCAGAGGAATTCTCCTGAGCACCCAGTGGAAGTTGTGATTAGAGACATGTCCTCTTTAGAAAAAGGGGAAAGACCAAACACTTCGCAGAGCTGTTCTCTCCTTCAAGGTTTGAGCTTTGGTGCTTAGGAAATTAAGTGTAAAGTAGCATATTTAATGCAGGTCTGTAATAAATGCTCAGAATAGCTTCTCTCTGTATCATGATTAATTTCTAAAATACCAGGTTGGTGTTTGGGGGAGTTGGAAGTATAGAATCAAAGAATAGGTTGGGTTGGAAGGGACCATTAAAGGTCATCTAGAGCAACCTCCCTGCAATGAGCAGGGACATCTTGATCTAGATCAGATTGCTCAGAGCCCTGTCCAACCTGACCTTGGGATGTTTCCAGGGATGAGTCATCTACTACCTCTCTGGGCGACCTGTTCCAGTGTTTCATCTTCATCATAATATATTTATTCCTTATATATCTAGATATCTATAACTCCCCTCTTTCAGTTTAAAACCCCTGTCCCTTGTCCTATTCCAATAGGTCCAACTAAAAAGTCTGTGCCCATCTTTCTTATAAACCCCCTTTGAATATTGAAAGGTTGCAATAAGGTCTCCCCAGAGCCTTCTCATCCCCAGACTGAATGGCCCCAACTCCCTCAGCCTTTCCTCATTGGAGAAGTAATCCATCCCTCTGATGGATGTTCTCTGGGAATACCCAAGGCAGGTATTTTTGCAAATGTGTTCTGTGTTTAGGAAATAGAAGACAAGTGTGAAAACATTTTAAAGGTTTATTGGTTTTATATCTCTGAAGTGATTCTAGTATGGCTTGGTCTGTTGTAACTGCTAGAGGCATAGGCTCTCACCTCAGCTAGTCATTATGGAGCTGATAGTAACCGTAGCTAAACCCATGTCTTAATGGTTAAATAAACCATAGATTCTTGGTGCATGAGATAACCACAAATTGACTTGCAAGTCTGCCAGCATAGTAAACCCATTCTTTCTCTGCCCCTTCCCCACTCATCTTCTCATATCCTGCTTGTTGCTCATTACTCAAACTGATAGGAGCTTTAGCTACAGATATACTCACACCAGCCAGCAGTCATCTTTCATAGCAAGAGAACTCCTTAGGGACAAATGCACTTGGGCAGGCTTTGTATTGGCTCTGTTACGGGCTTGTTGATCCTAAGCAAGTTCCAGCTCATTGGATATAGCAGGCCAGATCCTTGGCTGATAAGGTGAAGCTAATCCCAGCTCACTTTGTCTTCATAGATTTCTCCATGTTTTTATTTGAGTGCAGTGTTCTTCTAAAATGTCTTGAACTTTTGGGTAGTGGATATTTCAACTGCCAAATAGATAACACATTTGAAAACTGAATGCTTGGCAGGTTAACAGGTTTCTGGAAAGTTTTCTAAAAGTCTTGTTAGCTCTTGCTGAGGAGTTGAATATGAGGTTGTGATTAACAGGAAAGGGATACTCATACTGAGTATGGACAGTGCCCTTGAGATGCCTGTTACCTCATATGAAATTAAACTCCTAAAACTTGCAGATATTCAGATGCATGTGTTGGTACAATCTCTGAAGAACCATGCTTCCTGAAGGAACACAGCCAAACTTGTGAAATTAGTTCCTTTGGTTCCTGCCTAAACCTATCTATAAAAATATGCCTTGTTCAGAGCTACCTTTGCAGACATGGAAGCTCCTGAGAACTGGTGTGTTTGTTTACTACCTATAAATACTCCATTTAATGAGATTTAGGGAGGGGTGGGGTGTGTGTGGAAATAAATCTCTATTTGGTACAGCTAACTGTGGGAGCTCTGGAATTATAATCTATTTCAGTTACTGTAATTTCATTTTGATTTTATAATAAAAATATGTTTATGTTGCCCCATCTCTTTGCCTTTTCTACTCATTAGTTGAGTAGAACTCAATGGAAGTAGAACCTCCATATCAGAAGGAGGCAGAAATGTGTTATCAGACCAGACTCTGGTATGTATAACCACACTTTGTCCTTTACTACCATAGTGCAGAAGTTTGCAGGGGGTATTTAGGTAAGGTACTATCAAGATGATCAAGTAGTATCTACTGAGAATAAGCACAGATCTGATGTACCACATGTTTCAGTGACATGGAGACACTTCCAACTCCTGTCATGCTCAAAGCCCAAGAGATTGAAAGCTGCACAAGGATGAGAACTTTGTCTGGACCTATGGACAGGTGTCAGGCTTTGTCCCATCTGTGACCTGTATCTGCTAAAAGAGCTATTTTATCACCTCCAAACACCAATGAGCCACCCTAAAAACAATTGGGCTGTTCTTTCACATTCTTGTGATAATTTCTAGTACAACATGTCCCAAAATACTTTTCCTACTTTTGGAAGCTGTGCTTTTAGTGTCTGATCCAGTACTCACTGAAGTCAATAAAAGTCTCCCCATTGATTTCAGTTGACTTTGGATGAGATCCCTATTTAGGGGCTATAAATACATCACTGGAGGGGATAATCCCATCACAGTCTTCTTGATAATTTTTTTTTTCCAATTTTTCTTCTATATTTTTGTCAAATGAAATCTGTCAAGCTCCATCACGTTTCCTAATCTTCACTCTTCTGACAGGTTCAGGCCAGCAGAAAGGCAAGCTTAAAACCATGAAGATGAATTGTGCTTTTTCATTATGCTAAGATGTTTCCAATAAAGCAGAGAGATAGCACTTTGCCAAATTGGTGTCACAATGTTCCAAAGGTTTTGGCTAGTTAGCAGACTTCCAGTAAAAATTCATGTTCTTCAGACCTCTTGTGGGTGATCCACACCTCTCTTGGAGCCTCCTCTTATTATCTTGTGGCTTGAAATGGAAGAAAGTCTACATTATTTTGGACCTGTACTAACATTTCTCAGTATTATTAATAGCACACTGAGTTAGCTTATTATGTAAAATACTCTGATATCCTCTTCTGCCTTCCATAAACCAAGCACTTAGCAAACAAACAAACAGTATTGGAGAAGACATGACTTTGGTTAACCAACTTGACATGGAGCCAAAAAGAAGGTGAATATCTAAGAGAGGAAGGTATTTCTGTGAGGAATAAAGACCATGTTCCTGAACTGAGCAGCAAACAAACTGGTGCTCCTTCTAAGATAATGTGCCACACATATTGGCATGTTCCTGAACTGAGCAGCAAACAAACTGGTGCTCCTTCTAAGATAATGTGCCACACATATTGGCACTGGATTAATGCTGTCTGGCGGATTCTTACCCTTTTACATACCCTTTTATGTACCCTTTTTTAATGTAGTAACTTCTCTATGTAGTTCTGCCTTCTGCCTTCCTGAAATGATATTTTTTTCTGATTTTATTCATTCCATTTTCATATTTTTATAATTTGGAAATCAGTCACTGGAAGCCTTGCAACCAGCAAATGACTCTTGGTGCCTGTTGTCCTTGACAGCAGCAATGGACTAAAATACCTTTCAGACAGGGTTAATTTTTAGCATTCATAGCACATGCTATTGTGTATGTACTGAGTTACTCCAACAAACATTATTATCAGCATGTATAAAAAAGGCTGAGGCTTTATATATGGGACTGATAATCATGTGATCTTTTTGATACATGGTTTAAAAAGGCAAAGGTGAAAGTAAAGGAATGCAATTCTAGCAATTAAAAACCAACACAAAGCATAAACCCGGACATGCCTGTGTCTAACTGCTGTGTTGGATGGATTTGAAACAGAATTTTCCACCATTATCCAGAGAAAAGAATCTGAAATGTAATATTGCTTCTGGCACCACCTTTCACAACTAAGGCAACTGCATTCAGTTAGTAGGCATTTAAAATTCTGCAATAGGATACTTGCAGCACACTTCAGAGACTGCAGCTGACTTCAGAGACATCCTCACTGGAGTCTGGGAAGCAGCCAGTATCTCTGGGAAACATTTACAGAGAAAGCAGTGTTAGTAGGACTTGCTAAAACAACCTCTAAACAGCCAAAACAAAATGCTCAGCCCAATGCTGCTTTCCCCATACGTGCCCAGAGGTTCAGCCAGGTCCTGTGTGGCCTGGAGCTCCATCAGTCTGGTTAACTGAAGTTGGCATTGAGGAACCAGAGGAAAAGCCCATCTTTGTGTTGAAGGCCAATCCTGACTTTGGGCAGCACTCATCTTGAAGTGTTTGTAGCTCTTTGATGTGAATGGTAGACTGCATGTAGGAGGGAAGCTGGTTGTAAAGATATGGTTCTAGGTGTGGCCTTATGTAATTGTGGAACAGATACAGCAAATCATTTAACTGATAGGACCTGAAGGTGTGCAAACCTGTCAAAAATCCCTTTCTGCACAATTTTCAAACTCTATTTGCATAGACTGTGCAGGTAATAGTTTGGAAAACTGAAGTTGGGATGAGAAGTCTGTCTACTACCAGGGAAATGGAGGCAAACAACAGATTATTGTAGAAAATAATCACCAACACTGAAAACCACTGCATAAGCTGCCTATACAAATCCACAGAGTCCCACAACTTGTACTCTGCTCAGTGAACAAAATTTAGATTACTGAGGCCAAGAAAAGTAGAAAAGCCAAAGAAGCAGTGCTGCATCTTATCTAAGTTTTCAATTTTGAAGCTAATGTTCAAGTGCTTGTTAAAAACCCAAGGCTGGCTGCTTTAGCGTAGCTGCTTGATGAATAAACAGACCACTTCAATCCCTAAGTACAGCCAGCCTCAGTCATTTCTGCTCTGCAAAGGCCTGCTAATAGGGAGCCCAGTAGTTACTGAGGTCAAGAGGGGGATGTGAAACTTAAGTTTGACTTCATTCTGACTCCACTGTATTTACTCTACTGGAGTGCTGGTTGGATCAGAGCAACAGTTGTCAGAAATATTTTTGACAGATGGATGCAAAATTAAAACTGTCTTTGATATATGAGGAACTTCTTTGAGGTTTTTGTAATGCATGCAGGGGAAGGTAGCATGGTGGTCTCTCTTTTCTTCTGATTCCTAGATTTTTGTACTAGAAAATAGAAGAAGTCTTAAAAGAATGCTTCCTTTTGCAAGAAGTTACTTTTAAACCACATTTAAACAGAAAATAGTAAAATCTTCCTTTTGAAACACAATTTTATTTTCTTATATAGAATTAAGGGATTCTTGTTCTGTTGTAGTTTAGGCCTGCATCTTCTCATGGATTATTCT
Source organism: Zapornia atra (assembly GCA_013400835.1). Taxonomy (NCBI): domain Eukaryota; kingdom Metazoa; phylum Chordata; class Aves; order Gruiformes; family Rallidae; genus Zapornia; species Zapornia atra. Next base: position 250,604 of record VZTU01009623.1, read on the forward strand.
ATGGTAGTCAAAGATGGATGTGCACAAAACAAAAGGAATACTAGAAATTTTTCTGCTATTTTATCTCTCTTTTTCTGCATGGTAATGTTGAAAGCTCACTTAGGTTTGCTCAACCTCAGTTACACTTCTGGATATTTTTTTGATAACTACACTTGAGAAAATGAAGGGTTAATCACAGCTTCAGAGATGTAGCTTCTTATAAGCTTGATAAGTAGAATACAAAGCCCCATTCACAAAAAAAAACCTCAGTGACATCATATCCACTTGTGACATCAGCAAATGCTTCAAGAGTGAATTACTGTCTTTGTCTATGTTGGAGGAGCAGGCATCGCTGTAGATACTGCTTTGTACAGAGAAGGTTTTGCTGTTAGCTTGAAGTGGAGAATGAGCATTTCATTTCATTTGGGCTCAGGGAATCATCACTCTGCTGGGTTTGTTATCTTGTCCACTAAGTCTGGAAGAGGGCAAGGCATGGGTAGTATTTTGTTGGCTTCAGGTGGGATATTTAGGGGGCCTTCAAGGACTCTATAGTAAAGTTCTGTGGCTCAAATATAATTCTCAGCAATACTAGAATTCATGCATAGGATTGCATGGCAGTACTGAATATTTACTGTCTCCTAATGGTTATTTTTTAATAAGTATGTGTAATAGATGTTAAGATAATGTGTTAATTTGGGGGGAGGGGAAGGGGTGGGAGGACGAAAAGAATCCTATAAGATAGAGTATTCCAAGAGAAGCAAAACAAATCATGTTCATCATCAATCACCCTGTAAACTGCCTGGCATTGAGAGCAGCAACTGCTCAGCAGAAGAGAAATATTTTAGCACTTTAGGAAACCTGGAACGTGTTCAAAACATGGGATGGCAGTGCAAACAAAATATAGAATAGTGTTTTGAATAACTGCTTGCTGCTTTTCTGTAGACACCTTCAAGGGTCTCCCTTTTATTAGAATGATGGGTTGGTTTTTTTTCCTGTAATACTCATGTTACATATTTTTCAGACAAATTGTGTGTATTGTGGTTCCAGGAAATTCTGACTCACGAGTGTGCTCTCAAATCTTCAGCCTCTTTAGATAGAAAACTTTAACCACTCCTCTAAAAGAATTTATCATTAAGCAGGACCCAGTATGAAAACATGTAGTTAGCAGAGACAAACATCAAGCTTTTAAAGATTAATCTCTTAATTTATTTACAGATTAATCACTGACTCCATCAAAATAATGATGATGTTATTACCACAACTGCTACTACTCATTGATTTATGGATCACCTTGCACGTGTCTAAAGGTGCTTTAAAGCGCAGCCATAAAAATGACACAAAGCCACAAAGGCATAATAAAATATAATTAGAACAAATAATAAATCCAAAAGTTGCTAGAATAGTCACATGGGAAATAGCTGTAGTTTTAGGAATTACCTTTGATCAGTGAGGGGGCAGTGGGAGCTGAATTTGTTCCTTTTTATGACTCCAGCTATCTTCTCTCTTTCTAATACTTAGCAGCAATATTGCAGTCTTTGACTTTATAACAGTGAGACTCAGAGATATAAAAAAAGACCAAGTATCAAAGCATCTCAAATTCATGCCTGTTAATTCTCACGTTTTACTGTAGGAAGCTGGTTTTTCAATTAGGCTTTCCTTGAAATTAGGTAACTCATTGCTCAAGGTCACAGAAGGTGTATCTATACCCTTGGGATTACTGTTCAATATAGGCTCTTTTTAGGGTTGAAACCTCTTAGTAGATAAGCAATAATCTGTTTCTTAAACACTCTATCTACCTCTCCCTTTTTCTTATGCTTATTTTCTATTGTGACAGGGTTTAGAAAATACTAGAACTGGAATGGGTTTTTTTCTCTTACTTTACTATGTAAATGTTGATGTGTTGTTGAAGAACTTTCATTTTTCTTGTTTCATTAAAATTGTGGTTCCTGTTTAAAAATCCCAACCAACTGATTTTTCTGGTTTTGGGTGTTTTGGGTTGTTTTTGGGGTGTTTAATGGGTTTTTGTTGGGTGGTTTTTTTGTTTGGTTGGTTTTTTTAAGCAAGAAACCACAAAAGGGCAATAAGCTTTAGAACACTTTCTTCATAAACAGGTACATCCTGATATCCTCCTGCGGTATCTTGTGATACCCTTCCACAGGTGCATATCATATCTTTACCTGAAGCCTTATTCTTCCACTTGAAATCAGGGTTTCCTGAGATTTTTTTGATAATTTAAAATGTTTGAGTGCTTCATGCTAACTTTGAGCTCATGTTATTGTAGCTCTAGACCATTATCCTTGAGTTATCAGTTTCAATAGTGTTTTGTGCAGCTCTGCTTGCTCTTTCTATGGACTGGTATGTGTCTACCAGCCATTGATAAGGCCAAAGAGGTTAGGTGGCAATGCTCTTCTACTTCCCAGTCTAACTAGGGAAAACTCCTCTGTTTCACCCACTGGGAAGGAAAAGTACAAAAAACAAACTGACTGTGGGTGAACAGCAAGATAGGTGGAGGTTAGAGCCAGGATTCTGAGCTCTTAGATGCATTATCAGTTTCGATTTGTTATTTTCCTATTTTGAAAACCTTTATGTTTTTGGAGGCTTTTCTTGATCCATCTGATAATTCTAGTCTTGGATGCTGAATGTGAAGGTTTCCAACTGCATGTGAAGAGAGTTAGAGTTCAAGTTCATCTGTGCTGCCACAGCAGTGACTTGACAAAGCCAACCCTTAAATACTGTGAAATCTTTATCACAAACTTTCCTGGACCTACTTCCAAAGCTGGCATTTGTGTACAGACTTTCAGAACTAGAACAATAGTGCATGTTGGTAGTTGAAAAGGAGAAAACACAACAAAGGAAAATTAATACTTATTGTTGTCACTTAATCTGTCTCTTTCTGAGTTAAGGTTATTTTTTAAATGGTGACATATGCAAAACAAGATACCTTGATATGACTAACAGTCTACCTCAGGAATAGAATGAAGTCCTCAAATAACTAAATAGCATAGCAAGCTTCTACCTGGTACAAGTGCAAAACTGCCTTTTTATTATTATTTTTTTAAATTTTATGCTCTTTACCATGGAATCACATAGTGTGTATACTCAAAGCAGGACAAAGTAGTGTGATAGATTAGTTCATCAGCCATATGCTTGTCCATGTAAAAAGTGAGATGGAGTTTGTGATGTGTGTTCAGTAATGTCATTTCATGTATTTTGGGAAAGGTCATAGCAACAGTAGGGGAAGAGTCCATAGACTGGAAGAGTCTTTCTAAAATGCTGAAGTAGTTAACTTCTTTCTGTATAAAAAATATTTAAAAAATAAGTCTTTTCTTTCCGAGTATTGTGTAAAGGCAAAGATCTCTTGGACTGGCTCTGCTGCTGCTAACATGTCAGTCCTTAACCGTGTGTGAGAAAATGCAGACACTGCAAAATCCAGGGAAGGTTGTCATCTCCTGTGCTACATTCTTCCAATCTGGTGGGGAAAAAAAATGCTGGGGTAATAAAGCTTTATGATTCAAGGCAAAGGCATGACAGCCAATGTTGCAGGATTGCAAAATGCCCCAGTTCTCCTACTGTTTGCATGCTGCCCTCTGTGATTCCCTGTAAACCCACTCAGTGTATCTGTCATAGGTATCTACTGCAGCAACACTTCTCAGGGCACATTTGAAATGCTTTGATGTCTAGAGAAACAGTCCTGTCTGCTTCCATGAGTCTCAGGTGAAGCCTAAACCTTCTGGGCTATCTTTTGTAACGTGCCTGATTTGGTACCCCTGTCGAAGGGCTGTAGCTGGATTCAATATAAAGCAATCAAGTCATTGCCAAAGATACTGAAAGAATCCTGCTTTTGAGTGGCATTGTGCCTGAGGTCCTGATCCTCTTCTGTTAGGAACAGGTGAAGCCTTGAAATCAGGGTAGCATAAGAGTGTGTGCTCTAGGTGTGCCAGCAAGTAACCTTGCTAGAATGTTTTGGATAATATTAGACATTATCTTCTCATTCTGTGATAAGAGTCCTTAGTTTTATTCCTTCATTAACTTTTCTCTGACCTGCATTCTTATGTGGTTTGTGGGGGTGTTTTCATATCCTTTTCTTTCTTTTTTTTTTTTTAGCTCTGTAGATTTGGGTCCTGTAAAATGCTAAGTGAAAAATCTGCTCCTGTATTTAGAACTAACTAAATGGTGCTTGCCCTTAAGCCTTTGCTGAAGGGCTTGCCAGGGAGGCATGAAATTTTTCATGTACTTGAATACAAGTGCAGGCTGAAATCCTTCCTCAGTTGTGACTGTGACAGGGTATGGGGAAGCACAAATAAAGGATGAAATCACTGCAACTGATTCATTGTAACTTTTTTTTACCTAAGTATAGAGCTGACTATAAAGCTATGTCCCAGAGCTTTCTGGAAGGAAGTGAAACTTAAGTAAAATCACATTTTACTGGGAATGTAGTGGTTTTGAGAGATATTTGGCCAAGAAACTACTGAGGCAAATAGCTTTTGCATTCTTGTTTCATTTTGTAACATTATCAATAAAAAAAAAAAACTTGAAGAAATTTGTTTTATGCATTTTTTCAGTTTGTAAAAAATATGTTTTGGTATTACTTAACTTTAAAGTTTATATTTCAGGTTTTCTGTAGCAGTTTTAGTTCCTTTAATACTTCATTATGTTGTTATTTTCCTGATTGTTTCTATACCTGTGTTTCTCTGATTTGATTAATTGATTTTAATTGAAATATTCAGATGTTAAGCAATAGAATAAATGGGGATTACTGACTGTAGGCTGGTAATTTCTAGAAAAATGTAGAAAGATATTTTGATCTTAATATTTCTGGGATCACTTCCTTTTTCCAACCCAAAAATCTTACATCATCATCATCCTCAAACACTGTATTTTCTATTAGCTGTAAAGAGAAAACATGCCCAAGTTTCTCTTTGTATAGCCATATGTGTCTAGAACCAGAATCAGATGTTATGCTTTCACTCCAAACTTATACATTGTACCCTTGCAACATAATACCGTGCCCCTTTTATGTCAAGATGTCAAATCTCTCTCTATTTTTACTTTCACCTATATGAAAATGTCATCAGGACTAAAACTGAGCTGTTTTTCACACCCTGTGCCCTATAAAACATAGAAACATTACACTCATTAAATTTTATGAAAGGAATTCTTCTTTCTTAGTCCACCACAAGTAACATTTTGTGGTGTGTGTTTCATGGTTAAAAGGCAACAGCAATTTGAGGACTAACACCCCATTCTTCCCTTACCAAATCAGGGATATTCCACTTGTTTAAAATTACAACTTTGTTTTACACTCCAAGAGTGCCTTGGAGAATACTTGACTTGAGAAACATGGAGAATGTAAATAAGTGGATAGATGGACTTAACGATAACCAGAGCATAATGAAGCGCATGGGACATCATGGAATCAGAAGTATGGGACCTATAGTGAATATATAAATATCAGTTAATACAAAACAAATAGCCCTTGATGCTGTTAACATTTCACTCTGCTGCTAGGTTTAAAAAACCAAAATAAATACAGTGGCCTAACCTCTGTAGGTGTTTTGCAATAGTAAGTGGCAGAAGTAAGCTCTACCCAGTGTACTCTTTTCAATCATAGAGTAAGGACCAGAAATGGTACCCTGGACCCCAGATGACAAAGTATGCTACTTAGAGCCTTTTCTCAAATGACGCAGCAGTTGTGTGACAGTCCAGATTTCTGACTCTTAGAAAATGTCCCTAACTTTGACTGTTATGGGTACCATGAAGCCTGGATTTATTTAAAGCTCTGGATCTTAGAATTTAGAGAATCTCCACTTGCAGTTACAACTTAAATCCAATTTTCAGAGAAAATTGCAAAATCTGAAAGAATAAGAAATTGAAAGGTGGAAGAAGAATCCAGGATTCTTTACTCTTACAATTGTAAGAGCTGTATGGTCCTGATAAATGTATACCCTTCAATACTTCAGTTCAACAATTCCAGTTGTACTCTGTCTTCCATTAGAAAACTGTAAATATCATCCTAGCGTTAAAAGATTTGGAATACCACACTCAGAGGAGTTAATACTCACCTAGGTGTAGCTATTTAAAAGTTGGACATCTAGTCTAAATTCATGGTTTGGGCTTTATAGTGAACAAGGAGATGTGGCAACCTTTTGGGGATACTGATTTTTATTTCCTGAATACAGAAGAGCCTTATTACTTATCTTAGACTGGGCAGCTAACTTAGAGATGGGAAGTAAAAGGAGATTTTTTTGGCAAATTGATCAAACTGTTGAAACAACAGCAACAAAACGTTTTGTAATCTGTCAGAATGTTTATATCCATGCAGGAGGTGGCCTGCAGACAGGCAGAGCTGGCCTTGCTTGCAGATAGGGAGTTCCTTGCACTCTGGCTCGCTGTCCCAACAAGCCTGAACAGTGCTGAGCAAAAGCTCTGCCGCTGATGTCCCTGGAGGTGGGTGCTCTTTGGACAGTGGCTTGTGCTCGGGGCAGGACCTGGCTTTGCTTCTCTCAGAACAGTAGAGGAGGAGCTGCTGGACTTATATTCTCTTCAATAAAATTATTAGAAAACAAGACATCTTAAGCAAGGGCATTGCCTGTTGCATTTGGCTGTGAATCAGCCAATTTAAGAGAAATATTTCCAAGATTTTAAAAAAGTTACTATTAGGTTTAGATTCTTTAAAATTAACTCGGAGATGAGGGCATTTTTAAGAGCCATTAGAATCTATTGTATATAGAGCCTGTTTGTTATTTTGGAACACTTTAAACTGTATATTACTGACCTGGGAGACTCTATTGGGCGCCACTGTAAGGTTTTATATTACCTCATCAAACTCTTTTTATATAGTTAAAATGTTATTTGCTCACAGCTAAATACCAGAAGCTTGCCCACATGGCAACTGGAAAATATTACCCCTCTCTAACCAACACCACAGAAGGGAATTGCTGCCTTCTCCATGCATCACTGACAAGGGTCTTAATGCTTAGGGAAGTAAAAGGCCAAGGATCATTGAGATTTGCTTGGGCAAGACTTAAGGGTATGTCCTCAGTGGATAGTCTACCCCAAATATTTCTTGCCCCTGAAGATATACAACTGTCTGTGTGCATGTAATTGTGGGGATCCCACAAGCAGGGTGTGATTATTGCTGCCAAGCTGGGCTGTGACATTTAGCTCTCTGAAGGGGAGAGGCATATGACAGAGTATATTTACAGTTGTATGTCATATGTCCTTTCATAATGGATAGAGATTCATCAAAAGATCTGGCTGGACATTTTCAATGTAATTTTTCCTACTTTGGAGGCTTCTTAGCTTTGTGTTTGGGGTTTTGGGGTTTTTTTAATGGGTTGAAACAGATTTAGAAAACTTTCTTTAAAAGTAAATATCTGTGGTGTGAATTTCAGAGATCAAGGCATGAAGGCAGAAGTATGAGCTGGGCATATGTTAGCAAAGGAAATGTGCCTGTGTTCTCAGTGCTCTACTATGGATATGGGTCTTAAAGATTATAAAAATGCCACAGTTACTGGAGAAGATAAAGTTCCTTCCTAATATTGGTGGGAGAAATATTGACTGTAGGGTACTATGAACTTAGAAATTAATTCCCTCCCTTGGTCCACCAGATCAATCTTGTGACTTGTGTTTTTCTCGTCTATCAGAGCCTAACGAGAGATTGAGTGGAAATCCCTCTACTGAACTTGGTGTCTTTGCATCACTGCAACTTCACATGATGCAAATTTAAGCAGCCTGAGTAAGACTCATTTGAAAAAATTTACTCCATTCTAACATTCAATCATTGGATTTTACATCGTTCAGCAACTTAGCAAAACACCCCTGCCTGGTAACAGCTATTTCATTGGACCTGGAACTCCGAATAAATACAAATAAAGGAGTAACAAGGTTTAATTTCTTGCAGTAAAAGTATTCTAAAGCAAATGAGGGAACTTCTGCTTTATAGCTATCTAGATTACGCTATCTTGAAATTCAGCTTTCAGGTATTTATTTTAAAAACTTCTGCTTAAATGATTTTTCAATCTGTGTTGGTGCATTGTTGCTTTATCTCCATAGTTTATACAGCTGTCAGGTACCTGTGGAGGGTCCCTTGTAAATCAGTTCCCCAGTAGTAATGTGTGATTGGCCTGAAGGGAGGCTCAGCTCACTTAATCTGAGAGGTGCAAAGAGGCATCTTATATTTTGTTTGGTTTTATTTATTTTCATAAGACTTGAGGCTGGTTTTGTGGAATCAAAAAAGGAGGTTTAGCCTCAAGGAAATCCTATTGAACTGTCAGGAAATAATTTTCTGTTTTCTTTAAAACATATCTTTATTTTGAAGTTCTGTGCTTTTACTCAGGCTGTGTGTCTCTGCCAGCTGCTTTGGTCAAGCCTGGGAAAAGGATCTGAATCATGACCAGGTTTGTCTTGGTGAAGCACCCTGTTTGAGGAAGCAGATGCAGAAAACATGACATTTACTAAATGTCTGGGAAAAGGCAGATTTGATCTCTTCTTAAATAATTTGGCTCATGTGTGTCTATATATGTACATATCCAGAAGTAAAAGGCATTGAAAGGGGAAGGGATGGAAAGAATAACTTGAAAACTAAAGGCACAACTTCCTGGCATTTGCTTTTCTTTTTATGATAGAATGTTTTCCTTTATTTTTTTTGGCACAGTATCCGTTTGGGAACAGTTGGTCAGACGCAGCATTTGGTTGTAGTGCATATGTTACCATTTTTCAGGTAGGGAAATGGAGTGGGCAGGAAGATGGAGACCTGTGTTAGGGGCCTGCAGTCAGTCAGTGGCTCAGCTAAAATTAGGACCTGTTTTTTTTTCTTTTGTTTTTTTTCTGAGACTTAGTTCTACTTAGATTGACTTCATCCCTTTCTCTCAAGCTTGCCTGGTCATCAGGGTTTTAAAATGAGGACTGAAGACACAGGTTCAAAGAACCCAACCAGGTCTTTCTCTAATTTCTGGTTAGACTTGTCAAATGCATCGTCATTCCATACTTGAGCAAATCGTGTCTGTATGTTGAAAACAATATGGATGTACTTCAGAGCCTGCTTCAAAGCTCAGTGAGGTAGTGGGAGTCTTCCCATGGAGTTCTCTGGGATTTGGACCAGACCTCTGAGTCATCTATAAAAATTATTTCAAAGGGAGAATGTATGATGTAAACACAAATCATTTCACATTCATGTGTCACAGGAATCTTAATGTGCTATGAACTTGAATATCTATTGTTCAAACCTCTCAATGTTTTCCTTTGTTTCTATGGGTATTGTTTATTCTTAGGAGACTCTGTGTGGCTGAAGCATCATCAGTGAAATGTATGTGTTATGAATTGAATCCCATCAAAAGTCCATGACCTGTGTTAATTTGGCTCCATAAATGCAACTCTGATACATTAAGAAGGCTGTGAAATATGAAAACCAATGTAATAAACACAGATTAACAGTACTTAACGTAAGATTATTAGAATCTGTTCCCACACCTGTTGTAGAGGACTTTATTGTATGGCAGATTTCTTTTAGAAATACTAAATCCAACAGTGATGCAAATAGGTTCCAAATTCCTTGTTGTAAATATGTACACCTCCACTTGGCAGAATAACTTCCTGCTTTGTGACAGGAGGAAGCTTTAACCCTTGATATTGAATTCAGATTTCCTTTTTACCTTACCCTCTCAAATATGGGGCCAGTTCTTAGTTGTGAGAAAGCTCAGCTGACCAAGGCCAGATGGTAGTACAGAGAGGAATCAATGAGGTTTTCCATCTTTAAGCATGTTGCAAACACCTTAGTGACCTTTATTCTTTGAGTAACGCTATAGAAGTAGATTATGACATACGTTTAAATACATGAGCATATTTTAATAGGCATTAAATAACATGTGGTATTAGTTCTGCAATTTTTATTATATGACTCAATCTAGCAAAATATCTGAACTGAGTTTTAAGTACGTGAAGTGGATGAAGCTCCACACATACTTATGTTTGAGAGGCCACGTGTTTTGGTAAATTAGAAACATAATTTGAGGCAAGGAGGCAGATCTTGAGTTTGAAGCAACTTTTCTCTGCCTGGTGTTGCAAAACATTAATTATTTTTCCTCCTCTTTCCTGAGGTGTTCTTGCACTTATTCCTGGAATCAGTTTTGGCTTTAGCAAGCTCTTGGGAAGAATGGAGGGCTAGTGTGGGAGGATATCTGCCCCTTAGCACTCAATAGATGAAGTCAGAAGGAGCCAGGCCAGCGATGAAGGTGCCTGTGATGTGCACTTCTTGCTACTGTTGTGCAAATCCTACACTTCCCCACAGATGCAGAGTGAAGACATGTTCAAATATCAGCTGCCATGTAGAAAAAAACAAACCCAAAACAAAGCAAACAAGAAAATTCAGTGCTGTTTATAAAACCCTATTTTGATCCTTGGCATAAACCATTCCCAAACTTTCCCACTCAAGGTCTGTGTTTATCAGCTGATTTATTCTCTAGTTTCTAGGTATTTCAAATGCTCCAAAAATATTACAGCAATCTAATTCTTTCTGACCTCTGGGAAAGGAGTAGGGATGATTAATTCCACAATGTCCTTCGGTAGTGAGTCAGCAAGTTTCTTACTCATTCGCTTTTCATACGTGATTTTTTTTTTAACCAATGGGAATTTCCTCTCTTCTGTCTTCTCACACCTTATGCAAAACCCCACACAGTCAGGCAGGATTCTGTTAAATGGTTTGACCACTCCTAAGAAAACACATTCAAGTCATCTTTTTCCAGTTGAATTGTCTAATCCTAAGGCATATCAAAACAGGCACTAGATCCAAGAAAGCGCTCAGATGTTGAGAATCTATAGTTCCATTCATTTTTTTAGTTCATTACCACTCAATGCCAACTGTTTAGCAAAGGATAAATCCTGGATGCAGATAGGATAGCATGTGTTTCGTTCTTTCCTAACACTACACTTTTGCTATGAGTAAAGTCAATGCTCATTTTCTAGGCTTTAGATCTCAATACCTCCCTGTATATTGTTTTCTTGAAGGTAATAAATAATCTTTCATATAATGCTCCTTACTAATGAAATAGGAGGTAACTGCAGTTACCTTCACATATTCAATTCTGTGACACTAAGAAATCATTGGCCTATCTAACAATGTTGAACACAAAATTATTTATTGTGTTTTCACAGAAGTGTGCAAGACAGGTAAGGGCATTGGATATGTTCACTGGAATTCCTTTTGTAAATGTTGGTTGATACTCTTAATTTTCTAGCAAGTGCACTGGCTGTAAACCAAAACTGCAAATAAGACCATAAATTGAGACACAGTTTTGCTCCCTTTTCTATTTATTTCTAATGTGGTAATATAAATGCTTATTTTGGGACTGTTTAGTCTGGAGAAAAGAAGACTTAGGGGGGACCTAATTAGTGTTTATAAATATCTTAGACATGGGATGCAGGGGGAATGGCCAGCCCCTTTTCAGTGGTCTGTGGGGACAGGACAAGGGGCAATGGCTGCAAGTTAGAGCACAGGAAGTTCCGCACCAACATGGGGAAGAACTTTTTCCCAGTGAGGGTGACAGAGCCCTGGGACAGGCTGCCCAGGGGGTGTGGAGTCTCCTTCTCTGGAGATATTCAAGTCTCGTCTAGACGCCTCCCTGTGCACTATGAGCTGGGGAGCTGCTTTGGCAGGGGGGTTGGACCCGATGATCTCTCGAGGTCCCTTCCAACCCCTACGATTCTGTGATTCTGTGATACCCAAGCAGATGATTGAACACACATTTGATAGGAAAGGTTATTAATATGATTGACAGCTTTATTAAGCCATGTAACAGCTTTATATGAACTGTTGTTTGCCTTTTTCTACTCACCTAATTTAACAAAGGGTAGTCATAATTATTACTCTGTGTCCATTTTTAAAATCCAAATTAATGGATGTAAGATTATTTTATTTTTTTCAGTAAGCAGTTGTTTTTTTTCTCTCCTGGCCACTTGGACCTATCCCAAAATGCATCATTATGTCATTATCATCACAAGAAGCTACACAAAGCCTAATTCTGGGAGTAATTCTATCCCATTTGAAACCGCTTCAGGGTTTAGTCCTTGCCACTGACCTGGATTTGTCTATACATCCTAGGTAATCTATAGTTTTATGCTTGTGGCTTGACACTTTTCATCTGAATTGGGATGCACTCTGTATTCACTGTTACAGGTTTCTGTGCATGCTTTTGAGGTGAGGAAATGAAGAGTCCCCTCTGTTCAGAGCTTGGTCATTTCTTTCTAGGTATAGTACTTATACTGAGATTATTAATTAATTGCTTCTATGCCCATCATACCTATAGAGTGCTGTTTGGAAAGTGAAATTTATACTACTAGATCTATTACAGTTGCATCTAGAAGCCAGCAAAGGGGATTTCCACGAGCATATAGAAGTGGTGTAGTTTGTTAACACCTTTTTTATTCGGAATGAGGAAAGAGACAATGGGAAAAATGCTTAAATGCTAAAGGTTTGGGGAAGGGAGATTTCCCTAGTGGTAGACACAAGAAATATGTTTGTTTAAGAGGGGGGAAAAAAAGAAACCAAGAGGATACGCATGCCTGATGCCAAAGAACAGCCAGTGTGCCTAACACACTGGAGAAATTGTTTCAGAACAATTCATCCATGGGAAAATATGACCCTTAAAATATTACCAAGGTCAATGAAACCTATGGTGATTTGCTGAGTAAGGGATTCGCTGGACAAATGAAAGATGCCTATGGTGGGATACTTTCCTGGGACCCACTTTATTTAAGTTTTCAGAATTTAAAAATACAGGGATGAAAAATAATTGATTGCTTTTCTCTTTTGCACAATCCTACTGATTGTCTATAGATATAAAAAAAAATCTAAATAGAAATAGGATTTTTTTGTTATAAACAAACTGAATAAAAGCAACATTAGGGGAAAATACCTCCTCAGCTGTTTTGAAGTTAATTTCATGTTAACTAAAACTGTTGTAAGATTGCTGTGAAAAAAATTTCACCAAAGTAAAATCTAGAATTTGGACAAGTCATGGAAACTTTGCAGGCAATAAAAGGAAAAATCTTAACTTTATATATGAAAGAAGATCACCTATGGAAAAACTCATGATGGGAAGCTATTTGGCTGAGTAGAAAAGATACGTAAATCAGCTTTTGCATGTGATATAGTGGATGCAGCTGAATAGGAAAAATGGTGAAGCTTGCATAGTCTATTGTAGCATAATGGATTGTCTATAGGGATTTTTGCCTTGTATTTTTGTATAAATTTGCTTTGTGGCTCATTGATGTGACCTGCAGCTAGTTATAAGAGTATAAGAGAAGGAAACAGGACAACTCATTAGCTGCTGGCCTCATTTCTTGCATAGAAGAAATCTGGATTGTGGAATTCATAGGGAAAACAAAGAATGCAAATCAGAAGAAAACAAACATAAAAACCATAGTACCTGCTAAGGCCAAGATTTCACTCAGGGAACTGTGTGAGAAGTGTGTTGTTATCCATTGTGAAAGCTGCCACAGGCAAGGAAGGCTACACTGAGTAGTTAAACCTTACCATGTGAATGTACTTTAAGTATTTTTTGCTGCCTATAATTCAGAAATACCTGGAGATGCAAGGGTTTGGGACTACTTAGTCTGTCCTGGAACCTTGGTCAAGAGCTAAAATGTTGTCATCCGTTGAGATGAAGCATATGTCGTAAGGGTGCTGGTTGGATTTGTGTCGGTGCTCGTACCGCTTTCTGTAACTGTGGAGGTCTGCAGTGATGTAAGGCTGGTTTCAGGTTCACGTGATGAACCTCCCACCTTGCTCCTTAGTGTAAGTGAATATATGTTGGCATTATAACAAGCGTACTGAGGTTTTTTGGAGTAGGTATGATGGCTTGAGCGGCGGAGTGTGGCTCAGCATGCGCAGGAGGGGAATTCAGGAGACTCTTACCTTTCCAAATGAACCAGCACGGTGGAAGGTCTGGGTAGCTTAAGTAGCACCAGACTCTCTGAGGATTTCTGTTTAAATCAACAGATTACCCATGTGTTAGCATGATCAGTGTGGGAAAGAGAGCTGGAATCTGGCTTGTAATAACTAGTGCTACTGTGGGAGAGTTCATGTGGGGAAGTAAAGCTTTTTTCCAGGACTTGGCCCTTAATTAGATTAATGAACATTTTAGTAGGTACTTTGCAACAGAATATTAAACACATGTCTGTATCTTCAAATCCCAAGGACACTGGAATATTTGCTTCTCTTCTGAGTAGCACTGGTGTAAATAGAGAATGTCCATTAGAGCAGAGGGGTTTTTTTTTTGAGTTGGAATTAAAACTGAACACAAAATCTGACTTTAAAAAAGAAAAAGAGGAGGGAAAAAAGGTTTTGTGATGGTGAAAATCCAATCTGTATTTTCCTTTAGGAGGCTGGGTCAGTTACTCCCCGTTAAGCTGTTGTTATCACTGAGGACTGCTGCTAAATTCTTTTTAGACACTTCCACTTTTACAGAAGTTTCCTCGCTCTGCTTTATCAGGAAAAGGCCTTGGCTCGAAACCAAGAGGGCCATTTGGATTTCAAGCCTGACAGGTTTCAGAATCTCAGTTCAAAAATACATAAACCCATAAATAAAAGATTTGCATTGTCTTTTGAGCAGCAATTTTCCTCTAGCTTGAGGTAGGGAAGCAGGAACGTGCTGTGCTGTGTAGGTTATGCAGCTTCAGGGATGGAAATCAGAAAACACTTGGCAAGAACTATGCTGTCAGGTAAAAATTAAAAGGATTGGAAGGTTTTTGTGCCACGCTGGAGTAAAAGCTAATGTGAAAGGCTGTGTGGTGCTATGAGAAAGTTGCAAAGTTATCTTGCCATTTAGAAGCTGGTTTTGAGACATTGGTATCAGCCCACTGATAAGGTATCACAAAATAGCTGCCATCTCCACCCTTTACATCAGCAGCTCTGGCTTTGTCAGGCTGGAGAGAATGTGGCAAGTGGAGGTTCATCAAGTGGTCTTAAAGGGAAAGGTGAGTTACAACTATACTTGATAAAACAGGTGAGACAGAAAATAGGATGAAGATGTTCTGGCCTTTAGGTGCCGAGGTTCATGGAGCTGAAATGTGTGCAGGCTGACACTAGGAAATGAGTGTTTACCCCTCTCCAGGGTTAGAAAACTGGACAGATAAGATGCCTTCCTTTTGACGTGAAAAAGACTGAAAAAGGAGTTCCTATTTTAGACAAAGAACAGCTGTTCATTGCAGACTTAAAAAGGTGGGGAAGAAAATACAAAGTCATCGGATATGTTGTAGTTTCCCTCCAGGTTGTCTTCATGAGTCATAAAATTTTCTTTTTTTTTTTTAAGCAAAGCCAGAGGATGAAGGAATATTGCATTAGTATGAGTGCTTTAACAGACACATTAATTTGAAGAATTTATTTTTCATCATTCTGGATGCAAATAGATTGACATTGTTTTAATGCCAAGTGTTTTCTTTGCTAATCTGGGTGAAATGCAGGGCTTTCTAGCCAAGTACTCTTAAGAGAAAGAGCCATGGTCTGTGAATAATAAATTTTAGGCAAGACTAAAGAAATAAGATGATGTTCTGTCACAGGCCAAAAGATTTCTCCACTCTGAGCAACAGCTGTAAACTTAGTGTGGCTTCACTTGCAGATTTAGGAGATTTAAATTACACGATTTATGCTTGGGAATTTTGGAGTCGTGGCATTTGCATCCACCTTCCCCTCCCCCTAAGCAAAATATACCTTTTATCCTTGGAATATTAAAATTATGACTTCCTAATAACACATAGGATTCAAATAACAAACTCTTGACCTTGCAGAGCAGTTGCCTAGAATACAAATATGAATACTATCTTAACTAAATAGTCTGTGGATGCCTATATTAATTTTTCCTAGTGCCTTGCATGGTACATTGTTGAAGGTCTTTTATCTTATGCCTGGGACCGCCAGCATTCCACATCTCTGTGGGCTTCAGGCTCAGTGTCCAAGGAACTAGTAACAATACTTGCCAAGTTTTTCTGGTTTATTGTGGTAGCCTTTCCAGTGAGGTCCCCGTGGGAGCTCCTGGGCGTGCACTCTTATTTTGGTACTTGTTTTGGATCCTGAGACACAGACAAGCTCTTCTGATGATCTGACTCTAGCTACAAGGCTCAACCATATCAGCATTTCCATGTCACGATCCCTCACATGAATGAATAATTGACTTTTGGAAAGTGCTCAGGCTGCCTATTTGTTGTACTATCCTCCCTTCCTTGGATTCACAGAGATGTGCTGTGATAGAGCTTGGAGTCAAGGGATCACTGCCAGTGCAGTGCCCAGTGCAGGGGCAAGATAATTTCTAAGGCAGGGAAAAACCTGGAGAAGAGGGAGTGTGGGAGGGGAGCAGCCAGCTGGCTGCCCACCCAGAGTGACTGCTGTGAGGGAAAGGGATGGAAAAGGGAGATATCCTTTCCAGTTCCCTCTTTCATGGCTCTTTCTGTGGAGGAGTCTGGTAATGAGCAAAAACTTGTGCATTATGCAAGGAAAATTGCCTATTGTAACGATAGACACAGTGTTTGCCAGAGTTAAGTCTTGGATCACAAAAACCATTAAAGAACACTTCCATTTTATATAAATCTAGGGTCTGATTCTGCCTTCCTCACCTCAGTGTACCTTGGTACCGACTCCATTGAAGTCCAAATGGACCCAGACTGAGAAACTCAGTCATGCTGGTATTTCCTTATCTGCAGAATTTACGTGCATATTCTGTGCCGTTTTCCTTTCCTTTTCCTTTTCATGTTGGGAATTTTTGAATAATCAAATTTAATATCCAATTAAATTGCATTTTGTGGCCCTTTAAAAGTTTCTCTTGGGGTGCCCACTAGAAAAGGTATCATTGCCTTTTCTAAATTGTTGAAGTAAAGAAATTCTAAATCCTTTCTTGAACGGTTTATTAGGGCCTCTCTGGTTTTGGTTAATTGTCGCAGCCTCATTTACCTTAGGCAGAGGAATTTTAATGTATAGAGCAAGATGTTTTATTCATTCAAAAATATTTTATGGGAAGTTGCTCTGAATTGAAGGAAGTCATGTAAAATGTACTCTTGGGGGCCTAGCTTTCTTATAGTCTCGTGTCAGAAACAAAGGAAGAACATCTATTAACTAAGAGCAGAAAGCTCTGGGTCACAAAACCAGTATTTCCCCTTGTCTTCAGGGTTGTTCATGTACCAAAGCTACTAAATTTTCAGTGTAGCCTTCAAGAGTGATGCTGAGCTGTGACAGATCATCCCGATGTGATGGCCTGTAAAATTTGCTCTCAAGATATGACCCCAGCCAGCCAGAAGGCAACAAAAGTTTCCTTGAAATCACAGAATTTATGGATCGGTGGCGGTAAATTCAGTGTGTATGGAAGAGGGCCTAGGTGGTGGTCTGGTGTGTAATCGTACCCTGCTGACAGGGCCTTGGCAGTTAAAGAGCCTTGGCTGCGGCCTGCCGTTTCGGGTTTTCAAGTAAGGCGCTTGTGATGCGAAGTAGTTTGTTTTATCTGGCTATCTGGTTTGGGGGCGAAGGGGGAGGGTGGAAGGAAGCAAATTATATACTTTTCGGTTTTCTGCTTAAATTAAGGGTGTCAGGTGGCTTTTAGTTGAGAGGGGGGAAATCCCTGCTGTAGGTGCACATGGTCCCACTTAACCCATTTTTCCTAATGCACTTGAAATGAGCTTGTGTTTGTTTTTAATGCATCCCCTCAGAATAAAGGAAAACCTGGGTTTTTGTGTGACAGCTCAATAACTTAACTGCATTCTCCTGCAGCGATGGCTTTTCAAGTAGAGTGCAGGTGAGCCTTCCATCTTCAGGCAAAGAAATCTGTACTTTCATTCCTAAAGGAGTTATTATTCCTAACTACTCATTCATCTACATCTTTTTCTCATGTCGTTTTGGCTTTGTAACTATCTAGGTATTTATACTGCCTTCACGGCTGTCTTCTGTGAACACCTCTGAGTAAGCGCCTGGTTTTATCCTAGAGACTTCCTATGAAGTAGTGAAAAGTTACAGGGAAGATATGATTTGCTTAAGGTTGTGTGGGAAATCTGTGCCCAGCCTTGGAAGTGAGTACTGTTCTCTGATCCCAGCCCAGTGCCCAATGCAGTGAAATATCTTTCTGTTCCACAGCATGTGTCAGTAGTTCTTGATATTTTCCTTTTTGGTAGCTGATGTCATCTGCTTTTTTCCCTTCAATTATGCTCTTAGCATAGAAAATAATTGCAGGGAGCAAGAGAAAAAAAGCTTCTGAGAATTCCCATGGATTCTCTTCTACTTGAGGCAAGTAAAGATCCCTCTGGCATTATTGGAATTTTCTTGCCTGCTGCTATTGAGAAGTCCTGAGGATTGCGTAGAGAGAAATAGAAAGGCTGCATTTTAGTAATGGGAATTTTAACAGTGCAGTCTGACTCCAGTCAGAGACACTCTCTCATTTGGGGACTGATCCTCCTGTCATTACAGTTCGGAGGAATAAGATCAAGCCTATGGCTGGTGATGCTGTGACAACGGCCCTTACACAGAACCTTTAAAGGGGCTCTTTGTGTCCAACAGGCCCTGGAAAAATGGGTCCCAATTGTAAGTACAGAGGGAAGACAGAGATCTTAAAGTTGCTGGGGCCTGTAACAAATCCAAGGGGAGAACATAGTAAGCTGCATGAAAACCTGTGATGCAGTAAAAAGAAGAAAATACTGATACAAATCTGTTGGAGACGGTGTTTTGGATATTAATCTGGCACATTGTGTCCCTGGCAAGGCACCTTGAGGGCCTGATCCTAATGGCTCTGCCAGTTTGAGTTGAATCCGTTGCTGGCACATAGAGTCTGTCCATGGAAGCACCTGAGACAGAATGTTTAACTTTCCTATAGTTAGAAGCACTGCTGTAGGGTGAACATCACCACAGCTTTCTGGAAGGATAAACTTACCAGGGAAATGGAACAAAAATGAGGCATTATTCACCTTACTTGAATTTGAAGCTAGAACCTATCACTGACTCCAACCAGAGATGAAAACTACAGGCTGTGGCTTTTTTAAATTTGATTTTATATGTAGGTGGCTGTAAAGGTGTCTCCCCTGTCATGTAAATCAGAGCTTCAAACTGTTCTGATGATAAACATCGAAATCCTTTCACTGCACCTTGCAACAAAGAATGTCTTATTTACAGATTGGTGGCTTCATGCTGCAGGGCCACATATGAAATATTAAACGCCAGTGTTTACTGTCATCTTAGTCTGGTGCTTTGCTGCCCTGTCCTCTTGCAAATGTTATTGGTAAATTTCTATAGCAAGCATAAGAAATGTGACTCTTAAATATGTATATCTTAAAAAAACCCCAAACAACAAAACACTGGGACAAGTAGAAATATGTAAATGGCTCTGTGGGATTTCTTTTCAGAGAGAATTTAGCAGTAATGTCCACTAAACCAGTTTAGGAGTGTTGGCCCTGTATAATATACAGACATGGCAGAGCAAGGGCTTTGTGCTGAAATCAGTTGCACTGCGGAGACAGCAGGCAGGACTCCCTCCTCCTCTGGAACATGTTGTCTTCTATGCTAAGGTTTTATGTAAATTTTGTTTGAATTCTTAATCAAATGAGATGCTGAGCAGCTGCTGCTCTTCATGGTATAATCGGTAGCTTTTAAAGGGAATTCCATAAAAGAGAAAGGCCAAAACTGTAATTATCTTATAGAAGCAGAATTTTTCTCTCATGAGAACAGATTGTTTTTTTCCATTGAAAATGAATACATTTGCAAATATAATGATTGTAATTCACATGAAGAAATAAATTTACAGTTACGTACTCAGCCGTACCTGTCACGGTTCTTTTATTCTGTTTCCAGGTCTCTAATGAGTCTGGAGATATTTTTATGTGAAAAAGTTTCTCAGCATAGATGAAAAAATTTAAATTGGCTCCCAGAGTTGGGCATCAAACATCTAGTTAAAGTTCCACTGGACTTTCCTCTGGTTCTTTTAGAAATAAACAATTTACAATTGTAATTTCAAGTCCTAGGGTAAAATTACAACACAGAGGAGTGGCAAGGATTTTTTAGAAGCAGCAGGATTATTTTTCTCTGTTTTGAGTTGTGTGAGTGTGTATTTATTTATGTTTATGTAATACTCATGTGAAAGATGTGTTGGCTGTACTGACAACACCATACCCCCCATGCATTGGTAGTGTAATACCTCTGATTTCATCAAGTATAGAGGGATAGTCAGAGGCTGAGGACCTAGATCAAGGTGAATTTTGCAATCCCTTCCTTCGGCGAGTATAGAGTAACACCTATAGGTGTTACACAGGAGAATAGAGTAACACAGCAGGTTTCTTCCAGCTCAGTTGTCTTGGGCTCAACAGTACTTTTCAAATTACTCTCTTGATGAGTCAAACCCTTATTGTGTATGACAACATTGCTTCAGTTTTGTTCTGTGCTTAAGTTACTCTGGGGCTGTGACACTGCTTATCTGTTACCCTGGGGAAAAAATGTAGACATTTGTCACTTCTTCCATTTTCAAGTTTACCTTTCCCTGTGGTTTTTGTTTTTGGGGTTGTTTTTACCCTTTTGAAATCTGTTGTTTTCCAGCTTGTGTCTTGAGCTCTGCCCTGCCAGCTCTTGGTACAGTTTCCCCCGTGTCATTCCCTGGTATAAGGTTTTCCCCATTTCTATACTGATGGAATAATCATGTTTGCACCTTGAGTATTTTAATTGTGTTCATGCTCAGGGCAGACAGTAACTGAGGGCTGATGAGCGTTTCAACTTGAAAAGAGGCACAAATAGCTTTGTGTGTTTTACAGCCTTATACTTCATGCTTGAAAACAATGCATTTTCCTGGAAAATAATCAGACCTCATCAGCAATGATATGACTCTTGCATGTTCTGAAAATGAGTATGTTTTCTTTGTGCTCAGAGAAAAATGAATTGCCTGCTTTTGAAAAACTAAAATTCTCAAAAAAGAAACAAACCAAACACACCCCACATCCACAAAAACAAACCTCAAAAAACCCCCTGCATGGCAAACTGTTTTCTTGGTTTGCTTTACAAACTTGCTCTCAAAACTTTTGCAGAACGTTCATTATTACACAGGCTAAAAAATAAACCCAAATGAGCTAGGGAGCTGCTTTGGCAGGGGGGTTGGATCCGATGATCTCTTGAGGTCCCTTCCAACCCCTTTGTTTCTATGAAATTAGGCTGTTTAACATTCCTTCCTTTATAATTTCTTGGAGTTAAGAATTACATGAAAAGTAGTATCTGAAAAATTAATTTAAAAAAAAAATCTCTATTCCCAATTGTCAGTAGGCTTTGCTGCTGGAACACAGATGTGTTTTATTATCAGTGATAGATGTGAAGTACCCTGGAGAATCGAATGTTCTATTTCTCCTGGGGTGAAGGAGACACAACAGAAAATATCAGATACCTAATAATGTAACACTAATGGTTGTTTTTATTCGAGATGCTTTAATAATCTGTCTCATGCCCTATATATATTTAATTTTTTTAGGGAAGTTATCCTATTTTATAAATTGTGTGAAGCCTTTTTGTAGACTCTGACAGAGTGTACAAGACACTTCAAACTAGATTCCTGGCCTTTGCTCTGTGAGGCCTCTCCATGCAGAGTCAGGTTTTCAGGCTTTTTGAAAACTCATAGAAGAGGAGGCATCAGAGGAGTATGATAGAAAATCATTTGTTACCAAAGGGATAAGGATATGGTTTATTCTGTGAATGTATGACCATGAGAAATCTATTCAGACAAACGTGAAAGGAACTTGGAGGCTTGAGAGTATTTTTCAAACCATTGCTTCAACATTATTTTGCTGAAGAGTTAATCTCTCATTAGAATTGTTTACAGTAGTGATACTTTAATCCAATTTTCCCAGGAGTTCTCTTGATATACCTTTTTTAACCAGTCCTATCAATAAGCATTTCCTATTAAAATGCTAAAGGAATGTGTTTTAAGAATGGTAAGAGCAATTAAAGCACGAGGAATTTTTCCTCTTCATTCTTGGAAACCCTTATTGGTAATGTCAAAGCCGTTTATTTTTCCTGAATCTAATGATTAACAATAAACCTATAGAAACAGCAAGGCCTACCTAAGGGGTCGACAATTAGCCAACTGCACATAGGTTTAGACAGATGGAAGCAGTTACTGCTGAACCGTGGGGCAAGAGAAACTGAACTAAATGACTACACTTCCAAAAAGACTGCTAGATATAAAATGCTCCACCTATAAAATATGTAATAAAATATTTACAGAATTCCACAAGATCATTCAAATTTTAATATATATTAAAAAAAAAAGCAAGGGGGGGGTGCCCCTTGCCAAACTTGTTGCTGATACTGAGGGAGAGAACTCCATTTCCCTTTCCATTTTCAGAAAGGGACATGCTTGGAGTCATAGGATACAATAAAGCAAACCCCCTCCTGGAAGAGAGACAAAGACATGCTCATGAATCAAGTGAGAGCAGTTGCCAAGGAAAAAGTCTGCACAATGATTGGAAGCCCCTTACCTGGCTCCATTGTGTGGTGTAATGGTGAAGAAACCTTCATGCATTAACTTGGTATTGGGAGGGGGGGCAAAAGAGTCCTAAAAAAAATGCCTTAAAGTCTGTGGAAATGTAATCAGTGAGCTAACACTGAGTAATCCTATCACCTATGCCAAACTAAGCATTTCCTATCTGATAGATTAAATTCTCACAGATAAATGCTAAACACTAATGCCTTTTAAGCATTGTGGCCTAAAAATGCCAGGTGTTGATTGGAACGAACACCCACCAGTTGTTTGTTCTTACCTGCAAAGGGATGTTTTTCAAAGGCATGTTTACCAGGAACATGATTCCCTTCCCTTGCAATGAAATCTGTATTCCTAAGTTCCTTTAGTTCTCTCCTGCATATGTGCACAATGCTGTGTAGGTCTAGTCATAGGAGACATGCTACACTCCATGCAGGTTGTTGCTAGAAGGTGTATTTTGGAGTGTAGCATCTGTGGGCTGTATTTTGATGTGTGCTAGGGCGATTGGGTGGAAAAGAATGCACAGTTGGGATAGTTAGCCACAGTAGCTGTCTTTGATTATCTTGTGGTCTTCTCAGAAGTGCAGCATCACTCTTAATCAAGATTGAGAGCCACAAAGGTGAGCATAAAGGCCATGAAGGTGGCCAACAGGAAGGCTCTCTTACATCATCCTATGTACTTTTAACAGTCTCCTTGTTTCTAATAGTGTTTTCAAAGCAGGAGAAACTATAGGGTGATGGCAGCTGGAATATGGCTCTAGAACAATGCTGATGGCTGTTCTCCTCCCCCTGCCTCAAGTGTTGTGATGAGATTTAAACTATATTCCCTTAAATTCAATAATAATTTCATACGGATTCTCAAGGGCAAAGCGAAATCACAAGCAGAACTATCTACTTAAATCTGGGAGTTTGTCTTGATTTTTTTCAAAATTCTTTAGAAGCCCAAAATACAAGACAGTAAAATCCAGACCCACAAGGTGTTTGGATACCTACTTCTACCTCAGACCACCAAGACTGACCTTAATAACTGAGAATCTTGTTCTGATTGTGACCTGTGAAGAGATGCATTGAAAAGCTACCAGTTATACTCAACTTACTGCCTTTATATCAAAAGAAGGAACAGGAAGGAATAATGAAATCATTCTATGAGATCCCACAATGTCTATTTCTGGTTTTAAGCTATATTATGTACAAGCTGTGCTCATAAAATGCTGTCTCTCTAGGCAGGTGATTAACAGCACCATCCAGATCAAACTGTCTTGTTTTCAGTCCCTTGTGGGTGCCACCCTATGCACTGAGTGACTGACTCCGGGCTGAGTAGTGCAGTGGTACTGGCGAGTCAACTTGTAAGGCCCAGTCCCACAGTCAATGGGAGTGTTGTCTGTGTAAGAACTGCAGAATCTGGCCTGTCTCCAAGTTTTTACAGGTCAAATAACATAAGGGAATATTTTAGTCTGAACCACTTCCTGAATTCCCAATGAAGAATGTAGAGTCAAAATATAATGAATGGTGACTACATTCTACTCTAAACAATAGCTGCTATTTACCAAACAGTGTGTAGTGTGTAAATTAAATGTGAGATTTCCCCCTGGTCTTTTGACTTCTTAGAAACTTTTCCTTCTCAACGCTTGGAATTTGGACTGGCTACAGAATTTCCTAGAAGTACATATGGATACAGCACTGAAGGATTTGAGAGATGTAAAGACTTCCTTGTAAACCAGTTTGGGGTTTTTTTTAAACAATTTGCATACTAGCTATTCTCTTTTACTCAAAGTTAGGCTTTTCAGCTTATAACCACCACTGCATTAGTTTGTTATTGTATTTTTTAGGTTTTTTTAAACACCCTCATGATTGTTACTTCACTAGTAGCTTTTTTGTCACTGAGTGCAGCTCTTTCATATTCATGCAAGTCCATTACATCCTCATAGCATCAAACTCACGTTTACCAGCTCTGCTTAAAACAGTATCATGTTTTATAGCGTTGGGTCTATTTTATGAAGATGGGATCACAGAATCACAAGGTTGGAAAAGACCTTTAAGATCGAGTCCAACTGTTCCTGTCCTAAGCTAAACCATATCCCTAAGTACCTCGTCTACCCGTCTGTTTATCACACCCAGGGATGGTGACTCAATCCCCTCCCTGGCAGCCTGTTCCAGGCTCTGACAATTCTTTCAGTGAAGAATTTTTTCCTAACATCTAATCTGAACCTGCCCTGGCACAGCTTAGTGCCATTTCCCCTTGTTCCATCTCCTTTCACCTGGCTGAAGAGACCATCTCCCACCCCTCTACAACCTCCTTTCAGGTAACTGTAAGCCATGATAAGGTCTCCCCTCAGCCTCCTCTTGATGCCCTAAGTCCCTTGCTAAACAAAGATTTGTGTGACCTCTTTCACTTCATATTGGCTTTATCATGGTAGTATTGAGACTGTAGTCATCTTGTTCTGATTAATTGAACAGCTCAATAGTGCTGGCTGCAAATATGCTCCAAGAACTGGCTGGTAAGATAGCACAGTTGCTGTCATCTGCACTGTCCTTCCTTGCTTTTCTGTTGGATGAGGTCACAGGTGAAAGCTCTGAGCCTTTTCTATCTGCATCAAAATCAGAGATGCTGGGCTGGACTCTGGGATCCAGGCTACAGTATGCCTGATTAATTTTCTGCAGGAACATTTAACCGTTAGACTTGCAGGTTGTACGTGCCATGGAAAATGGACAACATGCACACAGATTGAACACAGTTGTGTGTGTCTACACACCGGTGTAGATTTAAGAACTGGTAGTAATGGCCATACAAGACTTTCACCGAGTGAACAGGCAGAGCTTCAGGCCAGCTTTGCCCAAGTCCTGAAGAAAGGCTAATTAAGTAATTACTGAATGCGTGTTTCTAAGTATGTGTGTAATGTCACACAGAAAAGTATGCAAATCCCAGCTTAGCAATTGGTTAATTTCAAGCAATGAACAACTATTGCATTAATGGGGTACTCATTCACTTAAAGGTATGTGTTTAAGTACCTAGCTGAATCAGAAACACTGGCTTTAATTTAAGCTGCCAAAACTATTTTTGTGGTTTTGGACTGCAGAGAGGAATACCCAAAGAGATCAGACACTGGTATCCCATGGGAACAAATGAATACATAGGAATATCAATGTCATCTTGGACTTAACACTGGGGGGAAAATGAGCTGTAGATCCAACAATTTAGATCACTGGGAAGGGATTTGGAATTAAAAATCCCCACCCAGAGACATGCTTTGCCTGTAATGGTAAAAAGCTGACTCTATCCATAACCTTTCTGCAGCAAGTTCAGTTCAATTGGTATGAACTAACATGTGATTCTAAGGTGAGCCAGTTAATATTAAATTTCCTCTTGCTGTGTTTTCTCAGTAGTGATGCATGCATTTTACTAAGCCTTCAGGATTTATCATCAAGTCAGGAGGTGCAATTATTGTAGGACAAGGCTGGAACCTGCCTTTAGTAATCCTGTTCGATTTTTGTGTTTGCCTGCTGGCAGTCCGGTGGGCTCTGGGTTGTACTCCAGTACTCTTACCCTGTAGATGTTATTAACAGGAGCAATCCCACTGGTTTCGGTGAAGTTATAGTAAGAAAAGCTGATCACCATGTGAAAGAGACCCATGAGTTACTGTAGTCAACATGATTCACTGCAACAAGGGGTAGAAGCAGCTGCAATGAGGAGTTGGGTCCTTATAAGAAATGGTTTTGTCTTTCCGTGTTTTACGTTTGGGAAATCAGCTTTTTAAAAGGGCAGGCAATGGCAGGGCAAGGGGGATGGATTGAAGCTGAAGGAGGGAAGGTTTAGATTAGATATTAGGGGGAAGTTACTTACAGAGAGAGTGGTGAGGGGGGAAGTTATTTACAGAGAGAGTGGTGAGGGGCTGGAACAGGCTGCCCAGAGAGGTGGTGGATGCCCTGTCCCTGGAGCTGTTCAAGGCCAGGTTGGATGGGGGCCCTGGGCAACCTTGTGTAGATCCAGACCTGGAGGTTGGTGGCCCTGCCTTTGGCAGGGTGTTTGGAGTTCTGATCCTTGGGGTCCCTTCCAACCCAGACCATTCTATGATTCTATGATGCTGAAGTCTCCAGCACCTCTGCTGTATAGATGTGAGCACTTGGGGCTCTTTCCAGGTCGTTTCATTTGTTCCACATCCAAATCATGCTGGAAGGTTCAGGTAGCAATGTAGAAAAGGACATGATCAATACTTCAATGGCTATGGATCTGCTTTCATGTATAGACTAAGGAAAAGTGTCAGTGACAAGCCTAGTGCAGCTTTAGAGAAAGCTGTATTTTCCCTCCTGACTCTGAGACATCTTCATTACCCAGCTGTCTGGAAGCACTACTCAGGTGATGCAGCTGAACTACCCACCTGTGGTTTGCACAGACATCACTTCTGGCTGGGCAGATAGAAAGCCAGTATGAGCACGTGTCCCTGAAAAGCCATTCATTGGAGTTTAGCTCCAATAGTTACATATGCATGTCAGTGTGAACTTTCATACATAAAGCTACTTTATAACTAAATGCTGCTACTTAGGCTGGAGCACAAGTTTCTTCAGTCTGGCTTGGCTTTGAACTGTAACTTTGATATTTATTTATACAGCATGCTTCCAGTTGCATTAGACACCTTCAGAACATCACATTATTGCTGAGCAGATCAGAAAATGTTTTTGCATTAGAAAGTAAAAGAGAAAATTAAAAGAACAATTTTTATCTGAAAGGCAAAACCCAGGACTCCCTTCAGTTTGCAGGAGCTAAATGCACTTTCAGGTGAGAAGTGCCCCAGGTTCTCTCTTTCACCAAAAAGAATTCTAGTGACAGCACATGCTCTCAAAGAGAAGGTTAGTAATGTCTCCAGGCTCAAAGTGGTTTCCTTTTGTAACACATAGGAAAAGGAAGAGCGAAAAAAAAAACCACTTTGAAAATCCAGTTTTCTGACAAAAGAAAGTTTAGAAACTGTTTCTAAGCAGCCTGGTAACAACTGTGAATACTGCTACTCCCCAGACACTTGCAAAGGCAGTTTGGGCTGGATAGCATGTGGAGTAATTAAAGAGTGGTTATATGGTGTCTGGGCATCCCAGCTTTATAGAGCTGCCAAATGCATTGGCAGGGAGACAGGTTCCTCTCTCTCCTTTTTGATCTTTGATCCCCTTTTCCTCAATGAAGAGAGGTAGAAGGGACCTGAACATCTTCCTCAATCACCTCTGTTTCAGACCATTCCAACTAGGTCAACCTATTATTAACACCTGCTGTGATATGGGAGGTGTGGTTTGTGCTCAAAATGGTGTTTGAGAAGGTCTCAGGCTTCTTTCTGATAACTTTGCATAAAATATATCTGGGTTAACAATCATAAATCCAACTGTTGGCTTAAATAAAATAGCATTTTGGTGGCAAATCTACTGGCTCATGGAAGCTTGCATCTCCTTTACAGAAAGTACTTTATGGACTTCAAATGAGATTCTCAAGGTGGGTTTGTTTCTCAGTACTTTTGATGGAATTGGTTTCTAGGTGGATCTCACTTGTAGTGTTTTAGGGTTGGACTGCAGCTTTCCACTCAAGCCTTGTGTGTGAGTGTTCAGCAAACACAGTATCAAGGCAGGCTTGCAAGATGCCCTCTTTACGTGTACACATGAACCCATACTACTGTTTCACTGATCATCTGCATCAGCCAGAGTGATGTGGTGACAGAACTCTTTAAGTCTCTCTCTATGGGTCTGGTGTAGGCACCCAGCGACTTGGTATGAAACTTTGATATCCTATATTGGTGCATGTACATTGGGCAGGTGCAGATACATGATGATTTGTCTGACATAATAGACAGAGTAGATAATTTGTCTAACACAGCTGAGTTATAAGAAACATATGAGTATAAATGAGAACACTGTTTCTCTCTCATATGATTCTTTTATATATGGTCAGCTAAATATGTAAGAAAATACCCAACTTTGAAAGTGTTGGTTTTGTTGGGGTTTTTTCCCCCTCATCATATTAGACTTCATCTTGGTTATGTAGCTAATCCTTCTGGAAGGAATCTTCCCCCCTCCTTACCCTCAGCCCCCCTCCACCCCCAGCTAAATTTTATAAGCCATTTGATGCAGATTTACTACCTCAGAAAGATATAATGACATAAAAAAATTTGATGTCTTTTAACTTTTCTTTCTTTGAGGTATGTGCTTTGGTTTCTTCTTGTGGAGCAGATTACACACAGAGCATTATTGCTTTATGGTCTGACCAGTGGCAGATCTATATTGGCATGGTGTTCATGCTCATTTTCTGTCTGCTGAGCTCAGCTAGCTTTTCTGAAGTGTCTATCAAACAATTTATCCAAAAAACAGAATATTCAATCTATGCAATGTTACTTAAGATCTTTGATGCTAATCAGCACAAGTAGTTCTCAACTGTTTCTGTGATATTACCCTCTAAGCTTCTAGTGTCTTGTTAGCAATGGTTTCAATTAATCTGCAGTTATCCATTATCATGTCATGTGTGTCTGATTAAATATAAGCTTGGTTTTCTTTTCTAAGGACTGTAGCTCATTGTCCCATCAGTACACTCGGTATAATGCGGGTTATGGCATCTGAGCAGGGGCTGGAATAAGCTCAATTGTCAGAATTTGCTCCTGCATTCAGGGTAGTTAGATCAGGATTTGGCCTGGTTTTTCCTCAAACTTCTCCTGCACACCCAAAATGCGTCCTGCTCGGAGCAGGAAGGAGCACGTGACCTGGATCCTGCTGTCCTTTGGTCTCCACTCCATGGCACCAGTGCCAACTAAAGTACTTAGATACTGGTAGTGCTCTGCTGTCTTCCCATAGTTCCACCATTACAGCTGTTAAGGAAAACTAGTTGTCTATGAGTGACTGGGAAGAAAAAAAACCCCTGAGACCAGATGATCCCGCTGCTCCATAAGAACCATGGGCATGATGGCTGATATCCTAGGCAGGTGGGTAAAAATCAGGACCTGTAAAAATCTAGTCATCTGCTGGATAAGTTAGAGCACGTGCAGCACACCTCCAGGTGTTGTTTGGATTGTTCTGCTGCAAAGATATGCCTTCAGGTACTTCAGTTTTCCTATGTCAGCTTGCTTCAAATACCTGCAATTTACCCTTAACTTGGGGTGAAATCCTAAATTTTTCACAACATGAGTGAATCTACAGCCAAAATGTCTGCGGGCTTCTCGGTAGAACATTGGGAGCACGTTGCTCTGGCTTTAAGACAGCCTTACTGAGGATTTCCATTAATGGGTTTTGGGTGCCTTTTTTTGGATGTGCTACAGAGACAATTCCTTTTCCACAAAAGTGCAGAGATATTTAATTATTAGAGTAATAATAGCACAGTATTTCCTCCTTTCACGGAACACCATTCAATAAAGGAAACAGCTCGCTTAGTCTGCTGGCATCAACACTACTCTTTCCTCTCCTGCTTTAGAGCAACAGCAGTGTTTCTTCAAGAGTCTAGTAGGCTGCTCACCTAAAACTTGTTTCTGACCAATGATACCTTTTCAAATAGGTGAGTTTCTGGAGATATGGACATCACTATTTGAAAACTTATGGTCAGATCTATCATATACTAAAATATTTAGAAAGAAAGAAATCATGATTCAGATCATATGTACAGGTTGTCCTGATTTGGGGTTATTTTGTAGTGTAGTGTTGCAGGCATTATAATCTTTATGCTCTAGATTTCTGTGATTAGTGGTTCTGCAGTTTTGATTGCTCTGCCTTTAGGTCCTCGTGGAAATGCATCAATCAACATTGCTCAACAGTTCGTTGGACCATCCCCAAAATATCAGTGTCACCAAACTCATCTTCCTTCCTTCCTGTAATCCTTACAACTCAGTGATACCAGTCCAGTGTTGTCATTCTTCAGTGGTGTCAAGAATTGGAAATATGGCTAACATATTCTAGTCTCTTTACACCTTACAAGCAGATTATAATGTGGAAAGCTTTTTCTAGCAAATTCACAATGGTATTTTTGGCAGTGGGCTGTATGGAGTGTAAAAGAGCAGTTATGTGACTGTGTATCTGTGCTTAAAAATAAGGGTTTAGGAGCTCAGATACCTCTTGACAATCACCAGAGTGCGGTACTCTTGCTGTCATTCATTAAATGCCATCCTGCTAGATTAGAGCAGGAATAGTTGTCTTACACAAGTGGAAACTTGAAGAAATTTGGCTTCCCAAGGCCATTTTGGGAGCAGGTATTACATTGGATGCTCTGTGCTAAGGGTACAGAGTTCAGCCAGAAAACTAGGCTTTTAGAAGTTTGACCTCAATTATTCCACTTCCCTATTATCCACTTCGATGCAGACATTGCCAGGCTTGATTCGTTGTGTCTCTCAGCTCAGGTCCTGGGTGTTTTGAAGAGGTATAGTTTGTCTAAAAGAAAAATGAATTTTAATCATGTAATCAGTTACATCCATTCCTAGAACAGCTGCAGCACTGAGAAACAGAACGATGATCTGAGTTACTGTCTGCTTCCCAAGATCTTCCTTCCAAGAGAAACCACAAACACATCTAAAGATACAAGTTTTGTACACAAATTTCTGGACAGAAGTCCCAAGGTAGCTGTATAGGATTTATGTGTCTTCACAGAAAGTTATAGGAAGTCTGAATGTGTAACATGCATTTGGGAAGGCATGGCTGGGAATGTCAACTTCACATGCTCTGCTACACTGCAGGCGATTCTTGTTTGAGAATGACCTTCTATACTGACTGGAAGTCTGTAGTTAATGAGTATTGGCCTTCAGGTAGAAGTGTAAAACTGGTTTTAGTCGAGGTGTTTTGACCAGACCAAAACAGATGGCTTGCTGTGCCTGGAGGGGTGCATTTGTGACATGAAGAATCGTGCTCTATAGTCATATTGGAATTTAAAATCTAGTTAACTGGAAGGATTTTCAGGTCCTTGGATGGCAGCCACTGTAGTTACATAAATGCAAAATATTATTGGAATAGGTAGTAGGTGTCCTTCCTTCCTTAGGAATTGCCCCACTTAAAACCTCAGTTCCTGTCCCTTCCCAAAAGTTCTTTTTAATCTTGTTTTTTTAAGCTGTGACTCAGTTCCTCTGCCATCTCCTCTCCTAGGTTGAATCCAAGGTTGTCCATTTCTTTCCCCTACATGGTCTGTAGCAGTGGATATGATGTATTCTTGTTTACAGTATGCTAAAGCAGAGTATTTCTGAGATGTTTACAGGTTCTTCCTGCCTCAGAGGAAGAATATAGGATTTCCATCCTCCTCAGCAGCAGTGCTTTGGCCTTACTGGAGCCAAGGAACTCAAGCTGTGTGATCTCTCCCTTCCTGTTTCTTTTGCTTGACGCAACGTGGCGGAGTTGTTTGATGTCTAGAGTGAAGGATACAGAAACTCCAGCTTATTTCCTTTATTATGTTCCCTACAAGGAAGCTGTGAGAATTAATCATTTTTTTTTTTCTTTGCAAGTTAACTGAGGTCCAAGATACATTTTGAAATATTTAGCAGCATTTTCTCTTCTATAGGAAGGAAGCTTAGTTACTCCTCAGAAAGAGACTGTCTGTCTTCAGTTTGTGCTGTTATGCCAGTATAGGATAACTAAATGTTTCCAAACACTTTTACATACATTGATCCAGGGGGCATCACCTTGAAAACTTTCACGAATGAGCTCCAGGTAGAAGTGGCATCTGACAATATTTAAATACTCAGTTCAGAATTTCAACTCATATTTATTTTCTGCTTGACTTCTTTCAGAAGAGTTCTGCTTCTATACTAGGAGTTTTTGATCCCTTCTCACACTGAGTTATTCTGCCTCTGTCTACCATTGCCATTTTGTGCTCTTGGACCCTCATTCATCATTGCACAGTTCCCTATCCCCATTCTGCATCTCAGCCATGCAAGTAGCAGGATGTGGCTTTCAGATACTCTGGGTCAAAACAGTCCGTGTGAATGGCCAGTATTTTCATTATCGCTGCTGTCATCATTTGATACTTGTGTCCATGGTCAACTTTGTGACAATGCAGCATCATGGCTTTCTTAAATGGAAGGTTAAAACTTCAGGTTAAGAATAAGCAACAGAAGTGATGTATGAAATTGAAGAATCAATGTATGAGTTGCTTCACATCTTGAATCCCATCCTTCATCAGTGATCTCTGAACTCTAAATCAGTTCTCTTCCTGATGTTGGACGTTTTTTGTACATGTAACAAAAAGGCCAACTCAAATTTCCATATGTATCTCCAAGTTCCTTCCCTTGGAGCCGCAACCTCTCTGCCTCCAGGGATATAATAGCTCTCAGGGAGAATTATGAATATTGCATGTTCCTAAATTGTGCCTGTATGTGGTGTAGAAGCAGTGTAACTCAACTTTGGGGAAGAAGGGTTGGCTTGTTAGCACCCTTCCAACATGGCATTTGCATGACACATCAACTGCTTTTGTTGCAAGAATAATATAATAGCTGGCTTGTTTGTTTGACTGACTGCCTTAGAGTATCTTGCCTTGTGGTGAGTTTGGGTCAAGTCTTTAAATAACGTTTTCATTATGTTTAAGGAGTCTAAATAGGGTCCTGAAACACTTTGTGCTGCATGTTTTCTGATCGTTTTTATCTCAAGTGTAAAATAGATTGGTTTGACATTTCCAAAAAGTCTTTCTATAGCCAGACAGAAAAATAATAGAGGATATTTGATTCTGTTTCTTGGATGGAGATCTACTGCACGAGCTTGAATACTTGTATGGGTGTGATTTTGGTCCAGATTCTTTTGGCGCTAATACTGAAATAATTTGGATTGTTCTACTTAAAATACTCTAAATGATACATCCTCTCCTTCAAATTTGACTTTCAGGCATTTTTTTATTTTCATAGGTCCAACCTTCTATCCAGGCTAGTTCATGTTTCATCTTGATACTAAAGCAGACGTTCTGAGCCTAGTATTCATGCTGCTAGGAAGAAATTAATAGTGATTATAGCTGATGTAAAGAAATTACAGCCTTTATCTCCCTGCCTGTAATCCTGTATTACTGTTTACCATATAGCATTGCTGTAGGCTCCATGCTGTAAGCTGTTTAACCCATTTTCAGATTTTATTTCTACCAGCTTCCTTAGTTGCTTGCATGCTGTCTGTATAGAGATATGAGAAGGAGGGAGTCTGGGTAAAAGTGAAGAGCTAATCTGGAAGCTATTGAGTGGTTGCTTTTTTTTTTTGGCTGAGCCTGCCAGTACAGTCCAACTTCCCTGTATGATGAAAATAAAGCATCCTTGATGAGGACTGGTTCAGGTCCTAAGGTTTTGTTGGTGTGGAAAAAAAGTTTGATTGCAAAATCTTTTCAGTGCTTTGTTTGGTGGAGTTCAGATGAATTTTGCAACAGTACTTCAGTGAACCACGAGGTTCTGTTAGACTTATCTTTGGCACATCTTCCATTTTGGAAACTTAAGGGGGAAAAAGAACATTGACAGAGTACAAGCCTTGTCATGGACTACACAGAGTAAAAGGTGGAGGATTCAAAGGAAATAGTTATTAGGAGGCATTTCCAACACACAGGGGAAAGGAAGAGTCATTTTAGGATTGAAGGCAAACCACAGGATCCTTTCTGGATCTTAGAGGACCATGGAAGGGCTGGCTCTCAGTGCAGCATGGCATCTTGTAGAAATAAAAAATACAACGGGAGAGATTCGAACGCTCCCAAATCTGTCATGTTAGTGCTGTGTGCCTGTAAGCAAGAAGATTGATAATTGCCAGGACAACAGAGTGATGTCATAACTAAGGTGAAAAGCCATAGCCATGATGATATAGGAAGAATGGTTTAAAAAGTAATGATGCTTATAACACTTTTCCTCATTGCCAACTGGGACGTGTTTTGTCGTAGTGATATATGAGAGACCACAATGAGATGATCTGTGCATAGAAGATACTGTTTAATAAAGGAGAGGCAGGTGAAGGCAGTAGAAGCAGCTTATGTGGCAAGAAGCCTTGGGAAATATCGAGATGGAATGAGTTTCTATAATAGATAACTTAAATGCATTCTCAATAAATACCAAACGCCCACAGTAGTGTTTGGCTGATAGAGTATCAACAAAGAGTATAAATCTCCCTTATGTCACAGAATCTCTATATATTTTCCACATTCTTTGTGGCTAGAAAACATTTCAGGTTAGCTTCTTTGGAAAGATCCTTACTGCACCAGTGGTCACGAAAATCAGCTTTCCAGCACTAATTAGAAAATCTCATAAACATCTTTAATTCTTCAATTAAGACTGAAGAGTTCTTATACTGTTGTTCCCATTAGTTTCCTACAAATCAGGTAAGATCCTGAAAATATACTTCTCCATCTGTTTCTTACATGCAACTGCAGCAGTTTCAAAATCCATGACATGCTGGACCTGCTTTACATTGTGCTCACAAATGCCTGAGTAATGTCGTAAAAATGATGGGGGGGTGGGTTTTGGGGCGCGGGGGAGAAGCTGCTTTGCATGCTGATGCTGAATAATGCACTGTAAGTCAAAGCGTTTGGATAGGTCCTGAGGTCATAAAGGAGCCTTATGGTCATGATGCCCGACCTACAGGCCATAGCATTTCCCCTAGCGACTTCCATATGGAGCCTAAAGCCCAGGAAAATAAGTATTTAAAGGAAAATGTACTCCAGCTTGGAAATGTACTGACAAAGTTTCTCCTAAAGAGATCTCTTGAGTATGTTTTTCTCAAAAGTACAAACTGAATAATTGGAGGCTTTCCATGTGAATTTTAGCAATATGGATTTTTTCAATAACTCACTGTTAGATGTAATTTTGCTGCCTAGTAAGGTGGCAACATTAAAGCAGGACACAAACATTCAAAGCTAGAAAGCTTTGAGCTTCAAAATAGATTATATAAAGCTGTATCACAACCACTTCAATGATGAAGGGTGACTAAGTACAACAGGCATCACTTTTGGTTCAGAGTAATTTTTAACCTTGACAAGAGACATAAGGCAGTTGAGATATGGTTAAAGATTGAGAGATGCAATCCTACCTTAAGGAACATATTAAGAAATCAGTTGTGGTTATATTTTTGCCAAAAGTCCTCAGGAGATCTGTATCTGCATTATTATGTTGAATTATTTTTTGGTGGGCTCATATTTTGAGAGCATGCTGCTAATTAATGGAAATGACTGCAAGGTTTTTGGGTGGCTGGGGGTTGTTAAGCCCTGTCTTCTGATCAGATCTGAGGATGGCACTTTCAGCATTGTGTACAGAGACTACCTCTGGCTGGAACAAACGCTCGTGTTTGCCATCCTCATGTTGTGAATCGTACCACCACACTGCCTCTGCAGACAGAGGAGCTACCTTCTGCCACCAAATGTATGAGGCTCATACTGAATGAAGTAGAAACTACATCCTCAAAACCCCAGGAAGAGTTTGGCTCTGAATGTTGGTCTGTATTTTACCAGCCACTATTTTGCATTCAGCCATTCCTGGAGAAGGATGAGGTGCTTGGTTCCTTCTCACTGTACAACAAAACATATTAGGGGGATGGTGGAAGCAGGCAGGCAATAATCCACTCATGAGTGTCTTCCAGATGAAGGTTAATTGCAGCTAAATTTGTTTTCTTATGGCTTCTTTTGGGTGAATCAGCAGAGATGTGCATCAATACGGCTCGATTTGATTCTCTAGTATTGTCTTGGCTTACTAAAAGCACCACTGGATTTTGAATGTCTAGCACAGGGAAACAGAACAGCAAACACTGTCTCCTGTCCAGTAACAATATTATCAAGTATGATCAGTGATTATCAAGTATGATCAGTGATTATCAAGTATGATCAGTGATTATCAAGTATGATTTCTTAAGACGAACAGATCCTATGACATAAATGGGTAGGTGAATTCCCAGTCCCTTTAAAGTCACTAGCAGCTTTGTCCTGAGCTGGAACTGTTATCAGAAACACTTAGCTATATTGGAAGTCTCAGTCTTTAATTTTATACTTCCTTGAAGGATTTCTGTGATTTCCTGGCTTGATAATCTATACCAAAAAATGATAGGCACAAGTTCAGTTGCAGTATGTTGTAGATTTCCAGATTTAATACATGTAAAAGTCCATCTTGAAATGTAAATCTACCATCTACAGTTTAATTTAGTTTAATGTTATTAGAGAATTAGAAGTAAATATGTTAACAAATACGTAGATCCAAAAAGTTGTTAATGCTGTAGCTCCATGTAGAAGCACAAGTCCTGTGAGGAGCAGCTGAAGGAGCTGGGGCTTTTTAGTCTTACAAGGAGGTTGAGGAGAGACCTTATTATTCTCTACAACTGCCCACAAGGAGAGTGTGGAGAGGTGTGGGTCTGTCTCTTCTCTCAGGTGACAAGCAATAGGATGAGAGGGAATGGCTTGAAATTGCACCAGGGGAGATTTAGGTTGATATCAGGAAGAATTTCCTTGCTGAAAGGGTTGTCAGGCATTGGGACAGGCTGCCCAGGGAAGTGATGGAGTTGCCATCCCTGGAGGTATTTAAAAGTTGTGTAGATGTTGTGCTTGGGGACATGGTCTAGAGGTGGATTAGTCAGGGTTAGGCTGTGGTTGGACTTGGTGGTCTTAAAGGTCTCTTCTAAGTTTGTTCTGTGATTCCTATGAAATTCAGCAGAAGAGGTGAAATACAAATAGCTTCCAAAAATTTAAAAACAAACAAACAAAAACCCAAACCTTTTTTTCCCTGGAAGGATGTACACATTTCTGAAGAAACTTGGCAGTACTAGATTTTGCACAGTCAAAATGTACCCAAGTTCTTCTAACTCTCTGCACAGTCAACATAGCAAGACAGCTCGGCACTCCTGTAAAAGGGCTGTGAGCCTGTGTGGGTAACTTCAGCTTCTCTCTGGCAAAAATCTAATTGCAGGTTATGACTCTGAACCCTGGTTGTGGGGTTTTTTTCCCATCCTCAAAAGCCTTTGCCTAGGATATCACTGAGTAACAGAACTTCTGAGAGAGGGTTCCTAAAACTCCAACGTGCCAGTGATTGCGTTTGTGAGCAGTGGCTGGGAGAGGTCTTTTGAGGCTGTTTTAACCCTACCACTTGGTCAGTGCAGAGGGTGGCACTAACAGATAGAGTCTAGCACCAACTTTGTCTTTGCTGTTGCTAAGAAAACTGTTCCTGTTCTGCAATGGAGGATATGGCCCTTTCTTTGGGGACAGCTATGAATCTTATTAAGCTATTCATCACTATAATCACTTCTGGTGGAGTCCCACAGGCTAAGTATAAGTTGCTTAAGTATATGTTGTGTAATTACACATTCTGTTAAGAAAGACAGAGAGGTATAAACCTTTTTTTTTAATAAAACTTTCCCCATTTTAAATGGTGTGATGCTTTGTTGGTTTTCTTGGGAAAATTTTCTTCCTTCTTTTTTTTTTGTGTAGAGGGCTTTATTATGTCCTAGTATAGATTTTGGTATCCAGGTTGTCTTTTTATTAATAAAGGTGCTTCCTGGGAACTACAAGGAATCTTCTGGTGAATTTGTGTCATGACATCTGACAACATAAAAATATTATTAAAAAACCCCACCATGTGTTCCTTGGCTTCACCCACAATGGCTACTTGCCATGTTTGTTTATTGGCCTGAAAAGCTGTTCAAAGGGGATGACAAGATTGTAGAAATCCCCTTTTTATCAGGCTTCCTCTGGGAAGAAGTTCTTTCTAAACTAAAATCCTCAGAAGAATTTAAAATGGAGGAATTTTTTCAGAGATCCACTGTTTTAAATGGAATTCACCCATTGCCTTTTCTTGGGAAATAATGGTGAGTTTCCCCTAACATTACCCATCTTCATGTACACGTTCAATGTAAGTCTTATAGCAGGCCTAACCCTGTTACATATTTATACTCTACCTCCTCCAATATCCAGCAAGCCTTTTACTGTTCTGCAAGAGGCAAAGTTAAGCAAATATTAGGGTTTTCCCAAACAGTGTCGTGCCAAGATATTTAGACCCTAAGTCCCCACACATTACGCAACTGTTAATTGAGAAAGCTCATCAGCAGACTGTTCACTGTGGGAGTTTCAATCCTCACTTCTCATAGCAGCACACATAAACTTGGGAGAGGTTTCATGGACTCTGTTTTCAATATTTGGCAGTTCACAAGCAGGCGCTGGGCTGGGAAGAACTATAGCTGATTATCAACCTCAAGGGTTTAAGCAAATATGTCTGCAGCATCTATTTGTGGAAAGAAAAACTCCACATTCTTATAGCACCAAGTCCTGGGAATGAGTACAGACTTAAGAGATCCATACCAGCGTGTCCCTGTGCATCACAGACATGGGATGCAGGGTGCTTCTGCAGTTTGTGTTAGGTAAAAGTATTAAATCATTGGCTCTTGTGTGCTCTTGGTACCAAACATAACAATGTAATTATCTTTAAAATAAATATAGGAGAAATAGAAATTTTTTTAAGGGGCAGAAATATACTATTTCAATCCAGTAGTAATAAACAGAGGAGATAATGAATAAGAAAATATTAAGAGATTTTGAGAAGAGAAATTATATCTAGACTAAATTTTAAGATGATATAATTATTCAGTGGTATTTGAATGCCTGAGATTAATTTTCAGCCATTCTGTTTCTCAATCTTATTCTTGTCTTTATTTTGCAAATCCTGTTTGGTAAACATGTTATATTAGTAAAAGTGGTCTTACCAATGAAACTACAGAAAAGAGGTCAGCCTAGTCCAGGCTATTGTAGCTGTGTTGTTGAAAGAAACAAGGTATGATAATAGAAAAAGTCCTTGCTGAAGAATCAAGATATGATGATGTCAAAAAAAGTCCTTGCTGTCAAGCTGTGGAGAGGGATTGCAGGTTATATTGGTATAGCAGATGTTGCAGAAAAAGAAATGAGTCTGACAACACAGATTCTACTGGTGAGGTAGATCTGGTGGGTCAGTTTTTCATCTAGACTAGATTAATGTTAAAATTAAACTTGGTTTTATTCTGTAACCAAGGGAACCTACTATGTCTGCCAAGATCAGATCCTGGCTCAAAGGATCTGTTAGATCCATAGATTTCCATCCATGACTTAATGCAATCTTCAGCTTTGTAGAGGTGGCATAGATCAGTAGAATACTGGAAAAATAGAGAACATGTCATAAAGTAGTAAAGCTTCCAGAAACTCTGTGTGTGTAGAGTATGATTTGGGGTACATTCTCTGCTAGTTTTGTTTCAGCTATTTAATTGTGTGTCAGCAGCTATTCTCATATCCTCTCCCACAACTATTGTTTTGATGCTTTCTGACTCTTTGCGCTGTTGCCACAGTAGCTGGTACATCATATTGTGAAATATGCCCACACCACCTTCTGCACAGACCTGATGCACGTGTTTGTGCTTCAGTCAGCTTCAGTCTATTTGGATGAGTGTCAAATTTGGCTCCTTAATGTGAATGCAGTTGTAACTTATGCTTATTTTACTTTCCCTTTATTTGCCAGTGATGCCAAATGTAAATGAGAATCATGTCTGTGGTAACCAACCAAAAAGTTGGAAACCAAGTCATTTTTCTAAATTGTAGTAATTTTTTTCTGTCTTACTGCAAAAGGAAATCTTTGAGAGTTGGTTAACTTCTATTTAATTACTTGCCTCTATGTTTCAAGTGGAACCAAATAAGTAATGAAAAATTAATAGGAAAAAATATCTTTCCATGTCTTGCTAAATGAAAAAAGTAAGGAGTGGTGGCCTGAGGGATTGGGCTTCAGAAACAGTTTCTGATATGTGACACAACCTTTCCTAAGCATATTTCGTTCTGCTGCTGCTAATAGCATCAAAATTGTTAAAATGGGTTTAAGGGCGTAACCCTTAAAGAGAAGTAACAGTAAGCAAGTAATTAAAACACACACAGCTTTCTTAGGGGAATGGAAAACTTTGCAAGATACAGATGTAAGCTGTTCTTCCTAAGTGCAACTCCATGTTTAAAACAGAATTTGCACTTAAAACGTAATGATCTTCTCTCAAAAAATAAGTGAGCTTTGGTGGTGTTAGTATAGCCTCTTCCTTAGGGTTTACTGATAGAAACCAAGTAAAACCAGGCAAAAAATCTTCACTAGGAGTTAGCTCATCTGAGGGTTGGAAGGTAACAAGAAGAGTCTACAAAGCAGGGAAATGCAGAAGACCAGCCAGGACATTGAGAGGTAGATCATGTCTCCACAGCAAACTTTTTTGGTTGTTAAAGCCCTTTGCTCTCCTAGGGGGAAGACTGGAGAAAGGGTATCACTGCTTGCTGTCCTAAAGAACTACAGCCATAAATTCTGGGTCGTGATACTTGTAAAAGGCTTAATGTAAATCTGTTGTATGATGATCCATAGGAGGGGAGGTCTGTACGCATCAGCATCGGCCTACTTCCACTTCGGTATTTCCTCAGAATGTTTATTTCCATTC
Source organism: Zapornia atra (assembly GCA_013400835.1). Taxonomy (NCBI): domain Eukaryota; kingdom Metazoa; phylum Chordata; class Aves; order Gruiformes; family Rallidae; genus Zapornia; species Zapornia atra. The sequence continues at coordinate 291,396 of VZTU01009623.1, forward strand.
AAGTAATTAGTTGAGGTCTTTTGACTCTAACATGGGCACACACAAGTCTTTTCTCTCAAGCTTATATTACATTTCCAGGACAGTCCTTATAACTTATAACTAGGACTGAATTTGTCATCAAGTTCAGTAAGTACAGCATGAAATTGTGTAAAGCTGATACTTTTTAATACATTGACCTTGATCTTGTTTTCTCTCTGTTACTCTTGGTTGCCTGTTGCTTGTCTTTCAATCTTTGTGTTGAAATGACAAAATAAGAGGGAGCAGCTATTAAAATTATTGCATGAAGTAAGGGTCAGGTTGCAGAGGACGGAGGCAATAATGTTGAAAAAAGGGACTTACTTTGATATAGTGGATAATAAATTTGTGGTTCAGTTATTTTCTGAGACCCAGCATTTCGTAGGATTCTATTTCTAAGGCTAATGAGAGCGTTCACAATTACAAAAGCAGAGATAAAAGAAAATACTGTTTATAAAGTCAGGGTACAAGCCAAATGGATTTGGAGGCAGCATAAGGAGGAATGCAGCTCCCTCTGAGTATTTTTTTTCAATGTTTGTCTCCTCTTGTACCTTCCTCTGAAGTTCTTCTGTTGGTCATGGTGTGACTATGCCAAACAGATCACACCAGTCCAGTCTGGGTTCCTGTAATTGTCTATTTATGTGAACCACTATTTAGGGTTTGGTTTCAGTTTAAATGATTTGGAACAAAGCTGCTATTTTGGTTTTAGAATTAAAGATTATGAATAAATTAATTTGCTCTGTCTGCTTAACCTAATCTGTTGGACTGCCTGTAACTAGGCAGTTTGGAGAGGAGAGAAATGGCAACACCCACGCTGTTACCTACCCTTCTGGACAGGACCCCTTTAGATTCATAGCTTAATACCAGACAGACCAATTTATCGAGGGATGGAGAGCATTCTGGTTCTCTCTCCAGCACAGAGAGGTCATTTTTACTACTTACACAGCCTGCATCCATCCTGGAAAGAATTGTGGAACCTGGAACTGTCCTAAGCAAACCAGGAGATCTGTTCATATTAAACTCTAACACTGAAATTTTTCCACTGTAACTTAATTCCTCTTTGCCTTGCCAGAAGCTTCAATCGTTGGTTGATTGTTTTCATGTATTTATTCTGCAGTGTATTTCAAAATACAGGAGTATGAAAGAGAAGGGGATTATAAACCAACCTAATAGTTATTTAAAAATTGCACGGTGTATCCAGGGATTTCAGGCCGGTTTTGCAGCCATTAGAGAACAGGATTGGAATCATTATTGTAAAGAACTACTGGGTGGTTAGCTGCAGTGTGAAAAGGAATGTCCCTTTGCTTGGTGGGAATGGCAGAGGAATAAGTGAAACTCCTTACATGTGCAGGCTAAGTTTAAAATCTCTGTGCCTGGTAGCCAGTGAGAGGTCAGAATCAGGTTTCCCTTCTGCTAGTGCTTGGTCCAAGGAGTTAATTTAGCTCAAAGATGCCTGGGTAAAATCTCTAGGAAGGAAGTTTGCAGACAGGAAGGAGGGGTGTGGATGGGAAAGGCTTGCCCCGTGCTGGGCTGTATTGAATGCAGTCTGAAATCACAGTGCATGGATAAGGAAGAACTTAGAAATCAATGTGCAATCTTAAGAATTAAATTCTCTATCAAGCGCCCTTCCAGTCTGGCAGCTGTTCTGGAGCTGATAAGGAGGGGGACCTGCTGAAACCTTCCCATGGAACAATCTCATCCCTGGCTGGCATTACAGCGAGCTACAGGGCATGAATCAGAGTCTAATTCTGTCAACCAGCGATGGGGCCTGAGAGGCACCGGCCAATGCGCTCACTGAACAACATGCTCCGCTGAGTTATGGGAATTGTAGAGTCCCCTTTTCTTTTTCCTTTTTCTTCCCTTCAGCCTGTGTTTCCCACACAACCTCCTGTCCTTTTCATTCCAAAGCATGTGGTATATAAATACATATGTGCATTAGCTCATGTGTATAGTATATCAAAGTGCATTTTAATATGACTTAGCATAACAGTGTTATCACGCAGAGTAGAAGTGGCCAATACCACATAACATATTGCCTGTGTTTTTGACAGTCAGGCTCCAAGTATAACAAAATCACATGTCTTGTTGTATGGGTGGGCAAATCCTAAAAAGCTCAGCTTGCAAAGAGGGTGAGTTAAAAGTGAATCTTTTCCCTCCTCCTCCTTCCCTTTAATTTTCCATCTAGTCAGGTTCAGTATCATCATGCAAGCCAGCCTTTTATCATGTGTGACAAAGTAAACATCTGCACGGTGACAGGGAGTAAAAATGCTACAGCAGAAATCATTTGGTTTACTTTAACTTCACAGAAACTAAACTGTATGAAATTAAAAATATTCAATTTACTCTGCCTGAAGCTAAATGCCAGAGACACGTTTGAACATCTGTTTGCATTTAGAATGTGATTGACTTTGCCAATGATAAAGTGGATTTTAATACAATCATTGGAGTGCCCAAAGAGGTGATATAAAATAGTTTGCTGTTTGTGCCTCAGATCACTAATCATTTGAGTCTTAATCCGAAGCTCCCTCAAGTCAAAGGGTATCTACTTGCTGTCAGATTTTGGGTGAGGTACGTTTCTTCCTGGGGGCTATACAAATGTGCTTGAACACATCGTTGTTGCCACAGCAGTTCTGCTGGGCAAGGATTTGTGCTAAACAATTCCTGGTGAGGTTTCAACAGTGCTCTCTTACTCTGTTCTAAATGAATCAAAGTACATAAAGTGAAAGCTGTGGCATAGTCTTACTTTAGGTGGAAATACTGAACTGGGGAAAACGTAAGTGAAACTTTATCTTAGCTTGCTTCAAGGTTGGACAGGGCTCAGTAATACATTTCAAAATACCAGTATGTTTGACATTGAACCTGCACTCACACTTTGCTGGGGTCTGCTGATCAAGAATTATTGCACTATTTCTATGAATAGTTATTAGCTTGAATTCTCCAAATGTGTGAGGATTTAAAAGGAGAGTCACTCTACAAATAACTACCTCTTTTAAAAAAATCCCCAATTGCCCTGTAACAGTAGTTAATAGAGCCTCAGCTTGCTGTAGGCTAACCATCCTTCATCTGAAAATGCATTGGGATAGAGATTGTTATCGATGTTCTCCCTTGTTACACAAAACAGGTAGAGTCTGTGTTCTTTCACAAATCTCTAGATGCCATCAGTATGTGCTCCAGATATCTATTCTTTTTCAGTTCTGCTACTCATGGGACTGGCAATGAAGTGTCTGAAGGCTCCATCCTATGCATACATCCTTAGATGTGGGAACATTTTGCAGCCTTTTTCTAAATTGGAATCGCTAATTTAGATCTTTCTTCTACCTAGCTATACTTTTTAAGAGAATTTATAGGAGTGATGTATGTCTTAGCCGTGTATTAAGTTTAAACTGAGTAAGAGGTTCAAAGCTTACTGGGGGATAGTAAGGTCACAGTTAATAATCTAAGCCCCTTTCTATAAGAAATCAGGCTGAGAATTCCATCACAAAGGTCTTTTTCCAAACATGCATGCTTCAACCTGTTCTTTTCTTTTGGATGAAAGATGATGAATGAATTGTATCACATGTTGTGCCTAGTTCTGAAGGCATTTTTGGATTAACAGTGAATCATCGTGCTATAATGGGAACATATGGCTTAGCATTAGGTTCTTGAGACAGGTTTTTGGATAGCTGTATCTTGTTATGGACACTGTTCTGGAATGGTAACCTAATGCCTAATTGCTATGCCAATAGTAGTAATAGATCTTCAGCCCATAATGAGTGCATCAAGTTGATTTTGTGGGAAGCAAAACTTTTCATACATGTTCAGTGGATAGTTGTTTATGTAATCTTTTCCTCTCTATTCAAGACTCTTCCTGGTCCAGTAGTCTCCAGTTAGAGTTCCAATAAGCTTTCTGTGAGTACATAATACTTGCAAGTGAGTTCATTCCAGAGTTGATTTCACTGACCAACAGTAGGATAGCATCAGTTGTCTTCTGAGGAGACAGAGCACTGGACTTGTCCCACTTGTCATCTTTTGGCATTAGATGTTCTGTGATCTGCCAATCACTTCCCAATTTTGTTTCTTTTGATAGGTCTTGTCTGTTCATGCCATAAGCTTTTAATTGGTTGGGCTGTTTGTTAGCATATGCTAACCCACTGTCTTGCACAGCAGAGCCCTGGCCTTGAATGTATCTCTAAGTGCTGCCATAACAGTGAAAAATAGGAATTAATATATGTATATCTCTGGCTAAAATAGGAAGGAAAACCCTACCTCTCCTCACCAGTTGTCCCCTCCAGAAACTTCTGTAAGTCTAATTTCCTAAATCATAGCAGGGATGCTTGAGTGGGAACATGTGATGCTACAAACTCGATGAAAGCCTGGAAGAGCAAAGTACCATGGGGATTTTTTTGTTTCGGTTTTGTTTGGCAGCAGTGTGTTCACATAGGATGTGGGATTAATAAATGCTGCCAGCTGAGAGCAATAGCCCATACTTCTTGTTCAAAGATGGCATTAGTCAGAGATTCATATGTTTGAATGTTCAACGGGACAGTTGGGACTGTTCTGATCTCCATTCTGAGCACAGGGTAGAAGCAGAACTTCTGATTATTTGGATTGGGGCTGTAACTTCAGCCTGAGCTAAAATGTCAGCATCAGGAATGCATCCAGCCTTCTGGTAGAGGCTTAAAGTGACTGGATAATCTCTGGGCAGGTTGTTACTCTCTAGTAATGTGCTGTGTGTTAATTTTAGTTCCCTTTCACCTTCCTCTGTTGTTTAGGACCTGGTAAAATTATATAGTTGATGCTGTTAGCTAACAGTTTTGATGATAATGCTTGCTACAAGTACATTAGCTTATAGTATTAGACTTTTTCTTCTCTCTTTGAATCGTTGAACAACAGAATACATATGAAAGTGAATTTTGTGCATAAATATTTCCTGAATAGTTTGGAGAGACTGATTTTAATGAATTAATTATTTGCAACCTGTGCATTTTGATTTTTGATGTATTATTTCAGCATTCCAAATAATGCTTCACAAACATAAAATGAAGTAAAGCCATGAATAATAATTACTCTGAAAAGAGAAATCAGTATTGATTTGAGTAGAAAGTGTAGCACAATTCCTTATTTGTGAAACACATAATCACACATAGAAGGGCACCTATTGAAACAAGCTAATGTAAACCCAAATGAACTCAAATGAGCCCTCTACAGTCCTTAAGTAACTGAATCAGTTATTTAATAATGATATATAGTAATGAATAACACAAAATTCAGTAATCCTGTTAGTTCTTACTGAACAGTACGCTTGCATATCTCAGAGAGCTGGCATTCATGTCACACCATTTCTGCAGGCCATCTTCCAGGCCCTTCCCATGGACATGCTTTTCTCCTCACTGGAGGCAGCTAGCAAGGCCCTTAGTCCTACTTGAGCAGAATAAGTGCTGAGCATGCTATGAGTAGGAATTGATCTCTACAGGAGATGAGCTAGGGGAGGCCCTGCAGAAGTTCCAAAGGAAAAACCACGGAGGTCAGATTTTGACCAGAATAAAACTTTAAAAGAGAATGATCTGGACATAAATTGTTTTCATTTTCTCTCCATCCCCCCTTTTTTTAACATAAAGCATCCCTTCTTTATTCCTCACATATTTTCAGAGGGAAATATCTCAGTAAGCAATTACAGGATTTTCTCCAGCATACAGGGATCTTGCAGTGTGATGTTTTTCATCTGGCATGTCTTTGTTACTCTCATTGTGGGCTGTTCTACTGAATAGAAGGCAGACATTACTCAGAATGAGAACGGAGACTGTCTGTTCTTGAGCACTTGAAGCTTTATTTAAAATGCATGCTTTGCCAGTGGAGCTTGCATGTGCCTCTTGTACTACAAAGCCAGCCCTTCAGATGTGTCTTACAAGGCAGTAACATCACACAGACTCTTTGCTTTCTAACAGGCATTACTTTTGACTAAGTACACGTGCACTAGTGAAATAAGAGGGAGATTCTCACAACTTAATCAACTTACCTGCTGCTCCTGTAGTGTGTGCTGGTCTCATAAAGTAAACCAGGATGTATTATGGGGAGAAACTAAACCGTGGTGCTGATTTCACTGCTTGCTGGGATCCTTGTTGGTACAGTCTGGCAAAGTAAAATAGCCTAAAACTTGAGAGAACATGCCATGGTGACCAAAGCTAAGAAAATAGCTGGATATAACTGGTTTTTCTGCTTTTTATCCATTAAAATTACTATGTGATGCAATTTTAATATAGACCCCCCAAGTACAAAGTGTCACCACTGGGACTTGCTTAAAATGGAATTTGTGCACTCTGAGCATCACTTATGAAAGAGTTGCTTTGCATCTGATATTTATTTGTAACTAGAATAAATGCAACTCACGGGACAGCGTGCATGGCATAGTAAAGAAATGAATAAAAAATTAGCAGTTGTCAGTTAGCACCAAGTCAAATGCATGAAGCTGAAGCTCTGTCACTGTACCAAGACTGGGTACAGCACACACACGGGGAGATGTGCTTCCCCAGCTGCCTTATGATTGTACTTCACAGATGATCTCTAAGAACAATATTGTGTTAGGAACAGTAATTATAATTATAACAGAATAACGATGGTAGTCACATTAGAGTTTGTATTTAGTGCTTTGACTTTTCCTTGAGAGCACCAAGCAATGCTATGGATAATGCTCTTGAAGTCTGGTGGTTGGTTTTTTAGTTTCTATGTACTGAGAATGCAAGTTGATTTTATTTAGGTCACTGAATGGTATTTTTAGTGAATCAGTTGATATCTGCATGAAGCTCTATCTGGCAATAGCCACCAGTTTCATTTTGATTCAAAACTTATGAAAAAACCTTCCTACCTTTGGCCTGTTTGTGCACTGTTAAATCCTGACACCTTTTATTAAGGTGCTTGCTTCCAAGGGTTTACCAGCATAGCATCAAGTGAATTTTAGGCCACTTCATTCTAAACCCAAAGACTTGGATCAATCACAGCATTTTAGAAGGTGGATGTCGTATACATGTGTGTCTGAGCTGTCCATATCCTTTCCATAATGCCTGGGTTCAGTCAGTGTTTTGGCCTGTGCTTGATCTTGGATAAGTCACTTGCTCATGTGAAGAGGATGAACCTGATCGTTTTCAGAAACTGCTCTGAGGTCTTTCACACACAAAAAAGCTATCTAGGACAAAAGTAGTATCTTAGCTTGAAACCCAAGGCTGAGCTCACTGGGGAGAGGGCACATGTAATTCTTGTAGAAGCTGGTGATATCTAATAAAAACCACACGTTAAGGAACTTGGATTCAGCTCAGGCTATAGTGATTCATGGTTTAAGGTCCCTGGCTCAGTCTGTGCTGTTAGCCATGGTGATAGACATCACACTGCTTAATAATACTACAACTGACCTTGATTTTGCTGGGCAAAACCCCACATGTTGCAGACAGTTTCATGTGCCCACCTCACTTCTAAATAGATAAAGTAAAGGTTAAGAGTTTTTTAAATGATATTTGAGAATGTCAGAGCATATAGATGAAATGTAATGCTAACAGCAAGACTCAGCCTATATTCATTACCTCTGCGATGCAAGGAAGGGGTTTTTATACTAAACTGGAGAACATGAAGGACTATCAGGAAGTGATGTTTGCAGGATACAACTGGGTGTGGAATGCTATCAAGTTTTACTGCTGTTCAGCAAATTTATCACGTTACTCCCACGTGGCAGACTTGGATATGTAGACTACACATACATATGTGTAGAATTCCTCTTGCAATCAAATGAAAACATTTCACTCTGTCATATATGTTACATGTTGTGCTGTGTTCATACATTTGTTGTACCTCATTGCCTTGTCCTTGGGACATTTTCTGAGTAAGTCTTCTTTTTCCTTTGCATTTATTGTGGAAACATTATTACTGGCATGGGTATAGTTAGTGCAGCATGAATTCAATTTATTTTAAAGTTTCTTTGATAAAGATATCTGTGCTGGCTATTCTCATCTCATATATTATTTTTGCTAAAGATGGGGCTGAATTCAAACTCTGAAGCTACATCTCTAAACTTTACATTTTAAACTCGGCGATGTAATTCTTAGAATGACTTGTGTGTGTCCCCTTATCTTAAGAGCTTAAAAAGCCCATTGAACAACTTGTGAAGCCAACACTGTGAAGTCTGTGTATGACATTTACAAAAGTCTCCCTTCCCCTGTGAGGGCTATGTAATCAGGGCTGTACTATACAGCATGCAATTTAGCATTAATACAGCCCAAAAAACACAGAAGACCAGTCCAGCTCAGGATTTTAGTACTTTTTCCTCCTGCTCAGCTACTCTTTTGCGCCAGAAAGCCAGCTGTCTTCAGCCTTGTCTCTGACCCAGGTCCCTTCCCTGTGGAGAAAGCTTTGGAAAACCTAGTCTGCTATTCTCCAACACCAGTTTTCTTCTTTACTAATGGAACACGGAGTAGGAGTGCGCTGGATTTCATAAAGTTGAGTTTGGCTGTTGGAAAACTTTACTTAGTTTCATTTTGGTTTGGCTGAAACCTTCCCCTCCTCCAATTAATGAGCATAAGAGTTGTCATGGGATGTCTCCCTCCCATCGCAGTAGGAGACGTATCGTGGGCCTGTTGTTACAATCGCTGGTGCAGGAGAGGGGAAAGCTATGTACCACAATACTCTTTCCATTACAGATGTGAAGGGTGTGATTTGTTCCCTCTTTCTCTCTTGGAAACTGAAGTGTTCATCTCTGCTTTTCATTGGGAAAAGTGTCTTACAGTAAATATTTCAGAGCTGTTTCTGTATAAGCGTTCAAACTTCGATAGATTAGAGCTTTTTGGGTTTCTTACCCATGCTTGACATCACTTTGGCAATAAAAAACACTTAAGCCAGCCTGTGAGAGAGTCTGCAGAGAATTCCTGCTGGAATGTTATGCTACTCTGCTCTCTACTTTGTGATTCTTCCTGGCAAGATGCACGTTAGGAAAAACATATTCCAGTTTCTTTAACTAGTGGTTCTATTTTTTCTTGTTGTTCAAAAATGTCAGGAGAGACATTTAGCTTACACATTAGGATCATCTACACCTCCTGGATATATATCACAAACAACAAAAAGAAGCCTAAAACTAAAAAAAAGCTTCTCTTTTATTGAGAATGTTGTAGTTCTTAATATCCCTATTTCCTTAATCTACCATGTGCTACTTTCACCAAAGAACCCTAGTTTTAGGGAAAAGCTTTGCACCTAAAGAGTTAAAATTCAGAAAGGGAATAAAAAGAAGTTAATGTATGTTTAGCTCAGGGATTTTGGGGCTTGGGTTTTCTGAGACCTTTAAGGTCAGGAGCACTAGCATAGTTTAAGGGAATTCATTTCAGTAATGTAGATGATACATAGACTTAAAATTCCTCTAATAATTTTCTAATATTACATCCCAAATCAGCAATGATTTTCAGAGATTTATGGGTAAAATAGCTTTGAAATCAAGCCAGATAGTTATAGACTTTGGCTGTTTTGGACAAGACAAAGCAGAAATTCTAATGGCTGGTGGTCCATATATAAAGCCTTCTGCCAATAAATCCCCTTTTATTTGTTTAGATACAGATCTGAACTTCAATATCCCTGAGTTGTGGTCTCTAATGTGGACAGATCTTAAGCTCAGAATTAACCTCTGATATTGAAAACTGAGTACAGAGTTTCTCAGAACAGTACAAAGATGACCATGCTTTGCAAATTGATGGCTGTACCAATTAATCTCACAGACTTGGATCGTTTCTAACAGGTCTGAAAGCATAACAGCAGTAGATCAGAAGGATGCTGTCGTGGAGGTTTCTGAGAACACAAATATCTTGTAAGAATGCTAATAAAGTAATCCAGTGTCCTTTTTATCCTTTCCATGATTTAATGTGACTTTGAGGACCTACTTTGGTAGAATTCAGTTTAAGTTCAAAGAGAGGAAAAGTTATTCTTTTTGGGGGGGGGTGGAGGGGGGGTGTGGTGTGTGAAACATATTTTTCAGGCACCCTTTTCAAGAAGGTTGTTGGTGATGGTGCGCGAAGCCAGGTTCTAACACAGTGATGATCACTGCCTGTCTCAAGTGAAATTTTTCTCAGGCTGTACTTCCAAGGCAGATAGCAACTCAGACTCTATTATGACTTTCAGTTCTGCCTGAAAGAACTCTTCTTGACTTCGGATGCTTGTAAGAGCCTGAGCTGATACCTTCAGGTGCTCTAGACATCTTTGGAAATGCAGCCATTTCCTGTTTGTGCCTCTTTCCTAAGTTTTTGAGCAGTGCTGCAAAAAAGATGCCATGTTTTACCCAGGAGACTGCTTCATTTCCGTGGTGGGTTAAGTGATGCTTAAATAAATAGTCTGTCAATTTGTTAAGCATGAGTGATCCATAAAAATGAAAGTTGTTATTGCAGCAGAAATTTTCCCACAGCAAAAACAAAACAGAACTGAATTTCATCCATAAAAATATTGCAAGTGAACCACTTGTTTGCTTCTTACCTCTGTTAGCTTGCTTTATATAAGCCAGTGTTGTACTTCTCCTTTATGAGGAGTTAGGCGAGTATCACGGACATGTTGATCCTTGCATCTACAGAAGAATTATATGAGCTAAACACATGTTCTGCCATTGGCACATTACTGTTATCCTGCCAAAAACCCTTCTCTGTGCTTGGCTTCCGCAGCAATGAGCATGGGTGGAGGAAGGAAGGAACAGCTGGGAGGCAATTATGGTTTCCTGACGCCCTGCCCCACCCATGGCACAGGTTAGATCAGTTCTGAGTTGCAGGCAGCTGGTAGAAATCCCCAGGAGACTGTCCATTCATCTCCTGCATTACCTCCACCCAGTACCTGGCACACATCCTCTGCAGCAGGCTGCTGCTGGAGGAGGAATCGACTTTACCAAGTCTGTGCTCCCTCCTGGGGCACTTTCTCTCTTTGGGATATTGCTCAGGAGAGGAGCAGACTCAATTCTGTTCTTTAGAGTTCAGGACGAGTTTGATTTTTAAAAGGACTTGTGTGTATTGGAGTTTTATCTGGAATGTGGGGGGGACTCAACTGATTTATTGCCGTTATTTGAAGGGTATATTCGTGGAACTGTTGCCAGTTAAAATGTTGAGGTCCAAGAAGAATAGAAAACTATTCGCTGATGGGGGAAGAAAATGTGCTGAAAGAAGCAGAATGAAATTGTTAAAGAACACTGTCTACCTCTGTCCTGATGGAGAGTTCACCTTTCCCAGTACAGAGGTAACCTTGGGCGTTGAATGATGGGTAAAGTTTGTGCCATTTACAATATTCTTTGTAATATCTCGTGATAATACATAATGCCCCAACAATGTCAGCCAGTAACAAGGCCAAATGCATAATCAGTCTATTTTTTAACAGTCTCTGATGTCCCTTTGGCTGATAAGTATTTCAACACCAACAAAGCAGTGAGACAAGTTTCATAGACTGATGCTGGAACATTTTACAGCCTAGTGAACAGCCCAGTGAATTGTGGACCAAAGGGTGACCAGTGCTAAATTCAGAATGATAAATGGCAGTTATCTGATGCCCTGGCAAAGGGTGAACCACAAACAGAGCTGTTGTCTGACCAGCTGGAAAGTAGCAGTAATAATAAATATTTGATGTGTTTGTGGTTGTCAGTAAATAATTTCTGGCTGCTACACAATTGTTCTTGGAGAAGCTGTTTGAGATATGGAGAAGTTAAAAAGTAATCTTATAATGGAGTCATGGATAATATCCTGAGAAATCAGGACCACTTTTGTTGTCAGCGTAAGTAATGAACGGTGCTCTGGGAGAGAATGGGGAAAAAGACCCTGAGCAGATCGTAGCACTTGGAGAATAAGGTTCAGCTATAGATGGAGCATCAGTCACAGAGAAGAACAAGCAAATGGTAGCTTATCTGTCACCAAGAGTGCCTATGAAGACAGCCCTTCTTTCCTCATGAGGACCAACAGCAAAATCATTGGCTTGGTCTTGTGCAACAAGAAGAAATGTTTGTATCTACTTAGGATGTGATCCAAATTTATTTGAGTTCAGTAGAAAACTTCCAGTAAGCTGCAGAGAGACTTGAATCTGGCCTGTAGAGGTTGTCTGTTTACATCTCAACCTGCAAACATGAGTCCACATGCCCAAAGGAGCACTTTACACTTTCATGTTTACTCCCATCCATTTCTCATACAGCGATTCCTTTTGATGAATGTCCCAATTACCTGTTTGCTGCAGCTGTCATTTACTTTTCTGTGACTATCTTGTCTACTGATATATCAGAAGCATGCCAGCAGTGCTGCTGTTGTGTATTTAAGGCATCCTGGTCTAATTTTCTCCTTTCTTTTCCTCTTGCAATCCCGTTTCAGTCAATCAGGGCGTTTGTGCAGATGAAATCAGTCTTGGTCTCATACACCCGCACACACATTAGTCTTTTACATTATAGCCTAATAACCTAAGTATTCATAACGTAATTATGGCTGGTGGGAAGTCCTGCTACACAAACCCGATGGTGCCGCTTCCCTTCAGGTAAACCCTGTTGACAGGCAAAAGGTTACTGCTTGTATAGGCAAGTTCATTGCTCCGGCACACATAGCGCTATGGATACATCATCAGATTAGTCAAACGCCTGTGAAAAGGATTCTGTCTCTAAGGTTCCAGTTGTTCTTTGCCTGCCTTTGATATTCCTGTGGTTGCACAAGAAGGTTTGACCATGTTAGCATTACGCAGGCCTCTCTCATAGAGAACTCATTGTCTGTGTCCTTTCCCCAACAAAGGACTAAGGTGTGGGGCTTAAAGGCAGGCGTGGGATGTGTTTCCCATTAAAGTAATGAACCAAAATGCATTTACAGCTTATTTAGCTGCAGTGTCAATAAACTGATAAGATAGCTTTTACTGAAAGGAAAGCAAAACCTACTGTATCAAGTCTTTGGTGTTATAGATGAGGTAGCGATTTAAAGCTTGAGTGCTAGTCCTTAAACAGTGCAGATCGTTACAGGCATAGAGATTTCCAGTAATGAGTCCTAGATTAATACCTGCTTGGGAATGTGTTAAGTACCACGTAAGAATAAAATAGTATGATTACCCTGATGGTGTTTTCCTCAGTCCCCAAAGAAGTGGCACCAAGACTTCTCAAGCTGGCTTCAGTCTTGCAAACAGCAGTTCCCTTCACCTAGTCCTCTGCTTAAGGTCATTTGAGTGACATGGTTTTACTTTTCCCACACAGAATTTTGGTTCATTTTCAGTTTATTTTGCTTGATTTTATATTGTGATGTTTAATATTAAATAATATCGATGACACTTCATATTCACATCTCATTCAGTATTCCATGTCTATAATTGTGCTTTAATTCTAAGTAGTATTATGCTTAGTATTTAAGATTTCCAAGATAACTTTTTTGAGGAAATCTTCATACTGAAAAAAGTTTTACCTGTTCCAAGTTGGAGCATAAAGCATGCTTTGGAATGCTGGAATTTCCCAGAGGGCAGAGATCCTGTTTTCCAACCAAATCTGGTACATGGGCTACAAAGAACCCCTTCTGATTGCCCAAAGAGAACTTGGCTCGTGATCACTTCTGAAGTTTATTCAAGGACAAAAGGTGGGGTGATTATTATGAAGAAGTCTAATTTTGGTTCAATCCCAAAAAAACAAAGTTAAAGCCTGTAAAGAGCTTGATGCTGTCTCACCCACTAGCTGTCATTTCTAACCCAGATGCTCCACATCTCTTGCCAGCTTCTTGCTGGGGGGATGGGAGGAGCAAGGATGGGCTTAAAAATAAAATAATTTTTAAAAGAAGAGAAGGAAAGTTTGATATTGTTTGTGCAAACCATAATTTGATGCAGTGTGGAACATTAATATGAGCTATCCACGTGAGTCATGTGTTCCTAACATTATGACAAACTGTGTCTGGTTCTGCATATTGATGGGAATGGATAATGAGAATTCCCTTGCTGCTAAGATGATCTTTTCATTTCACTGCTTTGAGGAATCTGTACATACAGATTCCTATATAACCCATCACTTGGTTAAGTGAGCACAGATTAACGTAGTCATCCTCACAACACTTTTCTTGGGTTGTAAACTGTTATCTCCATTTTGTGGAAGACAAAAAAGAGACACAGGGATTTTAAGGCCTCATCTGCAGCATATAGGCATTAATGGGAACCTTTTGATCGATTTCAGTGGTCACAGATCATGTCCTTAGTGACTTGCTCAAGGGAACTGTTATGATGACTCAGTCAACTGCTCATCCGGTCTTTGATAAGTTGTTAAATTTTTTTTTTTCCCAGCAGCAAACTATATTGCAGTACTTATTTTCTATAGTCTGTGTATAAGGCTTAGCTTAAACTCCTGGTATTTCCTATTAGCAGGAGTAAAGAGCAGAATGACAGCTCAGGTTTTCATCTTGTAAACTTCAGTTATAATATAGGCTCTAAGAAACACACAGAAATATTTAACAAATGACTAATTCTATCACTGTTGTCCTTAAAGCTGTGGATGGCTGAGGACGATAGCTCATGCTTAAGTTAAAAATCAGTTCTGTTCTGTCTTTTTCTGTATGTTATGAGTTTAGATATGGTAAACATCATAATGGGTTTGAAAAAGTAAATACTCGGCCAAGGCATTTGTATGAGCATTATGCCAGAAGACAGATGTTCTTCCTGCCCCCCACACTGGAAATGCAACTTAAGACATTTGAAGCTGCCTGTACAACTGACTCAAGTCTATAACAGAAATCTAAAATGCAGTTCCTTGATAAGGGCTGGACCAGTCCTATTCTTTCCCTGTATTACTGGGCTTTACAGTGTTTACATCACTGGCACTGACAATGCAAGTGTTAGATGACGGACAGGAGAGCTGCCCACAAATAATAATGAAAGCCAATGAGAGGAAGTATTTCCCCTGACACAGGAGTTTTAGCTAGAATTAATGGGAGAAAACTGAGCAAAGAGGCTTATTTAGGCTGTATATGAGTTCATAGTGGCGAAAGCTATTTGCCTATCGTATATTCTCCCAAGGGAAGCAGTAGTAGCAGTACATGTAAGTTACTTGAAATTAATCAGAAAAAATACTCAAGGGTATATTGTGAGGAGCTGTTTCAGTGGTGGTTTGTTTGATTAAGATCATTACTAAGTTTTTTCCTTCTCTGACTCCCATGATTAATTTTCTATTCTTGATTGTGCCATAGAATTGAAACTTGGTTTGGGACAATCAAAAAGGCATCAATGAGATTGGAAAAAACTTATTTATCTGTTCCGACACATGTCTGTAACTTTTGTCCAGGTAAGGTAGGAATTCCTGTCTAACTTGTTGCATGATAGTTTCAGTTGTTTATTTGTATTTGCTTGTAAAAAGGAAGAAATTCCTCTGATACATTGAGACTTTGTAGCATGTGTGTTTAACGTTATAGGCTCCACCAAAGAGAACTAATTGTTACTTTGGCTTTATAGAAAATGCAGTAGGACACCTTTCAAATGCTGACCTCACAGCATCTAAGCCATACCTTTCAAAACAGGGGTGCAACTGGTCAAGAGTGGGCCAGAATGAAGAAATCGTGACTAAGTAATGCTGTCGCTGTTCAGCAGTTTTCTTCATTCACATCACGGATACCCGAGAAGTGGTATAAATGTGATTCTGACTGTAGCTAAAGGTCACTGTCTCTACAAGGTACAAAATCAAACGGTGCCATGTTTGTAAAGTTTCATTGTGAAGACTTGGAAAAGAGGAAATGCTTTCAGAGAAAATCCAGTTCCAATGGGTGCCTGAGCTCCCAAGGCAGTGTATCCCTGTCAGATGTTCGGTTCAAGAGGCAGTGGGCTTCTGTTCTGCAGGCAAAGTCAAGTGAGAGTAGGTTTCTGTTCAGCTAGCATGCCTGGAATGGTTGAATATGCTGAGCCTGTCCTTGCCTAACTCTAAATGGATTTCTTTGATGACAATTTGTAGAATGGATTGACGAAAAAAGCATAACACCCCTTCACTACAAAACCCCCACCCCCCCCCCCC